>VWZG01000461.1:663106-757310 GCA_013396735.1 Grallaria varia
AGGTGTCAAAATCTTCTAGTTAGGGTCTGTGTATGTTTCAGTGCCTACCTTCATTTGAGTTTTTACTCTTTTTTTAAATAAAATATGTTAAATTCATCATTTAAACTGACAAAAATTCAGCCCCTTTTTTTTTCCCCACTCTTCTGAGCCTTCCTAATATTTTTAAGACACTTGTCATATATAACAAAAGCACAGATCAAATATTTTTAGCGGCCAGGTTTTAGATATACGGTTTATCATGGATTTTCTGGCACACTTCAGTAGGAGGAACAGCTGGCAGAGCTGCACATACCTCTCTGTATCAAAGTAACATGTCTGATACTTATTAACGGATGTTCATTGTGAGGTTTTCAGACGAATATCCAAATCCTTTTCTGTTCTGTTTTACTAAGTAGACTTCAGAGTAGTCTTGGGACTTTGGGACTATCACTTCCATATCATTATTCACAGAGATTTCTGATGTTATCTCAGCTATTCCTTGTGTCAGTTGAATCTCTTTCCAAAGACCCACATGGCAGGATTTCAGAAGAGCAGCTAGGGTATCAAGCTTGGGAAGATTTCAAAGACTCTTAAAAGTAGAAGAGGTCATATAATTGTAAATTATGCTATAATTACTGTTGAGCTTGCAGAGACCTTGATGCATCCCCATTTAAACACCAGCATTAACATCCCCCATCAGCCAGGACTGCTCAGATGCTATTCTTAAGGGACTGAGTGTTTGCTCTCATCTCTGAGCACCTAATAAGAAGGAAGGATTGGTGCCAAAGGCAATTTTGCACAGCTTTAGAATTTTCTTCCCTTTTCTGTTTTTCTATCATTCATTTCCTCTTTGTTTTATCTAAACACTTTCCTACCTGTTTTCTGTCCTTCCTTCTGTTTTCATTTTCATGCCTCCTATTCTGCTTAGCACTGCATCTATACCATTACAAAAATGTTCAAGTATGTTTGCAAACAAAACTTTTATCCTGAAAAATGCACAACTATAAGGTGATGAATATATATACCCCTCCTCCCTTTCGATAAGGTGAAAAAACTCTGTTAACAAAAACATATGGATCAAAATGGCCAATAATGGACTGATAAACTTGTAGAGGCAGAAACATAAGGATAATGAGGAAACATATCCATAGGAGAAAGTTTTTTCATGTCTCTACAAATCAATAGTACTTTTCCCAGAGAAACATAGAGCTATTTTTTTTCCATTTTCTAAAAAGTCCCAAGTTTTACTGGGAACAGAAATAATTGGTAGCATCTATACAGATGAGGCAGAGACCTTTACAGATTTTGTTCAAGTTCATAAGCCAAAGCTGAAGAAATTCTTACTCCAAACCCTCAAAAAAACCCCATGAAAAAGTAAACTATTTTCTCAATATAAATAAAGGATGTAGTTATGGCATATAATTTTTAGAGGTTTGGAGTGTTTCCTTAGAGGGGAGGGTGAAGGCGGATTTTTTGGTGAGAGAAGGCCCCTGCTTATTGCACTGGGAGGGGAAAAGATGAATTGCATAATATGTTTTTATACTTTTTCCTTTTTTAAAGTTGCTTATTGAGTAACATTTTTCAGAAACAAAAGAAAATAGCTGCAAGAAAAATAACTGAAAATACTGCATAACTGGAATTGAACAGCAAGCAAATATAAAACAACATTGGGACAATGGACTGATCTATGTGACACATTAGACTTTTCCATTTTGAACAGCCCTCCAAGTCTTTACTGAGCCCTGTGTTTGGCTTTGTCTATGTAGGTTCCTCCCAAGCAGATGCCCTGCTCAAGTAAAGTAGTTGCCTGGAGCAGGGAGCACGATGCTTTGCAGGCACAGGAGGAGCAAAGACCAGCCTTGTGCTGGAGTGAGAAACAAGCAGGCAGCAGATCCCTGCCACGCATCTGCTCTCCCTCTGAATCCAGCCAAAGGAGAGGCAACTGTGTCTTATTTCATCGGCTCCAAAGAACTGGCAAGTCACAAGGGGGGAAAAAGAAACCAAAACCTCCATCGATTGCTTCAGACCTGAAGCAGGCTGTGTTCCTTTAGCTGCCCACACTGCAAGCAGCTGGAGGAATGTCTTCGTCCTCACTGAAAGCACGCAGAGGTGTGGGCACGCAGACAGTAAAGCAGCAGCACAACCCACGAGCTTAAAATCAATCCCAAGCAATGAACTCTACTTTTCTTTCACCAGAATACAAAGGTCATGGGAGAAATGTTTTGGAAATATTCTAGATCCCTCCCACCTCTGCTCCTCTACACCTCTGAGACATGGAATCAAGTGTGTCCCCTCTCCAACAGATTATTTTGTGGGGAGTAAAAAGAAAACTCAGACAGCAATTACATGTACCATCCATTTTTCTGTGAAGTGAGTTCTAGTATTATGAAGAAAAAGGGATGCATTTTAATATAAAAATTATTTCCTTTGTAACAGAATTTACTTGTCCAGTATGTCCTGATTCTACACATCTATACTTAAAATTTGCTTTCCTGTAATAAATCTTTATCATATAATTTTGCATGACATAATTTTGGATCCTTTAAAAAGGTGAGATTTTATTTCTGTGTTTATGGCTTTTTCATTTAACATGCTCTCATTATATATAAACAAATTTCAGATTTGACAACCACATTAACAGCCTGGAATTGAATTCTACTTGAGTTAAAATTCTTATTCAAAATGTCAAAATATACATTTTAACATAAGTTTTATTAAATTAGTACTTAGTAGGCAGTCGACTTTCCTAAACTAGTCTTTTCCTTAGCCTTGACACTGCCTAAATCCCAGATAACGGTGTGAACATTTCAACCATTTCCAACTCTATGGGATTTAACTCTGAGTATGTTTGAAGTACTGTTCGCTCAAGCCCTTTCTATCCCCGCATTGAATCTACTGAATTTCAGATTATGAAGAGAATAATTTATCACTTTATGGAAGTTTGCTCTTAATACCAGTCCCCAGAGAAATACGCCTTAAAGTTTAAAAAAAAAAAAATATTTTCTTGTAATACATAACAGACTATGAAAGCATTTGGCTGAAAGTAACAACTGCAAATAAAGCTCTTATACTGTGTTTAAAATCCTGTGAAGGTATTTGGTATAGAAGGAGAAATACCTAAAATACTTTAGTATTTCTGAAAATAGGATAATAATATTTGAGAAACATACTTGTGTAGCAAGCTGGTTTTGCTACTAATTATAAAACTGAAATTACTGCTGGGACAACGTAACAGCCCTTCATGTGTAATCAAAGAATACTTTTAACATATGTATTGGTTCCATCTTTCATTAAAGAGGGAAAAAACAATGTATACTTAGAATATGCAACACCAAAATAAAATTTGCAGATATTGCTGAAGAACTAACATTTTCCAAGACACTAAAAAACCTCACATCCATCACTAATTACTACCAAAGTTTACTTACTTTTCTGAGACTAAACACTAAAACTCTACTTTAGTAAAGTAAGCATTAGAGATTATGTATTCTGTTTATTAGTAACAACCCCACATAGCATTATTTTTATGTAAAGGGCTTTCTCTACACTTTATTTATTTTTTTTTTTGGTAAACAATTGAACTTCAGCAGTTTAATAAAACAGGTTCACCTTCCCTAACACCAGAATGGTTTTAGGTTTTGTTACTTCATTTTTAGGTTTTGTTAGTTCATTTTAACCCCAACAGATGGGACACATGAGATTTCAAAAGCATGGTGATTGTTTTCTCTCCCACTCTTATCAAGCACAGGCGTAGGATGCCTCTGGTTTAAACTCCTGCTGTTATTTGGAAACTTGTGGCTCAAAACAGTCAGCAAGGAAATGTTGCACAAATACCCACTTGAATTAAGGCAGAAGTTTATAATTTTAAAGAGTCCAAAAGGAAATGTCTTTATCCTTAAAATTCCCCTGAGATTACAACAGAATCTCAATTTAAATGACACAATTCTAACTCCTTTTAAGCAGAGCCTTTGAATTACGGAGTCCATTACAAGTACAGAGCCAGTCAACTTGCACTTCTTCCTCTCTTAATCAGTGAGACTGCCTTGCGAAAAACAGACAATGCTCTGCTGAAGGCAAAGGCACACAACACAAGAATTAACACAACCAAGATAAAACACAGCAAGTTACAATTCAATTAAAATCCTACACAATACGTTACCTTCCGCCTCGGGCACTGAAAGGCACTACATGGATTCCCAAAGGCCCGCCGTCATTGGAGACTTCGACGAGCTTTACCATATCACTGTGAGACAATGACGAATGAGGGAATATGAACATGTACCGTGAAGGAACCAAAAACCCCACACAAACACAGACAGAGAAACAAAACCATTCCAGAGATCAAGGCATGGTGATGAAAGCACTGCTGAATGCTACATACCTGAAGATTAATCTGATGGCATGAAAGGAGATCAATCATCGAAACAGTTCAATTAATAAAACCGACACAAATCAATTTTTTTTTGTAAACTTAGTTTGCTACATAAAAATGGGTCTCATCATCATCGTTGCATGCATATTGCTTTATTTCTTTCTTATTCTAAAGTTAAATTAAAATTTAACTGTCTGCATCACTGAGCAGAAATACCCCAAATTCCACATACAATTTTTCCACAGAAGCCTAAAAGCTGATCACGGCACTAGCATGCTTTACTTTTTTTATCTTAGAGCCAATGCTAAATGTTAACATTAATTCTCACAAACCTACCAAATAATCAAACGAGAATTATTAAATTTTTAATTGGCCAAATTCTTCCAGTTTTAAAACACATCAATTTGTTTTATTGTAATTCCATTTCTTTCATTGGAAGATTGCTGTGCCTCCTTACTAGGCAAAGTTTCCAAAGTAAGGTTTAACTATAACATTCGAAACCAACCAGATGTCCCCTGAAGCAACCATGCATCTAGTTTTCAATTAGGCTTTTTTGCTGTAGGGAGGGGAAAAAGCGGAAGAGGAAAATACAGGTTCAGAGAGAAATTGTAGAAATAGATTGAGACCAAATCTATTAATGTGTTTGAAACATGCCCACATCTGGAAAGGTGGAATATAGCTCACGACCCATAAAGAGCTATAAATACACAAATGAAAAAATAATACAAGGCCGAACCACTCAGTAAAACTGGAAGTGAGAGATCTGAACGGAAGCCACAATCTATATTTGTGGCTTCTACCTCTCTCTAGTGTTAAATATTTTTTCCATATTTCCTGGTTTTTTATATATATACATATATATGTATATATATACACACACGCACACAGATCTTTGAGATGCTTGTTCCTCATAAGTGTGCAAATTAAATTTAATCTCAAAATGGAGCACAGAGCAAGACCACTGCCCTGTGATAGCAGTAAAAGATTTTCTACTTCCTTCAATAAGCTTTCGATCATATGGTGGCCCATCAGGAAGGCTTACAGCTTCTAATTTGGAGTTTGAGAATAACCAGACCACATATGGTTGGGAAGTCAACACAAATCCTGTGTTACAGTTTGGTTTACATTTCATTCACATTAATTTTTTAAAATATATTTTAAGGTAGACTTCATATTTGTTGCAGGTGTCAACTGGTGTCTGAATTTTGACCTTGATTTTCAAACAGTACAAATGGAAGGTGTCTATCACTGCTGACACTGTAGGCTCAGGAAAGTAGTGCAACAGGAGAGCTGAGAGACTTCAGCCAAAAATCTGTTATTCTTCAGAGCTGGACCGATTTTTAAGATAGACAGCACTACAGCATTTGGTGATGCTCCCTGGCACAGTTCCTGCATAGGCTAATAACTTCATGTCCTTCTCACCACTTTCATTAACAGGTGCAAAGCAGCTCACAGGAATCAAACAACGCCTTCAACCTCCAAAGGGATCTCTAAATGACATCTTTTCCTATTGGTAGGCCAGTGGTTCCCTAAGATCAGCTTTTTTCTGACTTTGTTATTAGCTTAGAAGAAAATTAAGGGTTGAGGAAGAGAACAAGTGAAAATCTGTGTGTTTCACCTAGAATTGTCTAAGTGGAAACACATCTTACATTAAAAAAAAAGAACAAAACTCAGTTTTCACATCCAGTCTACATCATTTAACTTGTTCTACTGCTTGAGTCGGTCATTTTCTGATTTTTAAAATGCTCATTTAAGGTCTTTGCACTTTTTTCTTATATTTTTTCTTTTAAAAAAATACTTCCAAATTCAAATGGTATATTCTGTAAAACAGAAAACAAAAGGAAATCATTGCTTCCAAAGAGAGATTGTTTCAATTTGGCTTCCTGATTTTCTCAGAAGTTTGGGCCAACTGCTTCAAACAAACATGCAAAGGATGAGATCGAAACAGAAAATAAATGAAGTAGCATATGATGAGAAGTCACTAAGTACTTAAAAGCAACACCAAGAAGCATTAAATTCGACAGAAGTTCTGCAAATTCTATTTAGGAAACAGCATTTTGAATTTACAATGTAACAGATTTTGTAAATGGAACTGAGCAAAACTCACCATCTACAGCCTAATAGATGTCACTGTGATCTTTATCTAATATTTAAACCCTCTGTACCCAATTCATAATTTAATTAAAAATAATAGGAACAGAAGATGTATTTTTATTTAAGTTACTCAAATAATTTAATTTAAGGGTACAAGGTATATTTGCTCATTAATTTCATAGCGAGGTATGGATCAGTTTTTTGCAATGAAATGCAAAAAGTCAAGCTTGGTGTATCTTTTGATGAAATAAAATATCATTTAGTGTGATTGAGTTTTTAAATTAAGAGCAACTAACAAAACAGCTGTTTTGACTCATTCACAAAGTATGAGGCTTTTGACCACACAACTTGTGACCCCCACAAGCATCTTCTCAGTAGACTGTGAACTAGTGACACGAATGAAGCTTTTCCCCTTTGAAATTCTTGCCTGTTGATCTATTTGTACTAGTGCTGACCCTATTCCTTTTGTCAAGTTTTCAAAGTTCCATCAAATAAGCATCTTCTTTGAGGCAGAAAATCTACTGTAGCATCAGCACTTATAAATGTCAAGTTTCCAATGCTCATCTTTAACACAGGATTTTTAAACTGTTTAAAATCTGTTTTAAAAAGATTCAGGAAGCCAACTGTTTAAAACCAAAATGACACACGACCTAAAAATGATTGCCCCACTTTCTTAAGAACAGTATCACTCATATTATTCTGAGTACTTTGCTAGTCTCTGTTCAATCTTCAGAACAATATGTTCTGCCAGTAACTTACTCCAGGGAAAAATTGGTAGCATTCTCCAAACCAGTGTCTGCATGTCCAACAGGCTCAACTCTGCTGTTGTCCTCCTCTGTTCGATCTTCATCCTAGATAATGGAAAAAAAAATAAAAATCATTTAAACCTAGATTTAATAGCTGAACTCATTTTAGTAATGCCATTTTACCATTTTCAGATTACTGGGGTTACCACATATGCAGTGGAGATGTTGTGCTTCCACAACTACAAAAATCTTTCCTTTGCTCTCTGAGACTGTTGTAAATTGGTTTTTGTCACTTTATGCATTTTTGTAATGATATTTATAGCTTAGTCAGTTTTATATCATAATTTTACTACAGTTATAAAAGCAATGCTACAGAAGCCATCCCAGTCAGCATTTTTTTAAAAGGTGGACAAGCAAAAGCACAAAATCAGCTGACAGTCAGCAGTGTTTGGGGAAACTCCTCCCAGGCTCTCCCTGGGCAGGTTACTGGGGGCTTGCCTCAACACACAAGGCAGCTCCCTGAGGCTCTTTTACAAAGACTTAAAAACAGTATAAGAAAATGCAGCTTCTGTAATTCCATAAAGCACCCAGACCTCTTTAAACATTTTATCAGAGCCTTTATTAATAGCATGCCAGAAAAGGCTGACATCAAAGAGGCTCTAATGCTAACCAATTGATTTTATTTTTAATTTCACTTTCCAAAAAGTACATACATTATTCACCAAACGTATAACTTTAATGTCAAAGTTGTGAACGCTGTACTTTCAAATTTAGATCAAGGTAATTCAAGGACTTCCAGTAAGAAGATCTAAACCCATTCTTATACCTATGTTAATTATTACAAGCTTATGCTTTGAAAAACCTATGTAATCAAACAGAAAATTATAAAGTGTGAACAGTAGGTTTCAAACACAGATGTAGATTTTTAGAGCCAGAACCATAAGGCAGTAAAATAATGTGTGATAGGTTATGAGTTTAGCACACAGAGTCAGACAACTTATGAAATTACTGAAGAGATATTAAAAGGCAGGCAGAGACAGTCGGTAATGTCCAATTGACATTTTCACAGAGAACCTGCAAAAGGAGAAGGCTGGATGCCTTAAGTTTCCACAGGCTGTAGATATGCCTTCTGCATCCTGGATAGCAGCACACCGCGTGAAGCCAAGCTGCTTGAAGATTGATGATCCTGTGTTTTGAGAGGCTTTAATATGCACTTTCTCGTCATCTCTCTCTGTTAAGCACCAGGTAAGTATATATTTCAAAGGTTAACCAGCCTCTTGAACCTGCCTGGGACTGCACTATGAATATAAGCAAGTACCCAAAGTAAAAGATTTTCCATGTAGTAAAAGTTGCTTAAAAACCAATATAAAGGATAATGCATATAATTCATAGATATGGCATAAGCTATTGTTTACCTCTCTATATATATTTACTGATTTCAGCTGAAGTTCCATCTGTACCACTGCAAAAAGTTTAAAAGTAAATATATATTCAAATCTCCATGACAATTCTCATTTTTGCACGTGACAAACTTTTATAAAGGAAAATCAGAACATTTGGAGGCGTTTCACATTGGAAAGAGGCATTCTACCTTGTTTCATACAGCATCTTGCAGATCACTGTTGCTATGCGTTTCTTGTTTTAAAGTTAGGGACACTGGTGACTGTAGAAAACTACGTAAGTATTTTTATTGTACTGAAGCTGTGATCTGCAAGTCTAAAAAGAACTCTTTTCATCAGAGTTGCTGATGAAACACAATTTTGAAACTTACTTAGGACAAAAGAACATCACAGATGAAGGTGACTTTGTTAATAAAATTTTTTTTACAATTTTTCCCGTGTGGTCTTTTCAAGCAAAGATACCAGAAGTATATGTACATGTAAGAAGAGATTAAAACAACATCCTATCTATTAGTAGATATCCTTCTTCTAAAAATAAATGTCTGGCTTTATGCGGCATCATTTTAGCAGACATCTATGTGTGTGCAACGTAACCATCATTCATTCAGTACCACTTGGGTCCTACATTTTACCACCTTTCAGCCCCACAAGCTTTTCCCTTGACTAGTTCAAAGTAAGTCTTTAAACAAAACTCCCCTTGCCGCACTCGGTCTTTGCAGCAGTCCTTTGAACTTGCTCTTGACAGACCTGCTTCCAGGACCCTCCTGGTGCCATTCAGACTTGAGCTGAATCCTTGCAGAAACCCTTCTCTCCACCACTTCCCAGCCCTGACAGTGTCTTTGCTCTTGTTCCCACCACCTCCTAATGCCTGCTCAGACTTCGGCCTCTCCACTTGAACATTCTGTTTCCTTTCTTTCTGTCCCACCTGGTGGTCCAGAGGTTTACCCTGCCAAGGGAAGGAGCATCATCCCTCTGCCTGACCTCGAGTGCAGCCAGGTTGAAGGAAACAGCCAACTTACCTGCCTCCTGCCTAATATGTACCTTTCAATACTAGGAAATAACAAATTTGAAACTGCAAATCAAAAGCTATGTAAAACAGATGCTATCTGGCACCATCACATCTACATTTTGTGCCTTTTGTATCGAGAATTAAAAACACAGCAAGTTTTGGAACGACACTGCCTGTCAGTTATCCAAGCAATTAAGAAACAGCAGCTTCCACACGCCTCTGTCTGGCTTTTCCTGGACAGCAGACAGATCTGTATCAAAAACATGCATGTGCCCATAAATAGGTGTTTAGAGGACGAATCACAATTCTAATGAAAGCATTACTGCCATAATCAACAGATGTATGATGTATCCTTTTAAAAATCTTTAATATTACAGTAATCAGATCCTCTTTTCTTCTCAAAATAGCACAGATTTTGATTTGCACTGAAATGAATGGAGAGAAAAATTGGACACCTGCAGAGGGATTTCACTTTAAATTCTGATTTACTAAGAAAAGTAACTAACTAGCTGCAAAAATCTTTGCAGCAAGCAATTATTGCTTTATTTGGAAAGTAGTTTTCTTCTGAAAGGCAAATTCCACCTGGGTGAGGTAAACCAGGAAAAGGACATTTAGTAGAGCATGAAAGTTTCCCTGAACCCAGGTGGATATCATTGCAGGTATTTCTCAGAAATAACTGATTTGAGCAAACTCCCAAAATTACAAGGCTTTTCTCTCTTAAAAAACACTGATTCTGGCTAAAGCAAAAGGCACAGTACAGCTATTAAGACAAAAATGATTTTTTTTGCAAAATTGAAATAAAAGTAATTAAAAAATCACCTAATCTTTATAGCACAGAGGAAAATTTAAAGGACCTTTTCCAATGTACTTCTACATATCTTGATGTGTTCAGTGTAAAATTCTCCACTGTTTTAAAAATAAAATAAAAAAATCATTATTATTCTAAGTTCTGTAATAAAATTAATGACTCAAAAACTGAAAAATTATCTTAATGCTCAAAATGTACTCTTATGGCATGCAGTTCTACCTATAAAAAGGTCCATTTCACAGTTCACCTGCACAGTGTTAATGAAATACATATGAAAAGTTGCCAACTGGTTCTGTATTTTTGAAGAAAATCTCTGTATATCACCTCTCAGGATTACAAAATCCTCAGACTTAAGAAATGTCAGCAGTACTCTTGCCAATAGAACCTTATTCAATATATATGAACCCAAAGAGTTCTTTTAATTACATTTTCTCTGATAATTTCTAAGTGAAATCTGCCTTGTGTCATTTCCAAAGCTCAAAACCATGCTTTCCGTGTCTTACTGGACATTTAACTTTCAATACCAAAATATCAGCTCCTTCTCTGACTATTTTACAATTACTACAAGTCACTACTTCATCTTCAAAGAAGCACTTTCCCACTTCTCTCTGCTGTTCAATACACTTCTGATGAACTACCCAAAATCAAAACAAACAAAACAAAAAACCCCAAACAAACAAACAACAAAAAAAAAAGGAAGAAAAGGGTTTTTTTTCAGTTCAAAAAGTGATAGTGCGTTTTACTGACAATGGTTGTATTAAAGAGAGTATCTCTGCTTTCAGATTACTTCAATACTCCATGGCAAGATCTGCTCCATTGACCACAATACACTGATTGTGTAAACAGCAGCTATATTGTGCACTGAGTAGAATCATAGAATTATTTAGTCAGAAAAGTCCTCTAAGATTATCAAGTCCAACCATTAATCCAGCCTGCAGTGTATGTGCTCCAAGATGAAAGAACTGATTTTGGAACCAGATTTAGAGACACTGAAATGTATCTGCACAAGGGCAGGATAGAGAGCTCTGTCTGGGCCTCCTCTACAGCTTTCTGTGCATTTTCCCAACTCCTTCAGAAGCTGGTGAAATGAGCCATAAGGACGAGGGAAAGTGATGATATGCCATTATTGCTCTAGTGATCATCTTTACAAAATAAATTTTGTAAGTAGTTTTTTCAGGAATTATTGCTTTCAGCACACTCATCCAAAGGAAATACAATGTCAATACTGTTTGCATATTTTAATATGATGAAAGGACTTACTAAAGCTGTTTACGTGCTGAGCTGGCAGTATACAAGAAGCTGCTTTTCTGAAAGTCTTTCAATGCCCAGATTTGAGTGAAATGAAAAGTAAAGAGAATTTTTTTCTTGGCGTGTTGCAATTAAACCCTAGTTGCTCCTTCAAGAATGTGATGGATTTAAACTTTAGATATTTTTAAACTGATACAGTACTGATAAGCTGTGATAATGTTTTTTCTGTATCTTGCATGGACACCATATATGAGTATGGTATTCAGTCAGCTCAGTCCCCAAGTGAGAGCTGTGTGGACTGAGACGTGCCTGGAGAGCAGCACTGTGTGATGCAGCACTGCAGTGACATTCCCTTTCCCATGGAGCATCAGACACTGGCTTGTTTGTTTTCTAGCACATAATTTTTTTTAATTTGAGTGTAATAAGTTCCTGTAAATACCAAACTGAAAAGGAACAGTATTTAACACCCAAGAGGGTGTTTAGATTTTACTGTCGAGAAGGGCAGATTATTAATAACAATCAGCTCCTGACAATAATTTTTTCCTCATCCAAGACACAAATAAAATTATGCTTATGCTATTAAAAGATGCCCTTCCCCTCATCTTTCCTTTTTTATTCTCTTGCATTTCTCTGTAATGATGATGGCAGAAGAGACATATTCACTATTAGTCTCCTGACAGCCATGTTTTATAAATGTTGGTTTGGTCCTTGCAACATAAAGTAGGTTCTCTCTCTCTCTGTATCATCAGCCTTGATAGGAAACAGCTCCTAAGGGACCTATTTTCCTGTGTCGTAACTAGCACAAATACACCAGCATCAGGCTTTTGTGCTAATGTTCTCACTTTTTGATTAACTGGCCAAATCTCCAGAGAATGGCAATTTTCAATCACATCTGAAGAGCAGTTACAAAGATCACATGGGGAAACAACAGAAGTTATTGAATACAAAAATTAGGATTTCTCCCTCTTGAACACATATATATCCACAAATAATTAGGTGAGAGCTTTGTGTAATCCATATAAGTCCTATACTAGCTGTGCTGCTGTTATCAGTAATCCAGGGAGAGAGAAACCTTACATTAAATCATCATCCACTTAAACAAAAAAATGCACACACAAAAAATTATATATATATATATATACATATACACACACAAGCTCATATTCTCCTTACATCTCAATATTCCCCATGTTATTCACGTCCTTTTGCAGGACAGTCACCCTGCAACTGGAAATGGCAATATTAATATAGTTTTTATATGCCTCACTACTCTAAAATGAAATTTGCCCTGCTCAGTCAAATCAATGAATAGATATCATATAGACACAGAGGAGTGAAGAATGGGAGGGATTTTTCAGGTCTCTGATGAATATCAAATTCATCCCCTGCTATCACAGGCAATCATCTCTTATTTCCCATTTATTAAACTGATCAAGGTGAGCCTTAAACCTGGTTGGCTTCATGATGGCACTATTTCTGTTGTAAAGCGCCTTAACAGGAAATATTTTTACAGATTTAAAGAGAGATGAATTTGATTTCCTATTGTCCAAAAAGCAGAACACCAGATAGCCAATGAATATAATTTGATGCAACCTTTCTTTGACAAACCTATATAAGAATCCATTCAATTTTGACTAACTAGCATTTTTTTCATTCAGAATGACTCCTCTCAAAACATGTATTAAACGCCTTGTAATACTATTATTTTGTAGTGTGGTTTAAAGGTTTACTGAAGTCGGTACTCTTTAGGGGCTCAACAACCTGTGATATATTACTAAAATGGCACACATGTTCTGTGACAATTGGGTGGCACACATCTCTATCACACCACTAGCCATGCCAGTGGCAGGAGCACAACACAAATACTGCCTGCCCATAAAACAGAGTTTCCACTAAAAAACCTTCTTATCGGATTATGTGGCAGCTAATTCTTTTTACAGTAGGCACTGCAGACAGCACTTTTCAGTATGAGAGTCTTTTAAGAGTTTAGTAGGTCAGACAAAAGGTTTTCTTGCTAGTGAATTTAACTTGGCACATTTTGCTGGTTCTGCTTCTTCACAGTAAAGAAAATCTCGGGCATGACCTGACAGTGGTGGCTTGCCAACAAACAGAATGAAATGCATTAGAACTCAAAGAGGTTTTCTGTTGTTGATCGAACATGCTTCTTAATTAATGCAACAGAACGGTCTATGCCTACCAGCAGAGAATATTGAGGGAGGGGGAATATTCACAAAAAATTGCAAACACTCAGGAACTTGGCAGCCCCCTACAAGGCAAACAGAATGGGTCTAACAGAGAAAAAGTAAAGTCTAAAGCAACACCAATTCTCAAGCATTTCACAATGTGTATTGTTATCATATATCACAGACTGCATTTGCAGTCTGATTGAAAACTGCAACATTTGTTTTTCCCAGGCTGAGGTCATCCCACTCCAGATTGTTTCAGTGACTTCTTCGGGACCACTGACAGTCCAAGGTGGGAGGCAGGGGGAGGAGGTGTGCTGCAAACTGATAGCCACTGCAACAAATCCACCCATCTAGGTCCTCTACAGATGGCAACTATCAAATGGATAACAAAAATGTGTAGCTGTTCCCACCAGATCATATTTAAGGGACATTTTAAAGAAGACTCAAGTGTTACTGTAGCACAAAACTATTTCATGGTCGGTCATATTGTAACAGCTCTAAATCCATAAATAATATGCACCAGTATAACACCCACAGCACATTAGAAAATATTATAATGACGGTAAGTTTCTGTTCATTGACAGATGAGTAAATTGTTGCCAAATTGAACCTGGTAATACCTTGATGATATAATTATTATATTAAAGACAGACTAAAGATGAGGACAACACTGAGTCCTTTCTCAATTCCTACAGTGACTTGCTATACAGTAGTGGGTAAAGGCACTTAAAAGTGCATTTGTCTATAAATATTTGGGGGATAATACTACATGCTTGCAAAGGCAAAGATAAGACACTCTGAAAAACAAAAATTTCAACACTTTGAAAAACAGAAATATTAAAATGTATCTCAGCAGTAGCTTAGGATGCTAAACCACAAAACACCTCTAGCTCAAACACACCAGATGAGCTTCATCTCTTCCTTTTCTTAGCACTCAGTAACACCTACAGTGCATAGCCTCTTTTTTTTAAACGTTTTATTAGATGCAACGTATTTGAAGAACTACAAAACTAAAGGCATTTCATCACATAATGAATTTGTGAGACAGTTCACTTACAGAGTGACCTTTAAGCAAAATCAACGACAGCGGACAAGAACAGTCAGAAAAGTTTTTGCAGGACCAGACAAGGCTTCCCAGCGCTAACAGTGATGCCTGTTGGGGAGTCTGCTAAAATACATCTTTAAAATCCAATGCAATGATAAAATCAATTAAAATATTAGATGCAACAACAAAGCACTAACCTCTCACATGTTACACATTTGAAATATATAAAGCATGGATTGTCACCCTTTAAGTATTATGGAAAGCATCTAAAGAGCTTTGTGAAGATCTGGTCAATAAGAAATTACATATGTAGCTATTATATTACAAAGAGAAGTAACTCTCACAGACGCATGTACAACTGTATTAAATTACCTCAAATTGACTGTTGCCTTAAAATGGGTTCATTTTGTCTAAATGCCTAGTTACAGTTTTTATTCTGCCTTTTTTTTTTTTTCCTCAGGATCCAAAACATACCTGTTTCATAGGTGAAAGTCTATGTTCTTTGTTTTATATAAGGCTTATCTGCAGACTATTTCCATGTTCAAATTTTTTTTCGTATGATTCACAGACTGACATACAGACCACCAAGATCTGCCAGTCTAAAACAAATATTAGGGTTTATATTAAATACAGATTCAAACTCTTACTTCAATGTTAGTATGATGGGAAATATTTTTAATTGAAATAGTTATCAGCTTTACTTGAAACAAGGCTAAAATTATGGGTCAACGTGTAATCAAATTCCGCACAGTTTGGCCCAAAGGCCAGGCCTAGGTATCATCTACCTTGCATAATGCAGGAATTACCTCAATTACAGAGACATCCCCACTTGGTGAACCAACATAAATGTCGCACTTGCCATGTAACCAACACACTTCTGGTTGATGTCATTATATGCTATTTATTTTCCCCTTTCATTGTGTCAACTGATACATATATATGAATGTATATACAACCCCTTGTAAATTCACGTAACTGCTGCACATGCAGAGAAAACTGCCCCTGCACTGGTGGAAGGTGTTTCACTTGAATTATTTCACAACAGGAGTGATTTTTACAAAATGAAGTCTAATTTTCTTTTAGAATTTGAGTTCTCCCTACTCCACAATTCCAGGTAATACACATCTGGGACCAGGAAAGAACAAAAAAGTAACACTCATTTTATACAGAGAAGTTGATGTTTATAGGAGTTAAAAAAAAAAAAAAAAAGCCCAATATGCTCCTAAAATGAAGTTACTATAGCATTCAGGAAATAAATTAAAAATAAAAAAATAGATATGCTTCTAAACATACAGATGTATTTAGAAGGCCACAACAGCAAAATCATTGTTTTGTTCTTAAGGTAAGAAAAAATAAATTACATGGCAGTGGTACAACTTCACTGTGTTTGTTTTTTTCTGTTGAGTAGTCTAAAGTAGGTCAAGCTAAGCACATCCATTAGTTCTCCTATAAATAGACCCACACTGAATTCACCTGCTTGTAACTAATGTAGAGCAACAGAATTTTAAGTACTTTTCCCTTTAATCTGACAAGTTAGTTTATTCTGTATATAGATACTGGGGTGGGGGTGGGAGGGAAGTCATTAAGTCCTGCGTGATTTTTAAAAGCCAAAAAAATTACAATGGAAATGTGAAATTGGGACACACTTTCCCTGCAGAAAACCAAATGTACATGCCTCTACCTCTAAGTTTAGAGATCTGAAAGACTTCTGCAGAGATGTATTATAGATAAGTCACATAGTTTCCCCTTGATATCAAGACAAAGGAAAGGAGACAATTCTGCATTAATCACTTCACATTTTCCCTGTAACACTCCTGAATATATTATTATTCGCCTCACCTTTTCAAAGACCGTGATTTTCATCCTTCTGAGGATTTTTTTTAAGACTCAAAAAGCATTTCTTATTTAGTAACTTGAATTTGTCATTAGGCAATTTTCAAACAGGTCTCATAGCTCTTTTATCCTTATTCATTTCTTTTTTCTTTTTTAATCTGAAATGGTCCCTTGTTGCTAGATTTGCAGATCTGTATCAGCATATGAGGATTTCACTGGCTTCAGCCCAGTACAGAACAGTTCAATCCCCTGCAGCATTGAACGTAAGAGTCAATTTAGAAGCAAGCTAAAAGTATAGCACTCTGTTCTCTGTCACACAAAACATCATTTTACTCACACAGGCATCTTAATAACAAAATTCAATTCTGGATATTTTTCTCAGCATGGCTCAGGACTGTTCAGAAATGACATCAGAAAGCTTCCTGTGGATTTAGCTTTTTGAAAATTTAATTAAAATATCTGTTTTCTGATAAAGCAAAAGGCTGTACATTGATGGGAGTTTAAACTTAGGACATATCCTTTATGTCTCATTTAGGAAATGCAACTTTCAAAGCCTTTGCTTTTGCGCTACTAATAATCACTGTGTTAATTTCACCCAAAGAACCATAAAAACTAAATTATCGTAAAACTGCAGAATGGTTTGGTTTTGAAGGGTCCTTAAATATCACCTAGTTCCAACCACTTTGCCATGGGCAGGGACACCTTTCATTATATCAGGTTACTCAGAGCCCCATCCAACCTGGCCTTGAACACTTCCAGGGATGGGGCATCCACTTCTCTGGGCAACTTGTTCCTGCACCTCACCACCCCCACAGTAAAGAATTCCCTCCTAACATCTAACCTGAGAAAGCCATTCCCCCTTGTCCTATACTACACACCTTTGTAAAAAGTCCTTCTCCAACCATCCTGTAGAGCATGGTGCAATAACACCAAGCTCATGGGTTCGATCCCTGTACAGACCATTCACTTAAGAGCTGGACTCGACAATCCTTGTGGGTCCCTTCCAACTGAGCATATTCTGTGATTCTGTAGGCTCTCTTTAAGTACTGGAAGATGCCATAAGGTCTCCCCAGAGCCTTCTCTTCTCCAGGCTGAACAACTCCAACCCTCTCAGCGTTCCTCACAGGAGAGGTGCTCCAGCCATCTGATCATCTTCATGAACTCCTCTGGACTCACCCCAGCAGGTCCATATCTTTCTTATGATGGGAGCCCAAACGCTGGCTGCAGTACTCCAGGTGGGGTCTCACCAGGGCAGAGCAAAGGGACAGAATCACCTCCCTCACCATACTGGTCATGACTCATTTGATGCAGCCCAGTAGACATCTGGCTTTCTGGGCTGGGAGCACACACTGCCAGGACATGTTGAGCTTCTCACCCCCAAGTCCTTCTTCTCAGGGCTGCTCCCCATCCATTCTCTGCCTTGTTCCAACCCAGGTGCTGGACCTCATATTTGGCCTTCTTGAACTTCATGAGTTTTGCACATGCCCTCCTCTCAAGCCTGTCCAGGTCCCTCTGGATGGCATCCCTTCCCTGCAGTGCCTGCACGTCACAGGTTGCTGTCATCAGTAAACTTGCTGGGGGTGCACTCAATCCCACTGATATTATACTATTTTATCAACTTGCTCAGAGAAAAGTCCACGGGTTTCATCTTATTTAAAGAGTGATTTATCTCCACTTTGTTAGGATTTGCTAACATATAGCTTCAGTTTATGACTTTTTACTTTATATTCATACTGATGAAAAGAAAAACACCTACATATCCGTTCCAAAAGGACTTCTGTGTTACACAATGCATAGATGGACAAATACACACCTTAGCTAAGGGATTCGTAACTTGCATATCTTGAAGTCAATTCTTACTGCTGTTCCTCCTCCGAAAGAACAAAACCAGGCAAGGTCCTGGCCCTAAGTCCCAGAGGAGGAAGACTCCAAAGGGAGTCCCAGCACTGTGACAGCAGTGCAGAAGGCCTTGATGCAGAGGCACAAGGCATCCAAGACTGCTCTCAGCTTCTGTGTAATTTTGAGCGATCAGATTTTACCATTCTCTGGTTTCAGCTTTTACTTTTCTTCTGCTGAATTGCACGGTTGCATTCCACATTTGTTTCCATGTCATCCTTCACTGAGACACTCCACCAAAATTGCTTCGATTGAGTTTCCCTATTACGCTGTAGAATTTTCTTTTGTGGTCTTTTGTACAACATGGATTTTACCTTAGGCACCAAACAAATTCACCATTTTAATAACAGAAAATACTACAGCATTTTTCATTCTTCTTCGCTCAATTTGTTTTGTTGAAATCAACATGAAAAACAATTTCAAACTTCTCAGTAAATGCTTCATTTATGAATGCTCCATTCCAAGTGCCTACAGGGTTACAATCTGGTCTATGACAATTTTATTCATTTTTTAATCAAAAGCATTAAATCAAATTTAAAATAACCACTACTCAATACTTCTATAGTGCCCTCCAGCACAGTATGGCAAAAGCACTTCATGGACAATAATGACTTTAGCTTCACTGCACCCTCGGGAAGAACATTAGAAGTTATTCTCCAAACTATTTATTTGAGGAAACTGAGGCAACAGACACTTCTTTCCATACTTGTGATGTTCATCTCCAGCCTTAGATGCTTTCAATTTTGGGTGACATTTCTGAGCTAGACAACGAAATATTTGCGTGCGCTCCTGAACTTGACCAAAAAAGCCATAAGCTAAATGGGCACTTTAACAATAAAATAGCACTAAACAGATTTCTAAACCAACCAAAAATCTCTAGACTCATCACTGCAGACAGTAAGTCATTCCCTGTTGAGGGCAGCAGACAGCATCACAGGCTCCATCACCCCTGGCTGGAGAGAGGCTGGAATAAGCACCAATTCCCTTGGAGTAGTTTGGTCCTGAGCCTGCACCAGCACATGTGCACCACTCACTGTCCTGCAGAACTCTTACACGACATACAACAACACACGACCAACAGCCAAACTTCACCACCACCTCACTAACCTAGCCGTGGACCAACAAAGACCACCTCTTTGTCCAAAATCTACTGAGGAACGAAGTATAGGACATCACACAAGTGCTAGAACCAAAGCTCCAGAAGCACTCTGCAAACTGTCTGTAAGCCATACATAAAAGAATAAGAAATAACTCAATTAGTGCCACTTGTTGCAGCAGAAGAGACCCCAGTTCCTCAATAGAATTAATTCTTCTTAAACTTCTCAGAGAACTTATTTCCATTTGTGATTATTTCCCTTCCTTTTCCACACAAAGTCAGAGCAGCTGGGACTGAATTCAGCACATGTGATGGTGGTGCAGTATTTCCAAGCAATTGTATTTCCATCCTGCAGCCCATAATAACACCTCAGCCTGGCATTTCATTATCCTGCAAGGCCAGCACAAACCACAGATGTGGGCTGTTGAAAGAGGCAGTCTCATCTTTCCCTCTCCCCAGCTGGTCATGTTTGGCACTGGATACCTCTGTCCACCTTCTCCTTTCAGTTTATTCAAGCATTTGTATCATTATACAAAAGATCTAAATTAAAATTAATGTTTAATAAAAACAATTTTAATTGGTTACATTTCCCAGGCTGGTCCAGTTCAGTCTAATTAACAGCCTCATAAAAGCTTAGGGAGGCACATGGGAGGAAGCAAAGCATGGCCAGGACTGCTTCTTTCAGCAGCAGGGACGACTTAAAATGCCTCTAACGCTGTGGCCTCAGACCACTGTTTGAAAGGATACGGCTCATCTGCGGTTTCACACACAGCTCAAGGCACTCATTTCAGCATTCAGTAACTTGCACTGCTCTATGTCGAATCTCATCCCTCTTTTATCACCTCCTTCAAAATCCTACCTATTTTCAACTAATCTAAATAATCGTGTCTTGTTCACTGAAGTCGCTATCTCAGCATTCCCCCTCTTTAAAAATGAGCAGGCCTTCCAGGAATAAATCCCTCTTGCCCTTGCACACTGCTGACCTATTTTCTGTAATTTGTTTTTCTCCCTGCCAGTTTCTAATCTAGAGCAGAACTTCATTTGTCACCACATGAGTAGTTACCTAAACAACTTCATACAAATTACAAAAATTCCATCATCTTCCTTAGGGGAGACCAAATTAAGACGGAGGGACAACTGCGCTTTTAAATGCTATTTCTTGAAAACATTAAAAGCTAAGATGCATAAACAGAAGGAAAAAAACCCCACATCTTGTGGCTGAATTTCTCTTCATCCATCCCACTCTAAAAACAAAGGTGAAAATGTGATAGCACTTCATACATAGATGCCTACATAAACACTCTTTTAAGGTTAACAATAGCATTTTTGGGAACAAAATTCAATAAGGAACAACTTTTGTTGATTATGATTAAAAAACCATAGACACTGTTAAACCTCACATTTAAACATTCTGATTTGGATTTCCTAGGTGTCAATTAATCAGTTATAAACTAGCTAAAGCCAGGTTGAGGGTTTTGAAATGTAAGGAGCTTGTTACCAATTTCCCATAAATCACATTTGAATTACAGATGAGACAATCAATGAAGTTAGTCCAGTCTAAGACCTCCTTGCAGAAACGTTTCTTTGCTTTAACTCTTTAAACATATTTTCTGAACCTGGAAAAAAATTATTTTTAGGAAACCAGAAGACAGCAAGCACTATTACCTTCCTGTCTGAAGCTTTTTTAGTTCAAACTATGAAAGGAAAGCTTGGAGAAACCTGAAGCAGCAGCAAATGCTGGAGTTTCAATAAGAGGCAGTATCAGAAATCAAGCTGCACTGAGCGCTCCTTTTCTGCATCCCTGGGCAGGATCTTTGGGCACTTCCACTTTCCAGTCTCACAGAATATATCAAGTTTTAGACTACCCAGCTGGGACAGTCCAGCACCTTGTTATGGCCAGCTCTGGCTCTTGCAGAGGCCACTGGCCTGCCAATACTCCTGACTAGATGGTAAGTAGAAAATCATCTGCTTTATCATCACAGAACTAGAAGAGTGAACCAGAGAGCAAACCACTGAAACAAGATAAAGGTCACTACATCTTACATTGAAACTGCTTCAGTATAAAGGGAAAACCAATCTACAAAAAAATTAGAAAATTCTATGACAAAGGTTGTTGTTTCTCACTGAAATTAATAAAGCTCACGGTGTTCTCACAGAATTATGATTTGAAGATAATACAGAGAGAAACAAAACAGTTTAATGTTAATTTTCACTTTATATAATCAGCATGCTCCCCATGCTTTTCTTTTGTGTGGTCTATTCTCAGCTACTTACAGGCTCAGAATGATTCCTTAATATTAATACTTATAATATTTTTTCAGTTTTATAAAAATAAAAACAAAAAACAACTTAAACATCTTGCACACATGTATTCTAGACAGTGTAGGCAAGAGGACCCCTTAAACAATGAAATGCACTTGTCTTCCTCTCTTTACATGTGAACAGGTTGAAGGCAACAATGAGCAAAGGACAAGAGTATATACACAGAGAAACAAAGAATATTAAAACAATTTTTAAACTAGAAGAGCTGATACTTTCCAAAGGGATGGACAGCAAGATAATGTTACCTAAAGCATTAATAATCTGGAAGAGTAAATCAAAATGAAGTGATGAAATCTGCCAGCAAAACACAACTTAGGTCTAAAACAATCTTTTAAAACATGATCAATGAGCTTTGTGAGTCTTCACTATATCACACTGGTGGACTGAGAAGCCTGGTGATCGAGGAAATTGAAATGTGAATAAACAAAAGACAAAGAATTCTGGGAAATGCACTCTAGTCTAAGCTTCAAAGGGAAGAATCTTGGCAAAAGTAGCATCTTAAATTTAAAAAAAAAAAAACAAACCAAAACAAATCAGCAAAAATAGCCATAAATTAAAGAATTAGTCTGGGATAATACTGAGTTAATGTATCTGGTTTTTACTGCAGCATCAAATATTTTTGCAATAAATTTAGCTCTAAAAGTGATTTCAAATAGCAATTCCCAGTCTTCTACCCTCTTGGGATAGTATGGATGAATATCAATGTAGTACACACTTATTTATACTTTAGTTGAATAAAAACAAAAGAAATGGGCAATTGTACAACATCAAATATTAATGAACAAAATTAGTCAAAAAGCATAAGTAGCAGTGAGAACAAGATAATACCGGAAAGATACGAATACTCTTCTGTCTCAGTTACCAACTCCACAACACTGCCAACAATGCAATGTATCAACAGTTAATTCACAGTCCTACTATATTCAAACCTACAAGGTAGCACAGAGTTAGAAATGCCTGAAGTGGAGCAGACAACTACATTTCCACTTGTGTATCTCTTTGAACATGATTGGAAAATACTTCTCTTTGTCATGGAAAAACTATGTCAGTGGAAAGGATTTAGAAATAGGGTAACCTTCCAGAGGGTAAAGTGTGCAACCTGTGCATGGGGAGGGCAGTAGAGATACCCAGGCACAAGCACAGCTAGCCTGGCCATACAAGGACAGACTGAGAAGTTACTTCTGCTGACTTGTGGCAAGGGTTAAGGAACACCTCTCCAGCTTTAAGAGAAAAAAAGTCCACATCTTCCCACTCAGCACAGACTACTATAGACATTGGACAGAGCACACATACGAACCAGCAATGCAGTGGTGTGTGTGCTCAAGTGAACACAGCTAGACACTGGAAAGTTGGAAGCTTTCAGTCTGTGCCATCCAGGTAATCCAAATAGTAGCTGAGTACTAGGGACTTTCCTATAAAAATGAAGTAGTCAAGAAGAGATGATTTATTTATAAACCTGCTTTTCCCTATAGGAAAATCCTGAAATGCACAAACACTAAGCTGTTATATTCTGATGCAGGTAAATAAGAAGGATTAATGGAAAATGCTGGGTAGAGAAGGGGATCAGAACAGGACTTCTGTGTGGTACAAAACCATGTAGGTGGAAGACAGGAGGTGAAATAAGGCTAAATATCGTTTAAAAAATCCTTAATGGGGTGATATATCAGATTGTGAACGTCTCCCAAGGGAAGAAGCAGAATCCCCACTGCTCAACACATGTAAAAGCAGCATGGACAAAGAACTACAAGATAGGCTACAGGGAATAACTCAATGCATAGCAAGAGGATGGTTCAAATGACCTAATAATATAACAGGATTTAAAATTACTAGATAATTCTATTATCATTAACCACATTCACAGTAGTACAAGCTAAAACACTGTTGCTATGGCAATCAATCCTTATGCATCGTTGCAGAAAATGACTGAAATGCAAGGAATGGAAATGAATTGAACCATCCCTTCCCATTCTCAATTAATTCAACGTACCAGTCAGCTGGGAAACTACCTAAGATGACAGTTTACATCTAGATTCCCACAAGTCTTTTAAAATATGTAGTAAAGCACAAATGAGCGTCTGACGTTCGAATATAGGCTATCCTTAGACTGGCACAATTAGTTCAGACTCAAGGTAGGTGCAAGGCTCCAGTTTAGAGAGGATGCTGCTGGAAACAGATTGATCTCATCATTGCATTTGGGATACTTACTACTGCCTGAATTTTCTCAGCCCAAAGTAAACTGACAGTAAGGAAAGACCAATGCTCGATGCACGGTTCTGCTCTCATGGTATTACAGCTCCATCTCATGTGAATATCAGACAACTTGCTTTCCATGCAAGAGGCAAGAAAAAAAGACAGCAAAGGTGACCATTTGCACTGGCACTTTCTAAATAGCCCTACAGACAACACACTGTAGTACTCCAAGCATCCTACCTCTAGTTCTTAATTTATACTCCCAGCTGAAAACAGGGACATTTTTAAGAGTCAAGACACACAATAAATTATCACCAGTTTCTTGATTACATATTATCAACTCTAAATCAATTCCATGTCATTACAGAGCAGAAACAACGTGCACATTTCTCAGTACACTGGAAAATGCATACTGGTTTACCCACTTGGCTTTCCTCTTTACTTTCCATAACAGAATATTTGTCAGGAAATCAGGAAGTTAAACTTGGCACTAATAAAATCCTTTAAGCGGGGAAAATTTTGGAACTCAAATTTTGAAAAATGGAATTCAAATAATTCCTGGTACCACTCAAGTATGGTTTGAATCTCTACTAGTAAAACTGGAATATCCCACTAAATTTTTATAATGATAACTGATAATTTAAAATAAGACACTAGCACCCCTCTTACTCCAAAACAAAACAGTTTACAGCAAAACACAGTGAGAACTGGGTGCAAATGAAAGCTCAAATACCTTAGTGAAAAACCATTATGTTCTCTCAGGTTTGTAACACAGTAAAAAGTGGTTACGGTGTTTTTAGAAAAAACAAGAGATATGCAGACAGAAGAGAAGACTAATTCCACTCCTTGGAAATTCACAGCAGTATTTCCTGTCAAAAAAAAGTTTCTCAAGTGAACAGAGTATTTCTTTTTTTGGTCTTTCGATAATCTGTCGGATTGTTAATAATGTAAAGCAGCCCACACAAAGAGAGGGGGCACTACAGGTTATAGGAGCCATGTATTCCAAAAGAAAAATATTTTTATCTGCTAGTGATGATATTTTAATGAAATCCCTACTCAGTGTTTTGTGCAGCATTACACAAAATATTCAGTAGGAACCAAGGGAGAAAAAAGATCAAAAAAGGAAGCAAGTCCATATTCTGGTTTGAAAACCAGCTACGAGCTAGCAAGTAAACCAGAAGGTAAACATGAATTCTAAAATTCTCAGTTACAAAATATTTGAAAGAGATTAAAAAGAAATCAGCATGCTTTTTAAAAGACACTGTTCAACCTTAAGGAACGCATTATGTTTTAAGTGAGAAGCAAATACCTAAGTCAAGAAAAAGATCAGAGCAGCAGTGGAGTTTTCAATACTCACAAATACATACAGAAGCAAAACATTTGACAGATGTGCTACACCCCCTTGTTCATTAAAAATTTAGTTACACAATGTAATTTTTTGTAAAAAGCTCTTCAAAAATAAGCAGAGTACATTACTTCAAGTACTATCAGAACATTCTTGAAATACTAGAACATGCCTAAATTCATGAGACATTTATTCAACTGATGAAGATACATCATTTTTATTAAAAACAGCCTGTAACACACTGCATGTATATTTTGTTTCTATTTTAATATATTTCATTAGTATTTTTCTTGGAATTTAAACAAAAACCTTCCTGCTTGTGTGAGATTCAAGTCATTAGTGCCAAAACTTCAGCCAATGTTTCATGAGAAAATTACTGAATTATGTCTGTTTATGATTATAACACAGATTTCTCAAGAAAATTATTCCCTCTTGGGCATTAAAAACTAAACGAGTATGAAAGACTAGAATGTGTGCAGTGTGATCAAGCTAGTTTTTCCCGGCAAAATGCTTCAATTTAATCCAAACTAATTTTTTAAAACTTAAACAAAGTCTAAAAAGTTATTTCACTTCCAAAAATGACGTGCATTTACTAGGAGACTCAATATAAAGAGATCGTTAAGAAAATCCATAATGGAAGGCCAAGAATTTTACTATGCAACTGCTGTAAATAATTTTTTTTTTTTTAATATAAGTTCATGGATGACTCAAAAAGAGCATGTGTGAGAAAGAGAAAGCAATCCCAGTGCAACTGAGAAATTAAAGTGAAAAATTAAAGCAAGGAGCCAAAAAACAGACACACAGATGGTAAAAACTGGCAAAAATTAAATGTAAAAATTATGCTTTTAAGTACCAACAGATGCAGTGACTTTAAAATATTACTCCTTGAGGATACACAAAGACAATAATCCCAGATTGTGATTCCTGGGCCAGTCTACTGCTGCGCTAGAGCCCCAAAGTACACCGTACTGTACAGGGAAAAAATGATGTGTCAAAGATGGTGATATCTGCTCTGCCAGTCTACTAAAATAGAAGGGAAGAAAATTAAACTATCCAACACTGTGAAATTAATATTTTCAGTGAAAAAAAAAGGAAAAAATTAACTGTGTAAATGAGATAAGAGAGAAGACTTGCAGAATCCATTTATAGATTTATAATATTATAGAACTGAGCATGAACTGGTTATTTGAGCATTTCTGAAACATTCCTTCTCGAAACAATATTCAGGTTTCTTGGTCCAGATGCAAGCAAGGCTGTGCTTCCCAGATTATGTGCTGCTAAACGTTGCCACACTAATAGCTTTGCTGACCCTCTATTTAGGGTCTCCTTGATTGCAATCACCACAATTACCCCAATTACCTAAATCTATCCCAATTTAGTCTACTGGTATTAAAATAGGGAAAGAAAAATAATCCAAGATTTGAAAATCTAGAAACTGATGTGCAGTACCTATATGCTTGAAGTTAGAATGCTTAGAATATGAACTTGAATAATTATTAGTAGTAGTTTTAAAACACATTACATAAGACCCCTTTTCCAGACTGTTAAATGAATTCAATTGATGCTGCTGTGTGGGACTGAACAAACCCAGCATCTCATGCCATCACTGTAATTTAAACTAGCTATAGACATAACCATAAAGACTACTGCTTTGGGGGAGCTAAACCCAAGTCAAATTTAAAGAAAACAAAATTATGTTTATTTACTACCTCTTTCAGCATGCAGAAATTTGCACTGGGCACTTCCTCCTCTAAAACAATTACTGACACTATCAGGATAATCACAGTATCAGGAAGGTCACTGAGAACTTCACAACATGAATGTATTAAAAAAAGTTACATGAAAAACATCTGTCAAAAAGTTTCAGAAGTTATATATAGACACATTTAAACATAGATACTCACACATGTGTGTGTGATTAACGACAGCACTTTAAAATACTGTTTCTAAAAGTGGGCAGTTAATGAATTGTTCTGTATTTCTATTATATAAACAAGTGTATATGTGTATTTTATTTAACTCTAACATATATATTGATGAGCAGTAACAAAGATGAAGTATAAAAACGAACCTGAAAGTTTGCTGTATGTTAACTGGCAAACAAACATACTGCCATGAATCAAATAAATCTTCTCTTTTGTAAAGTCTCCAAGCTGAGGTGACCTAGAGAGGTACCACTCCTCACCAGGACACCCATCTAGCAGAGCCTGCAGAGCTGCAGCAGCTGCTGTTTGCTCTGCTGAAACAGCCCGAGGGGCGGTTTCGATGTGCCTCCCACCGCCCCAGCGAGAGTCCCAGCTGCACAGCGCACATGCAAGCGCTGCTCTGGTTTCGCCCAGGGTTCCTGAGGTTTGGCTCTGGAGTAACACAAGTCAAAGCGTGCCTGACACTGGCGTGTTCAAACCCCCAGGGGCCACCATGGGAGGGCACAACTCCTCAGCTGCGCCTCCTCTTACTCTTACACGCCCTAAGCGCCAAACACAAGAAGACATAAAATTAAAAAAGTCATTAGTGAGCTGCACTGCAATGGTGTAGGTAGGTATGTGGGTTCACACTGATTCTAATATAAGAATTTTTTTTTCCCCTCCACATTTCCTAGCTTATATCCCAGTACTTTCTGCTGTTCCCCAACACACCAATATGGAGCTGAAGTGCCTCCTACCCAATCTTTGGTTTTTCAGTAAGAGTGACATTTGATAATTTAGGGGAGAATTGTCAGAGTCCTTGAGCCACATTAATTTCACCTACTCAGGATGCTACAATACACACTACCCAACTGAAATATAATATTAAAAGATACTTCTTTTGCACAGAGAACATTTTATTGACCTTCAAGACGCCACCAAAATCCATCAGTTCTTATAAGAGGATAAGTTAAAAGAGTTTTCATTAAGAGAAAGCTATTTATAGTGGCGAAGTGTAACTACAAGGAGGAAATACTGATGGGCTTGCTTTATGAAATCTGTGCTTTGTTGTAACAATTATTGCCTAGAAAATCAAGATAAATACAAATAGCATGATGGAATACTCAATGCAACTTTCAATAATTTTAAACAGAGATGCTCACAGATACGATCTCTCTCTTTGGGGACATTTAATTTAGTGTGTGCTTTGGATAAATGGGTTGAAATTATAAGCAATCATGAATTCTTGCACATTAGGAAAGTAAAGATTTTGGAAGACAAATGAGGGTATCCAAAAGGAAGAGGAAATTAAGCTTTGATACAAAGCGATTGAACACTGGCTTCCTGCCTAGTATTCTGAAGAAATACTAAGAGAACCAAGGGTTTTGATCATACTGGGTAGCTCACTCCTCATGTGTTTAGTCCACAGTCTGTAAAAATGTATGCAATATACAGGCAACAGAATAATTTTTTTCCCTCCTATTTTAGAAATAGTTCTGTATGTACGCTGCCCTTAACACTGATTTTTTTAAACCGTGAAAACAATTCATATTTTCAATGGAAAAGGTGCCATCATAGTAACAGCCAACTGATTTTTCTCAAATTCATAAATAGTTATTTCTAGGCTGGAAAAAGCAGCATAAAAATTTTCAACCCAAATGAAGTGAAAGTAATCACATGCAGCTGTCATGAAAGTAATACCTTTATGTGGAATCTGGGCAACTATTCTTAAAATATCACATTCAAGAGATCAAAAATAAAAGATTTATTTCGAAAGTAAAATCTTTACAGCAGTTTATTAGAGAAACTCTTTAGTTCACCAAATCAATTGCTTGTCCATGGAAACAGTGGATGTGCTGTACTTGCTTTAATGCTGTGTGTCCCAGTATGGAACCTCCCTCAGCCAGAGTAACTGCATCAGTTACACATCAGTGTTCTTTCTTTGGCACAGGGAGTCACCAGAATGACTTATCAGTGCCACAGGGCAGCTGGCAGTTATTTGTTGGGTCTTTAGAAAACACTAATTATTCATTAAATCAGATCAAATAAAAGTACTTAAAAACAGCCACAGGCATTATTGTTTTTTCTATTTTGCATGTAACATACATAGAAGTAAATCACTTCTTTATACATACTGATTTCCTACCCAACTTAATTCCTGTTGTCCCTACTTGCCCCCTCCCTGGCCCTGGATACTAAGTTGACCATTTCATACGCAGCTCCAAGTAGTTTCAAGATCAATTTAGAATGGACTTATTTTCAAATCAGCCAGTGAATGAACTAGCAGGGCTGGCCTATTATCTTCTTTTCCTGCCTAGTTATATTGAGCAAATAAATTAAAAATCTCATGGTATATCGCATCAACTAGGTCGTATTACGTAATTCCATTCACTCAGTTGCTGCACTCTCTAAATCTTGATGTGTCGCTTCATGAGAATCATGACATTTCTCAAAGTATCCTATAAATTACAGTAACCACTTAATACAGCCAAAGAGTACTACATTCAATAATGAAATGCTCATACTTAAGCAATAAAATCGAGATTAAATTTAAAACCCAAAATAAAACAAAAACCCAGACAAATTACTTCCACATAACTCAATTATTAACTCTAAGATACATGGTATCATTCTCATTTACAGCAAAGTGCAACCATGTCATTAAAATACCTGTCCACACAGCATTTTAAAGAATAAGCACCTTCCCTATTTCCATCAAAGGAAGATAAATTATCTATCACTTCCACAACCAAAAGGACAAACTTGGCCCTTTTCTGAAAGCACTTTCCTCACAATCTGTGATGCATACAAAGAAAAAAAATTAAAATCATCCAACTATTATTCAATAAATTAGATAAAGATAGACTTCTCAGTCAGATAAAATTCTTTTTCCTTGTCCAAAAATAACCACTTTGTCTTTACTTCTGTTCTGCTTGGAATTAACTGACTTACGGGACGTAGCAGTGACTTAACTGAATCTCCCCTAAAAACTATAGTGAGAAGCAAAGAGCTCTCACATCCATGTTCTTGTCCAGATAAATTGTTCTATTTTAATGTAGAAAAGACTAAAACTTTCACTACAAACAAATAATATAAATATTCCTTAAAAATAAGTAACATAAGCCATTTAGAAGAAACATTGTCCCTGGAAGAAAAGCAGAGTACTAATTTAAAAAAAACCAAAAGGAGAGTTATTTTTCCATTTCAAGTCAAGAAAATTCTACAATGTGAATTAACTGAAAATTAAGTTAATGTGAACTGTGACTTCTAATGCAGACTTACAAAAGCTTGGTTTGGCAACAAAACCAAGCAATTTATCAATCTTGGGGTTTCTTATAATTTGAAAGGAGCAAGAAAATAATATTTCATTTTGAGAGTGACAGAGCACTGGAGCAGGCTGCCCAGAGAGGCTGTGGAGTCTCCTTCTCTGAAGATATTCAAAACCTGCCTGGATATGATCGTGTGTGACCTGCTCTAGCAGTGGGTTGGATTAGATGATCTCCAGACGTCCCTTCCAACCCCAACCATTCCGTGAAACTGAAAAAAACCTCTCAGCACTTGGGACAACTTCCTAATTTTGAATGGTGCCTTCCCGAGACAACATAAAGAAGAGCATCAAGACTTCAAAAAAATAAAACAGGGAGATAAAAAAATGAAACAGGGAGATGAGGTGCAGAGATGGCACCTCTTTCCTTCCAAGGAGTTGGCTCCTGCTCTGTAGCAACCTGTATTATAAACCAAAAAGCAGGGATGAAAAAAGAAGAGAAAGGCAGAGCAGAGAAGATAAGAACATACAGAGAAAAAAGGTAAAATATCAATACCGTGTACTACCAGTACCACCTTCTGAAGCAAAAATGCATAATTTCTTTTTAAGCCTCGAAGATACAAGTAATCACATATTTACACTTTGGTTAAAAAGCTAGAATGCAGAACGAGCATAATGTGAATTTTAAATTAAGAATACTTTACCAAGGGCAAGGGAGAATCCTCTATAGACACAATTAACAGAATTGCTTTAATACACTTAAAAGTTTTAACCTTTGTGGTCTTTGAAGTGAATAGTGGAGCTGCATCTATTTCAGGTTTGTACAGAAGGGCTGTACTACCCTGAAAAGTTTTACAGTGCCGTAAACTAATGAAATAAATTATCTTAATTTGGTTAGATCTATTTTCATTAACTGTATTACCCACCAAGGGAATGAAGACAAATTTTAATTTTACTAATGTATTTCACTTCTGCATTACTTTGGCACGCCGTAATTGCGGCTCCTGCTCGCTCTGCCACCACGGGGCTGTCCTTCCCCTCTCCCAGGCAGGCAGGGCTGTGCACAGCTCCCAGGACCTGTGCAGGGGAAACTGCAGCACCACCGACCAGGCTGCGCGGGACTGACTCTTACCACGTTCCCCATGGAGCCTTGGAGGACACGGCACAGGGGCAGCAACGAGCACGTCGTGAAAACAGAGCATTTTTATTATAAACCAGTAGTGGTGATAAATTATGTACACCTGGGCTGAAAAATAAACATATGAAAAGATAAACCTTTTTCACATCATGAAGAAGGAAAACAAGTTCCTAAAAGGAGAAAAGGAAGACCGGATGTGTCTTTTGATGAAATGCTTTTCCAGGCCCATTAATGGCTTTTCAGATATCCTTATTTGACCTGCTGCCATGGGCGGACAGCAGTCTAAAAAGCCAGAGATAATACTGTTCCACAAAATAATTAGAAAACAGTCAAAAACCTAACAGCAATAATTAATTTACAGCTTCCTGCAGCATCTCCCTGCAATTTAAGAGAGCATTATTTATATTGCTGGTAGCGTAAATTTATTACCATAAACTACCATAACAACAGGATTATTTACATAATTTGGTCCAAAAGGGCAGGAAAATAGCACTGTGTGGTTACCAGCAAGGTAGAAAATGCCTTTCACATGTGCCAATGCTTTTCAGAGAGTTTCTGCAGAACAGAGTGGGTCTTCTAGCAGACAGCAGCAGAGAGAGCTGGGATCATCTCATTCCATTCAGCACTGGTCAGGCTACACCTGTAGGACCATGCTGAGTTCTGTCCACCAGAGTTCACAAAAGATGAGAACAGACTGAAGGGGGTCCAAAGGAGGGCCATGAGGATGATTAAAGGGTTTGAAAGCCAGCACTGTGAAGAAAGACTGAAAGAATTTATTCTTTACTTGCTGGAGAAGAGAAGGCTCAGGGGGACCTCATCACATTATTCCAGTACTAAAAGGGTGACCATAAAGAAGACAGAGGCTCTCTCTTCACACAGAGACACACAGAGAAGACAAGGGCCTACAGGTACAAGATGCATGAGGAAAGGTTTCATTTAAAAATAAGAAAGCTTTTTTTTTTTTAATAGCAAGAACAATCAATCACTGGAAGAATCTTCCCTGGGACACTGGAGGTGTTCACAACAGGACTGGACAGGGTGCTAGGTCATCTCACTTAGGCTCTCTTTATCACAAAAGGTTGGACCAGATGACAAGGTGTCTTCCAGTGTGGGCTGTTGACTCTTTAAATTTTAGACCAGTACATCATCCATCTGCCTGCTTATAGTGAGAGTGTTTGAGTGTGAGGATATGCACACTTGAACACAATACATGTCTTTTTCTATAATAATTAAAACCCATGAGTATTTTTGTAAAATTGCCTTTTCTGGCTTTGGTTTGGTTTTGTTTTTTTTTTTTAATGTGAACACATATGGAGTTACATTCTGCCACTGAATTTGTATCTACACAGCAGCATATAACTGAAAGTAGACTGCAGCCCTCAAACTGTCTCACCTATTTAATACACAGTATGAAATGACATATTATTTTTGAAAGAAGAACAAGATAGATGCCAGCATGAAACATTGTTTATAAAAGCATCACCACTACAGCTGTCCCCAAGCAATAAAGCTGTTTATTCCAACCTCCTACCTCATATAAACTGAAATCCTCAGCACTGAAAAACAACTTCAAATCTGTTCATGACTCCAAGACAAATAAGAAGAGTCATCTCTTTCCAAAATACACAATTATGGTCGTGTCCATAAATGTCCATTCTTTATAAAAGCGTACAGGCTTCTAAATTCCACATTTCATTCTGTCTCTGTACATACTGATGCATTCAGCATAAAGACAAGTCTTTCTCTTTAAGGCTTCTTTGTTTCTGTGGTTATGCACAAACATCTAGAGAATATTTAACTATTGTGTATTAACATATTCACATCTAAGATTTATATAGGAAAACGCAGATATTTTTCTGAATTCATGAGACATGACAACTCTTCTAAGGGTACTCTACATAAAAAAAATAAGAAAAATACCAAGTTAGGACTTCAAAATCAAATGGTTTTTAATACAGAAATTATGTTTAGGTTTAGAAATCTGGATCTGAAGCAAGTTAGATCCAAAATCAGATTTATACCTAGAAAAGGTCTGTGATTCTGACTCTCTCCACAGAAACACATGGTAAAAATTTTAACCTTAAAAGGATAAATCATATATACAGAAATAGAAAACTTACATGGCCATGATAAGAGCTTGTTTTACCCTCCTATGCCCCTCTTTAAGCATTGTTACGTAACATAGAACCAGCTCCAGCAAGCCTCCCAGATCGAGAAGTGGATGTGGGAACTAGGTTCCTGACCACCACCAGAGCCTCATCTGCTGGAAGCAGTTCAGCTGGGTCCATCCTGGAAGCAACCCAGCTGAGCTCATGCACGCCTCAACTTCATGCACATCTAGACTCCAGCACTACACAATGGGAGCTTGGATTTTTTTTTTTGTAGGTACTCACTGAAAAAAAGCTTTCTCATTTTGGAGCTCATTATGCATAGCATTTTTTCTAATCTAATAATAATAAATGCAACACAGGTAAAACACTGAAACAAATCTACAGAATAATCACTTAACTGTGGTCACATTCAGATCAGTGATATCCCAGTACCACAACAGCCTTATGGGAAGTCAAAGGATATTAGAAATTGTGTACGAATTTTTACCACATTACACATGCAAAATATTCCATAAGGGTGATCAGTCCAAGAAAAAAAAAGGAGAAAGAGAAAAAATAAAAGCATTATTACACCTGTATTTAGTAATGGCTTCAAGATGTCAAGGTGCTCTTCTGGCACCCAGACAGACCTCAGAGCTACACACAACCCCTTCTCTTGCTCAGATGTCATTGTCCCTCTTCATGCTGTGTGGAGACAGCACTTCATAGCTTACAATTCATCTGAGCATTTGAGCTCCTATGCAGAAGCAGTTCACAACTTGCCAATATAAAGAAATAAAAGGAACAGTCAATACCTAACTACCAGCAGAAACGGTGCCTAAGAGAAAATATTCTTCAGCCAAATCAAGCTTTTCACCATCTTCATACTAAAAAGCCAGAAGAAACAATGGCTACAGCACACGGGGTGTTGACAGAGTGAAGCCAGTGTGATCACAGGGCCAAGAACCCATCTCAAGTAGTAAAAAACCTTCATTTGCAATTGGATATGGGACAGGGGAGATTTTGAACTCTAGCAGGGGCCCCTTGGGGTCTTCCATTCAACTCTGACCAACATAAACCTTAACTGAGTCCTCTACCAATGCACTGCTTTCTGCTTCTACCTGCCCATAGTTAAAACTATGCCCAATTATTTTATATTAAGTCAGGTGCCAAGCCAGAAACAAGCAAACCACATGAGCCAAGGCCTTGTTCACTAACTGGTAACACTTACTCCTCCCATTATCAGCCTCAGAGCGGTCTTGCCGAATTTCACAAACCCTGGGTAGCCATGGGGCTACACCAATACATCCCCCCCATTTCATACAGGACCTCCACTGAAGACCCCCCAAAAGAGACAGTTCTCTGCATTACCGCCAGAGTTTTGAACAAGTGCATATCTCTATCTTTGTGATGGAAATCCTTTATAAGTAATATGACAAGCTTTAAAACTGTCTTTGTATTTTATAATTTATACACTGTCATGGTTCTATGTCCATTAAGGTTGCTATCACAAGAGATAAATTATAAAGCACGTGTACTTGGAGAGAGAGGAAAGCAGTAGATTCTACCCTGGCATTTTACAGAATAATTGATAACCAGTTAAAAATTACTTCTCCAACTGAAGCCTAGCTAATCCTTTTTCCAAATCTTAAAGCACCCACAACTTCTTACTAATGACAATTTCTACTGCCATTTCAATCTCTATGTGTGAGGAGTTTGAGATAAGAAGAGCCTCCACCCCTGAGCCTCTCCATCTTCAGGCCACGAACAAGAGAATTTGCAGACCCTTCCTCTGTAGTTAGTCATAAAAAAAATCTAGGAAAAAAGCCAAAATACATCTGTCAGAGAAGGAGAAAGACAAGAGGTACACTTGCGAAAACAAAAATATTCATATACATTAGCTATACCACTATGACACACGTAGAAATAAACAAAATAAATTAGCTGCTTTTCTGCCCTCTTTCTTACTTAAAGCCATAAAATAGAAACAGGTGTTTTGTTGATAAATGAAAAATTTGACAACATGGATAAGTTGGAACACGAGATTCCGGAGGAAACTAGTGGTTAAATTCACCAACCTACCTCTGAAGCTCTGGTCTTATTTTTTTAAACTGCCAGTGCTGAAATGCATTAATTTATAGTATCCAAATGTTTTAAAAGAGTATATTCATTCATATTAAAAGCAGGCCTTATTTTGCTGAAAATACAAGCTGAAAGCAGGTACTCTACAGCTGGAGATACAAGACCATATGCCACTTCCATGTCTGATCCTGTTGCAAGAGGAACCAGAGAAACTGTACCAGATTACTATGGACAGATGTCATGAACAAGAATAACTTGGGGAAAGTGCTCCATACAGCACATTTCTACACAAGAAGACAGCAGTAGTAGCCAGCTTCTCTATCCGTTTTAGAACACAACTGAGTTGCTATAATCTCTGGCTGTTGCTCAATACCAGAAAGCTACTGGGAAGTTAGAAATCAGAGCTGTTCTTCAGTAATAACCATGAAATTTTACTTCATCTCCTACCTTGCTTTTGTGAACTAACAAATACACATATACACCAAACACGTAATATACATATGTGTATATTTACATATAGTTTTAGCTAAGCAAACTCACTGTATTTGCAAACCTGATCAACTGCTTCGTACTTACGCAGGGCTGCTTTAGGATTTCCCTCCCCGGCTGCCCTCACCCCCCTTCCCAGCACACAGCACAGCCAGGCGCTCTTAATCCTTCTGCAAAATGGGCCTTGCCAGCAGAGCATGGAATACACTACTTCAGTTAAAGGTATCTTGATTGCTGCCAGTTCCAATACTTTATTAATGAAACTAAAATGACCACCTGAGAGAACTTTTTTGTGTACTTAAACTTAGGGAACTGGAGGAAACTTTAACACTTTCATACATTCCCTTTCATGTCTCCCCTGTGTGAAACATCATGAGTGCAGATTTGATCAGGGCCCAAGCAAGTCTTGAGATGCTGAGGGGAAAAAAAGACTTCTCAAATAAAAGTGACATTATACCACATATATGAATAAATTTCAGAGAAAAATAAGATTTTTCAAATATTCCTCAAAGTTTGGTTGCTGTGGGGAAAAAGAATGTGTTATGGAGGGCAAGGTGAAGAATGAAAAACAACTTTTCTCTTTTTTTAAAAGACATTTCAGGATCAAATTAAATATTGCATTTTTTTTTCTAGTACTTGACAATCTGTGAAATGAGTGAAAGAGTAAAAAATACAATCACAGAATCAATCATGGAATGGGTTGGAAGGGACCTTAAAAATAATTTAGTTCCAACCCCACTGCCATGGACAGAGATACTTTCTCTAGATCCAGTTTCTCAGAGCCCCATCCAACCTGGCCTTGAACACTTCCAGGGATCGGGCATCCACAACATCTCTGGGCAAACTGATCCAGTGCCTCGCTGTTCTCACAGTGAAGAATTTCTTCCTTATCCTTAACCTAAACCAATTCTCTGTCACTTTAAAGCCATTCCCTTATAAAAAGTCCCTTAACAATCCTTACCTTTCTAACTATTCTGAAACTCTATTTGGGTTTTTGGCTTCATAGAGGTGAAATGATTCTTTGGTACAGAGTTTCACATAACTTACATCACAGGCTTGGAAAACAGCAAAAGTTTCTGAAAAACACATGGATTATTTGCCCTGTGGAAAACCAGAGGGTTCTGGAACTAACTGGGAACAAGTGCTAGATAGATACAGCTAACCAGCATACACACCAGAATACCTTAAAGCACTCGGAAAGCAGAATTAATCTTTTCCATTTCTTTGATGTATCACTCTAATTTAGCAGAGTCTGAGTAAAGCACAATAGATATGGGCAAAAGCAATTACTGCCAGGAATTTTAAGGGCCTTCATACATTCCCACACTTTTAAGCGCTAAAACCCAGACAAGTTCAGAGAACTATTTCTCCAGCCCCTACTTGAACATATCTAATTCTATGCACTTATTAGTCCCTGCTAGAGCAGTTATAATGATTTCTTAGAAACAACCTATCTTGAAGTTCATCTGCAGAACTAGCTGTGATGCTGCAGAATTACAGTTTGCTGCCCAGGAAATACAGCAAACACATAGTTTATAGGACATGAGGTGCTGCCCACACAAAAATAATTGTACTTTTTTGGCACAGTACACCTTCACTCAAAGTGTAATTCCAGTGAATGTTCATGGTGACAAAGACCGCCTTGGAATTCTTTTTTGCCTCATATTCACAAGGATGAGGTGAGGCAAGTATTTCAATCCACGCCAGAAGAGCCTTCATCCAACAACAAGCCTCTGGAGTATGCAAGATGAATCCAGTGTTTAGTACCACCTCTTCCAAAGAGCCATTAAGGCAGGTTAGACCAGGAACATTAATACCCCTGGTATCTGTAATGAGTTCTGCCCTAGAGGTTTCTTGGCACTGTTGCTGCCTCACTCTTGGTGCCAGACCTGCTCTATATGCATGTACTGGCAGGATGCACAGACCACTCCAGCCCCTCCACAGCTCTGTCGAGCACACGGGAACATGACTGGAAGTTGCTACATTAATTGATTATGTCAGATCGCAACCTCGTTGCTTGAGTTTCCCCTTCTCAGAAGTGAAAGGCTTAACCAATGGGAGACAAAATCCTGCAGAGGATACTGAAAAAGATATTAGAGATTAAAACCCCAAAAAGAGTGGAAGAATATCTCTGCCTGTAGGCCCCTGCCAGGCCCCTCTTTTCTTCCCTACAATGCATCCCACTCTTGCATCTCCCATGCATATCCTGCTAAACAGGTTTCAGTCTAACAAATTATCCTGCTGATAGGAAATTACAATAGGATCCTGACCGGGCAGGCGCATGCAGAATCATTAAGACATTCAACGAATGAACCCTATCTCAAAAAAACCCACCACTACAAGCAAATAAAGCCAAAAAGTGGAAAACATGCTCCAAAGAAACATGGTATTTGCAATTTCAAACTGCAGCCAGTTAACTGTGGTAAAAAATATGCTTCCAGATTACCATTATGGCCCAATTATTTACCTAACCGGTGAATAAATTGAACTAGTTAAGCTGTGTGGAGACTGAAATCAACAAAAACCTTAATATGAAACATCATGTATTAAAATTTCACATATCCAACATTTTATAAGATGATCACTATTAAGATTTCTAATCCAACTTCTTCTGCTGAGATAACAGTCTCATTAACTGTCGTAGTGCAAATCTAATGGCACATGGAAATTATGCTTCAGACACATCAAACAAGCAGAACTGTCACGGGAGATGCCTCCAATTCTGGGCATCAACTTTCCATTTCAACACAGGCTGATACAGAGACAGCAGCCAACTTCATCTGCACTAACTCTGCACCTTCTCAGAGGAAAATAGTAATGGAAAGAACAGAATCATTGAATATGCAGAGGAAAGAATGCAAGCACCAAAGACAGAATTTTTCTCATAAAACACATAATTTTAAATTAATTTGCAGGTAATCACAACACAAATAGTGTATTTAGCTCACAAATACAAAATTGGGGGGGGGGGGGGAGATGTTAGTTTGTTTTTTTTATATACTCTGGTATTATTTAAGTCCTTTCAAACTAAGAATGCGGTTGAACAAAGATTGTTTGGAGTACACTATGATTTAGCAATGCTGGACTTCAACTATCAGTATGAGACTTGTGGGTGAAGAACAGTAGTCCCAGGATACCAGCCCAGTGTTGGATTCTAAACTTTCCCCTCCATTAACAACACACAGTGGAAGAAAGTTTGGGCCGTGTCAAATAGCAAATTTAATTTTAAAGCTCTTCTGTATAAAGCAAATTACAGTTTTATGTCCTATTGCTGTAAAATATAAAATCTGTACATGTTTTTTCAATGCAAAAATTCAACGTTCTCATATCACATTGTATAAAGAAGAAAATGAGGTAATAATCCTACATATGCACAACCCTGGGCCTCCTGTTGTATTTCCGATTTCCATAGCAAAGGTGCATGTTCAGTATACATTTGAAAACTTTCAGGCATATACAGAGTTATAAAATGACTGCTAGGTAATTTGAATTTCAGACCTTTAAAACTCTATGACTACCAGCTTATTAATAAATATAAAAATTTAAAAACTAAAAGAAAAAAAAAATCCACGCAAAACCAAACCACAACTTGGAATTACTTACTGTCTCAAAAAAGCCAAAGATCAAAAGAAATATAAATGTACACTAAATAAATATGGTAACAGTATTTAAATTTATAATTAATATATTTTTGATGTTAAGAATAACAAGCATTTAAAAGTGCAATGCCAAAACTGATTCACGTATGTCTACTCTGCAGTAATATTATTAGATTTCAATGGAAAAATGTTTATCAAAAATAATACTAATTAAAACAACCATGTTGGCATCAGTTGTGAAGAACAGCAGCACTCCACATACTATAAAAATTTGTTTATGACTCAAAAATTAAATAATTCGCATGTTTCGATTCCAGTGTTAATGCAGGTCTTTTGGAAGCAGGAGGAATTCCATACAAATTTAGCATACTGTAGGTGCTTCTATCATGCTTAGAGAGCCTATATCACATAAGAACACACTTCTTTGTAATTGCTTGGAGTAGCACAAAGATTAGATTGCTAAAGTAATATATATATATGTACACATATATATTACCTGTTCTTGCCTCTCCAGCCACTTGTCCACCATGGGATGACTGGCACTTAACGATGAACGAGCATTGTCTCTCTGAAACTGGTTAGACCAGCTACTAGTATCTCGTGGTAGGCTTCTGTAGTTTTCATCTTTCTAGTTTAAAAGAAACAAAAAAGTGTCTTATAAAAAACAACCAGTCCTTGCACATTAACAATGCAGCTGGTTATTAAATGAATACAAAAGGAAGACTGACAAAAGAGAACACAGGTCTGGCTGGACCAAAGGACGGAGCCGTTGCTCGGCCATCCCACTGCAAGAGCTCCCTTTCCTTAACAGCAGGGAAGCCCAACTAAAGCCTTGGTGGAGTTGTAGATCTTGCACCCACTCGTGCTTCCTTTCCTCTCTTTTCCAACCTCAAACCTCTAGTGCACAGACTTCCCAAATACATACTCATTAAGGCTTTCAGAGCAACAGGCTCCTTATTTTCATTCCCACTAAAAGCTAATATAGCAAACAAGAATCCATCCAGTGACAGCTACGGCCACTATGTAATCTTCCCAAGTCTCTGTATGTAATCAGTTTTACAATCAAAGAGGTCTCACTGCTCCAGGTACAGGAATAGCATGCTGTAGAGTTCAAAACTTGAATTATTATTCCACATAACAATGCTTTGCTTGGTTTGCCTGAAGGTATGTAAATACAGTCACATTTGTTGAACAGCAGCAGATGGAGATTGTGCTGACAGAGATATATACATTGATCCCACTGAGACTGACAAAAATTATTTTTTTCTTTTTAATGGATGAGTTTGTCTGCACATCTTTCCCACAAGCTGCACAAATTCTTCAGCTTCTAAAGATTATTAGTCCTTACCCAGCCTGATCACTAAAAGCCAATGAAAGCACAGAGACCAACTCTTAATGATGGGAGCTACTTTTAGCCTAAAGTCAGTGTTACTGGTAACTTACATAGCTTTGTTCCCTCCAACTGAAATAACACATGAAACTGAAACTCTGCTTAGCTTTTCAAAAGAGGATTATTTAAATATACTATAATATCCTACTATACTATAGCATCCTTCCTTGAGAAGCAGAGTATTTTTTCCAGTCTATGTTTGTCTATGCCAAATCAGATAATTTAGAGATTGTCTATTTTCAAAATAGGATTGTAGTCCTACAGATTTTGCAATACTACCACTTTTAGGAACCTCAAAAGTCTCTAAAATAATAAACAAACATCAGTGCACATTTGAAGCAAAAAAAAAAAAAAAATTTTCTTTNTCTTAAATCAATACTTGATTCCATCAGCATGAGTATTTCCTTTCCCCATTTGTCATACTGATATTTCTTTGGCCTGGCACAGTATTGGTCCAGTATTGTAGATGCAGCATCAATTCCCTTACAACTGTCCTTCACAACTTTATTTCTTGTAAATGTATGACAGGCTTTGCTAGGAAATTCAGATCTCAGTATATCTGTGAAACACAGCACTTTTCAAAAGCTTCCTGTGCAAGAGCAGTCTTTTCCCAGACATATCAAACTTAACTGATGACAACCTCTTTCCTTGAAAGACTTTCTGGTATAAAATAAGTCTCCCATTTCAAGACTTTAAAGCTTAAATTCAAGCAGTACAAGATAACCTTGTAAAACTGTTTGTACAAGTAACCAGCCTAACAAATCACCATCAGAAATTAGTTTATGCTGCCACAAATGAGTAAAAACTCAGTGTCTTTCAGCAACTAAAAACAATCCAGTTTTGCAGTGGTGGTTAGCCACACAGCAAACTAGACACTTGCTCGGTGTCTTGCTTAGAAAGGGACAGTGGAAGTCAGCTGTTCCTCAGCAAAGCCATAAAAGAGAGAAAGAATGGTGTGTACAAATTGATTTTTTTCCTGTTGCTTCTCTTTATCCAATTCTTCTCTCCAGGCAACAAGGGTGGCACAGTTCCTATAAGCCAAAACAACAATTCCTCTTGCTCAAAGTGGTGGGCAAATGTAACAACAAAATCAAAATCTGACAAAGAAATAACAAAAAAATCATTCTATGCACAAAACCACCCACACAGTTGGTGCAAGCGTTATTGTCATCTAACAATAACTATCTGACAGACCATCACCTACCCTGAACAAACAGACATTTCTTCCTATGTAACAAGATGTTTTCTGTATTTTTGTACTTTATAGATAATTCCATTTTTTATTGACTCATGTTTACAATGTTCAACAGAAACTTTTTAGAAAGACATTTTTATTTATAAAGCACAAAGATCTCTCTCCACACAGCATCCATTACCCATGCACAGCAGTGTTTTGCAAGAGCAAGAGAGAAGGAAAAAAGTTCACCTAGGGATGTGCTGTTCTTCAGTCATTCAATCACCAGGTCTCAGAATCATGCTGGACACTCATATGGCACAAAGCTTATATTGGAACTTTGTGTTGTAAAAACTCTCATGTCACAGTACATAATGTAAGTGAAATTATCTCTGCTAAAAGAGCCTCTGTTTGGTCCATCTACACTAATGTCCAGAATTCTACAGAGTTTTCTCTTAATATTATTTGTGCTGACCAGAGACGTATATTCATCCCACTTACCAAAATATTCCTACTTGTAGCCCACTTCTGTAGAAGATTGCCTTTCTCCTGCTAAGACCTATACCAGCTCATTTTATGCAGCAGGCAACCAAGTCACTCAGCAATTTTTCTGACAGCAGAAATAAATGCTGGGATGGTAGAGGGATGTGGTTTTTTTAACTTCTTGTGTTTCTCAGTGCTGTTCAGAGGCTCAACACAGTGCTATTATCAGATTGGAATAAAACACCAGTGCTACAATCACACACAGAGTCATGTTGGTGTTGGCCAAACAGTGAAACGTTAGATCAACCAGCCACAGACAAGTGCTCCGCTCCCTTCTTTGTCCTTGCTTTTTGGCAAGCAGCTACCCCTGTGCCCCATAGCTGACAGCACTAGGACAAGCATTAAGTGAGACCAGGAGCAGAGAGACCAGCACTTTCAACACTGCCACACACAGACAGCCACAAAAAAGCCTCGCGATGCTCCCGGCTACCTGTAACCCCATCTATGCAGGGGTTTCCATTACTGCTCCTGCCAGATCTAATTCAAAGATAGCAGCGGTGATAAACTAGAGAGGTGGAGGTGAAAAATATTGCTGCAGCTTAGACACTGGGATTTACTGAACCAGCTGCAGTGTTGTCTGCTATTTAATATATATATATAGGCTTGGGAATTTTTATTTTTTTTAAAAAAATATGCAAATGTTAACCCAGAAAGCTTTCCTTGTCTGCAGCATGATCAAGCATTAACACACATGCTTCTAACATCCAGCTGGAAAAGGTGTGTGTCACTTTCAGCTGCAATACCATAAAGAAAAAGATTTCATGGTACAGAAGCCATCAGGGTCACACAGGGAATTCTCATTTCTTCTGGAGCTGCAGCTGTAAGCTCTCCTGGGACAAGGGCTGACACGCATCATCAGTTACAATTAAATGCTCTAATTTTTTTTTTATAAAGTTTCTTTCCCAAACACCTTTGGGGACCATGGGCCATGTCAGCTTTATCACGTCTGAAATGGAAATTGATCAATATAATACTAAAAGTGCCAAGTCATAATATCCCCACTATACTTAACAGCAGCATTTTGCAGTAATTTTAATGAGGACACATAATTTAACACTTTGAGATTTAGTTCAGCATGGCGTCCCTGAGGGGCTTTGCTGGAGGGCTGGGTGAAAAGGTACAGGAAAAATGAAGCAATTTTGCTATACTTTTAATTTCAGATGATTTGCAATATATAACAAGATCCTCATCAAAGACTCTGTAGCTTCTAGATGAAATGCTGCATTAGCATGATGTGTGTACTTCAATTACGAGCTGCCAGTGCAAAAGCTCACTTGTGATTTCCACCCACAGTTGTACCCCTACAGAGTCCCAACACCAAAAATGCAACCAGAACGTCCTCCGCACAGTAAAGTGACAGTTCCATGTCTGCTATCTCATTTGTCACTAGGATACTTTCCAAATAGTAAAGCAGTTGGGTTTTCCCTTTGTTTTGACCTCCTGAATGGCTAAAGTCTGAAAAATTTTCATGTGCTGCTTTTTTTTTTTAAACCCAAAAAACTAGATAGCATTATAACAGTGGTAAAATGGATGAAACACTTCTTCAAAGTAATCATCTGAAAGAAGATTCAAAAGTTTAAGCCAAGGTTTCACTTTCATTATTTCAGCAGCAAATAGCCATGTCTCACGATCTGCACCAAGAGAGACCATTTTGGACACTGACCCTTTTTTTGCTATCTAGTCCCCTTTCCTGTAGACTGTACACTTCGGGAAAGGCCCCTCATTTGTCTGGCTTTAACTCCTTATCTGGCCTCTGATGAGATAGGATTTGTTGATGAGAGGTGAAACTTCTTTTAGTCTTTCGAGGTTAGAATTTAACTTGACAGACTTAGAACAAACTCATGTCTAAAAGTGTAATTGTTGAATCACTATAAAGGCTGTTCTTTCTTTTTATGCTCCACTATGTCCATGTTTGAACCTGAATGGTTTGGAGTCACTCTCAGACAGGCTTCTAAATGCTCCCATTACCAAAACATTCACATAGTTTATGTAAATAACTCTCTGATGCAAACATCTGTTTATAAATGCAGCAATACATATATATGTCCATTTTCCATGCTGTCTGAAGGTCTAGCAAACAGTTTTTTGTTTGAGGTTTTGTGGTTGCTTTTTTAACTGGATTCTAGACAAATATGGGATAAGACCAACTGGATCCTTATTTCTAAAAAAAAAACCCCCAAAAACCCCCAAAAACCAAAGAAGACTGCAAAAATAATTTCTGTTTTACAGGGCAAATATATTACATATGGGAATTAACCCAACAGATGTATGAACAGAAATTCCATTAAAAAAAACCTGACTACTTGCACAGATATCAGATTTGGACCTATTCTCTCTATTCATCAGCATCTTTTAACAATTTCTACCAAATGTCAACAGTTTTACCTCAAAATTAATTGTGCCAGTCACTCCTTATAACTACCCATATATCATAATATATCACTGCTGTTTGGATGAGCTTACTTTTCATCCCAGTAGATTCAGTTTATTTCACCATTCTACAGGTTAATTTCCAAGCTTGCTTTTTTTGATGCATACTGAAGAACAGTAAGACACATACAGAACAGCCATCTAGCATATAGAGGAAAGAACCAGGTATAATCACCCAGTATCTGGAACCTTTGATCTTAGGCCATTCTCCAAGGGGCCAAGTAAAAGGGGACTCCCACATTCAAGAATTTTAACAGCTTTGTGTCTCCTATTAGCTCTTGCCCAAAACACGGGTCATTACCCACAACTAGTAAAAACAGATTTGCAGAAGATACATTTCTAATAGACTAATAAAGAACTTGCACGCACTATTTACGATGAAAATAGACGAGAAGAATGACCACTCCATAGTCACTCTGACATTTTCAGAAAGACTTGCCTTCAGAAATGACCTCTGCACAGCACCATGAATGAAATTAATGTATTATGCATCAACAATAGCTCATTAGATGCCAACAAGGAAAAAAGTAATTGAAAGCCAGTGCTCTGTTTCAGTTCTATCACCTTCTGCTCAGAAATTTCCAGAGTTGTCCAATTCCAATTTATATATTCCATGTTATCCTTTGACTGATAAGCAAAGCCTGACCTTAAAAACAAAGCAATAACTAAGGGTCACGATGATGAACAGACACTTTTCTGTGGATGTGGTGTTATATGCAAATATTTAGCGTCCAAAAATATGGGCTAAATTAAGAGTAAACTAAAAAACATGAGACTGCCTTTCCAAAACATTATGTTGATCTCTCTTGTTTACAACACAAAAATCAAAGATGTCATGATCTTTGCACGTACACATGCAAAGCCAGACATTTCCAAACACTATACATTGTTATTTCTTAGATGGAAGAACAGAAAAGAAGCGGCTTCTTCCATTCACTCTTTACTTATTAATCTCCCAATAAAACTCCACAACAGATAATGCAAAACAACCCAAATAACATACCACAGTTTATATTCAGTAATTATAATTCAGAAGCTGGATTTTATATCTGTAAGCTAAACTAAAACAACATAGCATTCCATGGTTTCATTTAAAAGTAAAATAAATGAATCGGTTAACTTAAGAGGTCATGAAGTTACAGTTCTGATTCCTCTACACATCACACTAAGAAACCATTTTCCCCTTCTACTAGTTTTATTCAAGTGAAATATGGTCTTATGCTGTGCCCCTTTAAAGGCATGTAAAGAGTTTTTAGATATATCCACCTCTACAAGAATCTATATGGGTATCTGTTTAAATGCAATAATGTAATTATGCACAGTCCTGTCATTTTCAGGAGAGATTTGCTTTTGTACACTAATGTAGATGTTTTACGCCTATGTGGATTTAGACAAAATACAATTTTTAAAGTTGTTTGTTCATTTTAAGTGTCAATATCCCTTCATTTGATTCCTTGGGAGAGCCAAGACGCTGAAGTGCAAGAAGGGGAAAAAAACTGATAATGAAGTAATTTAAAAGTATGCACTAGAGATAGGGTTTAACAAATAGAGTATCAATAAATATAATTGAGGAGCTAAGAGAAATGGGAAACAATGGGGTACAGGAAACATCACAAGGACCTTATATGTGGATATTGAAATTAAGACTATCTTATATAACACCTGCAGTATCCTTTTAAGTGTCGGGTAGATACGCACAGGTGGCCATACCTCTAAAATGCTGCAATTGGCTGTCTGTATGTTTAGAAATTTGCACCTGTGATTTTGAAATGAAGAAAGGAGGCTGGAATATGAGGTAACCATTCCAGCTTCTCTGAGTAACTAAACTGTTTTTCCCCTCTTTCTTCAGTAAATTGATGATCATAGAGAAATGCAGGTATTTAAGGTCAGAAGCATGAAGGCAATGCCCAAACCCTCAGCAAGCAGCTGCACATCCAGTCCATCCTTCTCCTCACTGCCTGTCCTCACCCACACCACTGCCCCACTCCATAGGGAACCATAGGGACAGGGGTCTCCGCAAGGCTCCCAGCAAAGCATCCGTCACCTCATCTAACTTGACAGTTCATTCCAGACCTCTGCCAAAATCCCTCCTACCCAAAGAGGTACCAGACAGGCAGTTTGTAGAGGTGTGTTTCTCTTTCATCTGAGTTTACAGCAGCACGGACACCTTCAGCTCCCTGCAGTCTATTGCGCCTTTCTCCCACTGAACAGCTTCCCATTTTCTCCCCTTTATGGTTTTAACGTTTATCCACCTTTCTTTTTCTTCATGCGCTCAGCAGTCAATGCTCTTAAGTAGGACATCTGTATACAGGAGCTGAAGAGCTCATTTATGAAGAGATAATAAAACTGGTTGGAGCAAACAACGAGCATCCCCTTTCTGTCAAGACTGTGAAACAAAACCAGGCTATGAGACCTGCCAAGTGTTTCAGCCCCAAAGTTACTCATAATGGAACTAAGCCCAGAAGGTGACTAGGCATTCCTAATTTGAAGTCCTGTTTTTTACTGGAGCTGATCTTCCCCACTTCCCCACATCTCCTCCTTGTCCTTTGCACTGGTTAGTTCCACATACAATTGAATTTTTTTGTGAGACTGCCTGCCTGTCTTCCTTGTCTTCTTATAAGATTAGTATTCACTGCAAGATAATTTAAAAATGCAACAAATATAGCAAAAAACCCTGAAATATTCACTGTTTAGAACATACAGGTTCATGTCAGAACACTGTTGGGAAGTATAGCCTGCAACCTGAATTGTACTTTAAAGTCCTTTTTCTTGCTATCTACATACTCAGCCAAAATCCAACCGTGCTTTGCACCAATACACAACCTTGATACTCAGAAAACAAGACAGACAAATATATGAATCTGCAAAAATTCTTGACCCAATATATGGTTGCATGGTTGTAGGTTACAACAGATGAAAGCAGGTTAAAACCCAGACCCAACTACTGCCAATGAAAACATATGTGCTTCAAACTTACTAAAAAAAATAAAAAAATCACGAAACCTGAATATCCAACTTTTTTTTTTTTTTTTTTAAACTTATTCAATCTTTTATCAACCTACTCTCTCAGGCCCAGGGTTTTTCACTTTCAAACCCAGGGAGAGCTTCAAGAACATGAAAATTTAAAAGCAATAGAGATGAACATTTAAACATGGGAATTTACAAAGTATACATTCACTTAGATGAATGGCAGCGGAAAAGTCCGCAATTATGCTATACCATGTACTGAGAGCTTTTTGTTTTCAGTATAGCTTTCATTGTCTCTCAGAGAGGTGCTGTACACCGCATTTACTGAAGTGGAAAGACAGACAACCTGTGCACATTCCACCACTCCTTCATTACGAGTAAGAGACTTGCTCATCCAGACCCTCCTTAACATTCCCCACTCGTGAGGCTGCACCGTGTCCCCTCACACAGGGACCAGGCATTGCTCACCCAGACATTGCTCACCCATCACAGAGAGAGAGAGACACTAGGACAAAAAATACACATTATTCCCATGTGATAAAGAGCAACGACTGAGAATGATCAACAGACTTGCTCAGCCATAGAGCAGAAGTGGAAAACAACTCACTAGTCCTCAGATCTTGGCACTAATAGCCTGTCTCTTTTGGAGGACACAGAGGAAATGTAATATGTGAGCATCTACAAATGGATGATTTGGAGCAAAAAGAGGTAAATCACAATGGAGAAAAATCACATCTTCACTTGGATTTGTTGTTTTCGTCCTTGTTTTTCCCTGCTTAATACATCTGGTCACAACCAACTTTTGCATGCAAACAGCCGAATCCAGCCCGTGCACAAAGTCCTCAGCAAACAGAACAGCACACAGCGAGTGATGCACATTGGCTCTTACCTCTGCACACTAGGCAAGGATTTTTCACTTTGTGTCTCATTCCCAGCCTGCTGGCGATAGTAAGAAATACTGCACTTGTTTTCACATTTTGAAAGGCAGGAATTTCCATTTCTTTCACAGAGGTTTTATTTTATTATTTTTTTATTGCGTTAAAATACCACTAGCCACTCTGCTAAAGAAAGTCAGACTCTTCATGGTATTCAGTGAAAGCACCAGAGGCAATGGGCACAGAAAGAAATACAAGTTATTCTACCAAAACATAAGAAAAAACTTTTTACTCTAAGAGTGATCGAACACTGGAAGAAGTTGCCCAAAGAGGTAGTGCAGGCTCTATCCTTGGAGATGCACATACTCAAAACTTGACTGGACGCAGACCTCAGTAACCTGATCTGGCTGCCCCTGCTTTGACCAGAAAGGCTGGACTAGACAGTCTCTGGAGGTACCTTCCAACCTCAGCTATCTGTGAGTCTGTGAAAGTCATGAATTTTACACACTACCCAGGATAAAAATAACACATACTATGTTTATTTTATATTGCACTCTCTTTGGGTAGGATTCCTCTAAACTATTTTATCATCACAAAACAAGCTGCCAGCAATGAGTTACTATCACAAAGAAAGAAAACTGATGCATATAACTTTTTTTCTCCTTGAATTTCCATTAATCTCCCTCCTATAATAACATTTTCCACATTAAAACACTATTTCATCATCCGTGGATAACCCACTCTTCATTCTCCTTCCTCTCAGTATATGTGAAACCACGTCTGGAATGACAAAAAAAATCATGCCTCACTGAAAAGAGAAAATCCCTGTTCAAATAAACCTGGATGAAGAAATAGTCATGGCTATTGAATCCTTCATAACTTCTGTTTCAAACATTGCATTTTTATTTTAAAAGCAGAAAGCTGTACTCATCATTTTTTTTGGGGGGGGGGGGTTAAAACCTATTGTGACAGAGATGCCAGGCTCTTTGCAGATATCCCTGGAGGATTCTGTTGAATTACAGCCTGTACCAACACTGCTCACCTGGTGCACAGTCCCTCCCTTCTGCAGCAGTACAAAGAGTACCAGGAGTACCAGAAACTAAAGTTCCCAAGAAGCATCAGCAACACTTTGCACTCTTGTTCCTAAAATGATGCCCAGCCTGATGTCCTTCCCTAGTCAATTTAATAGATGTACACTCTGCAATTCAAGCTCCCTGACTATAAGATGACACTAACATACACAGTTCAAATACAGGGCTCTTCAATCCTCTGAATCCTTAAAATCTATTAAAATATCATGTCTTTGGTGACAGTGATAAAGCAAAATTCACTAAGCTGTGTTTAAAAAGACTCAAAGCTAAAAGAAACTAATTTACACTTTAAATCTGATTTTGACACTGACATACCATTATTGTTGAAGCTTTTCAAAAAATGCATTAATGATTTTCCCTATCTAGACATACTTCATTAGGGAAATATTTTTTTCATTCTGTTTACAAAGAGGATCAGAAAACATTGCATCTTTCAAATACATATAAAATCCTGTAACCCAACAATCTGAAAATTTGTACTACTCAGTCTCAACCCACAGGAACAGCAAAAATACCTGAAAGAGGAGATGTGGAAAACACAATGCTTTACAGGTAAGTTATTTGACAGTAGATGAGATTTAGACCTCTCACATAAAGTTTCAAATTCTTTCTCTGCAGTTTACAGAGCCCAAAAAGATTAGGTTTGCAAATAGGAAGAAAGCATATCCTAAAACCAGTTATTATTCCTACAAGACACGGTGATTTTGCACCTAGAAATACACATACGGACAAACCTATTTAACAACAAATAAGCAAAAAAACTGTCTGCTGACTAAATGACAAAGACAAAAAGCAAAGGAAAAAAGCAATTACAAAACGATGTGCCCAGTATACTGTTATATGTTTGCTGTGGCTGCTCCACCCCACAGAGCACATTGTGTGCCATTTGCTCTGCTCCAGGTGGGTGAACCCAAGAGCAAGACGCACAGGAGCCCATGCACAAACATTTTTCTCTCTCTTGAGCTCTCCTTCTTAACACGCATTTTCACTTCTTTCTGCGGTACCAATGTTGTTATGTCTGATGGAACAATACATGAATCAAAATCAGGAAAGCCACAGTGGGAAGTTTTTCCTAAGCCTGTTAGCTGTGGTGTATCCCTGCATTAAGCAAGGCAGGTTAACTAGATAAGCCTTGCGTCTTTCAGAGAAGCAGGATCAAAGCAGGTAACTAATTCATAATGATAAGCTGTTCCTCACCACAAATGGAGATGCAAATTTAAGAAACCACACTGAAAATATATGGGATACTTAATTCACAGTCGTTATAAGATGCAACATATCTGGTTGTTGCATTTACATTCTTCCAATACTGTAACACAAACATCTAAGGGAAAAGAAACATGATATTCATTAATGCAGCTCACACCTATTGAGGGCAACTAGTTAAACCAATAGGCTTTGGTACTGAATTATTATAAATGCGATTCAAATTAACAGCTATTCAGAAAATAACAATATCAAAAAAGATTTTACTGCAGTGGAAGAAACCACAGATGATGTGCTTCAGCTGTGTACAATCTGTTATTCTGTATAGTTCAACACAAATAAAACAAAATTACAGCGTCCAAACCAGGTATTACTCCAGGCCTCTCAGATTTCTTCTTGTTTCATTAGAATGGCTTGAGGAAGCAAGAGACAGGATTAAGTGAAGCCATGAATCAGTAGGTAATACAGGTATGTCTCACACACAAAAAATATCTGAAAGTGATTTTAATATTTGGTTTAAAAAAAAATCCCAATAAGTGAATTTATCTACTAAAGCTGAAGAGAATCATGAGCCAATTTTGTGAATACTTTCACAGATGAAGAGACCTAATCATTTAGTTGAAATTACCCATGGAAAGGATGAGGACAGGAGCTACCTAGCTGAGTACAGTTACCAACACTACAGTAATTTGTGAATAATCAATAATTCTTCAAATAAATAAGTACTTTGGAACAGAAAACACCTGGTTTCCAGTTGTTCTTCCAAGTGAACAACACAGAAACTAGAAATTCAGATAGATTCCAATTCTATGGAAACACAGGATGTATTATGATATTCTGATAATAAATGTTTGTTTACAATATAAAAAATACATGACAGTGCATGCCCAGTTTAGGGCAAGGATTTCATATCAAAACATCCTACTTATTGCAGCAGAAATGCATCTCAAGTTCAACACACATCCAAATCTTCACAGGACCAACTCGGGCCCCTGCAAAGCAAACTATCTCTCTCCCTGGTCATTCTCTTCTTTCCCCAGGGGCAAAGCAGATCCTACTGCCTCCCTTCATCCATCCTAGTAATTACAGGCAGCACCACAGTAGGATCTTCAGTAGGATCCTTCAAACAGCCCGTATTTTTCCTCTTCCTCTTTTCCCTTTCTGTTTGCCCAGAATTACTGGCATATGTCCTGGCTCCTCAGAGACTTTGGTGCATGGCAGCACTCCCACCCCTTCATTTCATCTCAGCTTGGGTATCTGCCCATTTTCCTGCCATTCCAAATTCTTCATACCCAAAATGAAACAAACACCAATAAGAAGCCTTCTCTGACTTGTCCCTGAGAAATAAATCCCTTCTGCTAGATACATGCAGTTTCCTCTCTGCTAATTCCTCCAAAAATTGGACAGGGTTTCTACCCGTCAATTACTTCTCTTTAGAGGTGACGGGCTGAAAGTAATGTCACTTCTTAAGAGTCAGTAGGTGGATGAAGCTTTTGGCAACTCTCCCAGAAACCCTTTTCTTGTTTCTGCAAGATACTGCTGGGGCAAAGTTGCTAATCTACAACTGTGCTGCAAATCTCAGCCCAAGAACATATGTTCTTGTGCTGTCAAGAGAGAGAACTGCAGTGAAAACATTACAGAGTGCCAACCACCCACAAAAGATATATGGGTGCTCAAGCCCAATGCACTGAGCAGAAAATTAAGACTGTTCTCATTGCTTTTCTCAAAATGTCTGTCATCTATAATCAATGAAACAGTCTGGAACAAAGCACAGCCATCTCTTTGTTATCCGAGTAGCTGAAGAAAACAACCCGACATACCAAAACTAGTGAGGGCCTTCTGTAATTCAAATAACACAAATACATTTGGAAAAATTCAGTGTTAGTACATTGGCAAGCAATTTGTGACAGGAACTTCAAAAACGCACCTTTTAGAATAATAATGCAAATCAAATTGTTGCTAATACTAGGAATGGAAAGAAGAATTCTTAATACTTATTCCTAAAAAAAAATACGATTGACTACAAAATCTTGACCCACGCAAAGGAATCAAGACACTGAACACAGAAAAAAACAGTCTAGCATGAACGAACTCCTGATTAATTCATAACATACATTGCACTAGTGATTATTATTAATTCCAGATGTTTACTGCATCTTATTAAAAATAGTGCAGTAATCTGCTCCATTCAAAGGATTGATATAAAGATCGTGCAAAAAAGATAAAGGAAATTATCGGTATTTATTGTGCTAAATAATATAACTTTAGTTCTTTCCAATCTTCTTGATTTAATGTTCTCTGGTGCCTTGCTTCCCATCACTACATGAGATCACATGCATTCCTTTCCAGTTTGGTCACTGTACTCCAGTAGACATGAAATATTTTCACAAAAATCAAGCGTAAGTGCACGCTGAACAACTAATGATGCAAGAAAACTAGTGTGAAAGATGAGCGGCTGTTCAGTTCTCTCCAATTTCTGCTAACTTCAGACACTCAAAGAAATCTGATTATGCTATGTATGGCCCTTCATATCTATGCTTGTGGAGTAATGAAGTGTCATCTCATTATGATTTCACAAAAAAATAATTGAAAATGTTAATACTTAAAATGGATTAGATTATGGGTTTTTTTCTCTGAATCAGAACAGTATAAAAGACATTTTTTCACAACAACATACACTTCTGTGCCACACCAGTGCAAGTGACAGAAAATATACCATTACTTGCCTGAATCAAGCAGATCAAGCAGAAATCTAACAATGCCATGTTAAACTGACACCTCTGCATGAATGGGGACCTCAATGCCCATGAGCACTGTGCTTTTATAGATGTTTTTGAAATGACCAATAGCCCACCGAAAATAGTTCAGCTCATTAGCAGCATATAAAGACTACTTTATTTGGGTGTAGAAGTCCTGACTGCTTAGACTGTGTTTATATTACACAGAATTAATACCACATTACAGTTTGCATTTACCCTACACAGATTTAATAAAAATGAAGGAGATGGGGAAAAAAAGCTAAAATAAGCTGCATATTTTCCAAGGCGAATTCATGCTGTGTAGACAGAATGGCAACCGTAAGTGCAGTATTCTTTTAAAATTACTCATTTCTATTAGAAAATATATTTTTTTTTCCATTCTGAGTTTGTCTGCAAGTTACCATCACAACTATGGGCAATATTGGGATCAGTACAAAAGGGCATATTTCTTCCAATTTTTTTTTTTAATAATACACTGAGAAGAGAGCTTCCTGCTGACTTCGCTAGCAAATAATGCAATTCATGTAGAGATACTGAAAACATATTGAAAAATTGAAGGAAAAAATACCCACTCTACGTTTCACTGTTTTAGTTTTAAGAATGTTATCAAGGAGAGATATCATTTGCAATTTGTGTTTTGTATTACTTGACTAGACTCTCAGAAAGTAAAAACTAGTAATGCTGTGTTAGAAAGACAAGCCAGACAAGGCCTATTAGCATGAAAAAAAAACACCAAAAAAACCCACAAACAAACAAACAAACAAACAAAAAACCACAACCCAAATGTGTGACAGCATTTAGGCCCTGCTTTGCAGAGTAATGAGTAATCTGAGCTTCAACTACAACTAATAGCAAAAATCAAGTTTTTAGGGTCCCTGCTGTATGTATCAGCAAGAGTTTCCAAAGAGCAGAGAGCAGGACACGTGTGACTCAAACACTTCTCTGCTGCTGATGGGGTTTGGTGAACAAGGTCAGAAAACAGGTTTAAACAAGAAGCAGGTGAGAGAAGGAGGAAGCAATTCAAGATTCATGCACATTTGTCACTTATTTCATAACGAAGGAGAAATAAATATACCTTTCTTTCATGCGCACTGGGCACGCCAGGGGCATTCTGCTTGAGGAAGCCTGCTGTTGTGGACCACCTTGTAGGGTTTTTCCGTGAAGGCTCTTCTGAAGAAAAATTTGCGTCACTTACAGAGGTTGAGAGACCAATCAGTGCAGGGTCACTACTACGTCGGACATGAAGAGGCATATCTGAAGAATAAAACAGACAGTAAATAAACACTGACTCGATTTAAAATGCTTATGACAAAGGAAAAATATTTTTTCAAGCTCTGGATGGGTGGTTTTGACCAAATGTGGTTTCACAGAGTAAGGAGTTATTGACCTCAGCATAGCTCCTCAAGGACAAGGTCTGTTTCCTCAAAACCACAGCCTTGCCGCTTGGCCACACAAGGAGAAAATGAAGGGAAAACCAAACTCTGAACATAGCACAGCTCGGTGGCTTTCCGAGTACAAACATGGCATCACTCCTGCCTCTTGGCTGTTGTGAAAATAAAGACCACAGAAGTTTGAACAACCAAGAGGCTAAGGTTGACACAGAGGTATTTTAGAGTGCAAATAGCAAAAACTGGTGACAAAGTAAGGGGTGGACTAGGACGATGTGCCACCCACCCCACCGACTAGGCTGCAGCCTGGGCATTGCTAGCACAACATGTGGTCAAGAAGCTGCCAGCCAAAGAAAGGCATCCTCCTCGCCTTGTAAAATATACTCTCCATTTCTTTCTCAAGACTTATGGGAGAGACTGTTTTCTATTCTGCATTCCTCCTTTGCCTCTTCCTGACAGCTGAAACAAGATCAGTGCTGATTTACCCTGATTCTCTTAGCCTTCCAGCTGGCATGAGTGACAGAGAAAAATATTTCATTAGTAATAAATGATGCAGCAGGCAGGTAGACTGATTGGAAAGAGATAAGGTTTTCTTAATATATGTAGAGGTCACATTCATTCTAGAAACTTTGATGGCACATTAAAGTTAGTTTTTCTTGAAATACAACTTAATTTTTTCCAATTTCATTTATTATCCTACAACAAATATCCACACATCTATCCTCTCCTTGCCCAAACAGAAGTTTCATTGCCTGAATTTCTGACCTCTTAGTACTCTCCCACTCAGCATCAGAATGGAGGGGGTGTGATTTATCAGTTTTATTTCTCTTTATTGCTGCACTGGGAACCTTGAATGCAAAACAGAAACGAGAAAGGTGAAAGTGATGGCGCGTAAGCAGCAGAGTCAGTGGGAAGGTCACACTGGGCAACAGCTGAGAATAAAAACCTGGACTATGTTTTAATGCTACGATGAAGCAGTTCCCAAGGAAACTGAAGGTGCGCATCTCACAATACCTGCAGGAAAACACTACGACTGGAGTTGTTTGTTAAATGAGTGGACAATCCTGACAATATCTTTATGATAACACCACATATAGTAATAGCAATAACAATTTTTCATGTGGCATTACAAAGACACTGAGAAATACAGTACGTCCTGCCACACAATGAAAACGTGAGGTTTTTGTTAAACCACTAGGACTCCTGCTGCTGAGATATGCACAAGTGTTACACACTAAAGACCAAAACACTATTTCATGTCCATTCTGGTAAACAATATCCATGAATTCATCTCTTTTTCCCCACAGCCGCATCCCGCTGGCAGCCGGTCACCAGTGGTGTCCCCCAGGGGTCAGTGTTAGGTCTAGTCCTCTTTAAAATTTTTATTGATGATTTAGATGAGGGGATTGAGACCATCATCAGCAAATTTGCTGATAACACCAAGTTGGGAGGGAGAGTTGACCTGCTGGAGGGCAGGAGGGCTCTGCAGGGGGATCTGGATAGATTGGAGAGATGGGCTGATTCCAATGGGATGAAGTTCAATAAGGCCAAGTGCCGGGTCCTGCACTTTGGCCACAACAACCCCATGCAGCGCTACAGGCTGGGGACAGAGTGGCTGGAGAGCAGCCAGGCACAAAGGGACCTGGGGGTACTAATTGACAGGAAGCTCAACATGAGCCAGCAGTGTGCCCAGGTGGCCAAGAAGGCCAATGGNTATTAGAAAAAAATTCTTTACAGAGAGAGTAATCAGGCATTGGAATGGCCTGCCCAGAGAGGTGGTAGATTCACCATCCCTGGAGGTTTTTAAACTGAGATTTGACATGGCACTGAGTGCCATGATCTGGTAAACTGACTGGAGTTGGACCAAGGGTTGGACTTGATGATCTCTGAGGTCTTTTCCAACCCAATCAATTCTATGATTCTATGATTATTTCTCTTTCCTTTCAATTTCTTCTTTTCACTTACATAACAAGAGTTTATTTACAGATAATAAAATGCTTTCTTTTATAAATATGTACACACATATTTATACACATACATACACGTAGATACATACATATATGCATAAAACCGAAATAGAATTAACTACAAGAATGTTTATGAACGATCACTAATTATGCAGAAAACTGTTAATGGTCTCAGTTAAGTCTACTTGGAATTTGATTTCTCAGTATATACTCATAAACTCTCATAGAGGGTTTTTCTTTTATTGCCTTGTCTTCAACTCCTTCCAGTTTCATGAAGCAGGTGAAGGCAAAGCATCTCCTCTCCCCCTGGGCAACAAATACACTAATAGTGCCCATCAAACCACAAGACTGACCAAAGGTGGCTCAGCTGCAGCCCCAGCCAGTGCCCCACCACGCAGGATGAAATGACCCCTTCACAGAGGTGCCTGCGCTGCTGGCACAGCCCTGAGCACACACTCTCGTTTATTAGATCAGCCTGAGCCAGAAATTGGCTCTGTAGTAGATATGCCACTTAAAAAAAATACCAATCTATATTTGTTCCAAGCAGCAGCCCATGCATATTATCCTGTTTGCCTTAGTTACCCACCTCAAAACAGAGAATTACAATTTTCAAACATGAGTTCACTTGCTCCTTATGCTTGTACATCTATATATAAGCACGGTGATAGCAAAATGTTCTTGTATTTTTACACTTCTCCAAATTGCTTGACAAAACAAAAGTTCATTTGGGTGAACTTCTGTAAGAAGGGAAGCCAAATTGCCAACAAAGAAAGAAAGGATGAAACTGGAATTCAAGCCAACACTTCTGGAGAGGAGCAAGCCCTCATCACTGCCTTGGCTTTCACTTTGCAGTGAAAACCTGACAGTTTGTACAATGCTAAGTAGGAGAGACTTTTCAAAATACAGGTAGTCAATTATGCAGCGGAATTCCCAATTACTAATATGCTCCAGAGAAAACATTAACATGAAAAGCTTCTCTACAAAATCTACTCACAGATGAGCCACCTTTAATATGACCAGTTTCATTTTAGTAAGATAAGCTATTGAGATATTTTCAGACGTTTACTGAACAGTCCTCCAAACCTTTAAAAAAAAATTCTGTCAATGTAAAGATGTAACATGATCTATTCCAGTCTCTTCTTATGAAAATGGTTCCATACACAAGGAAAAGTGATTTGTATTACTAAGCAAATTTCACAATAAAATGAATTACAGAAGACAACATGTTGGGCATCTTGGATCTATGTATTTTCTAGATGAAGTAGAAATTTAAACATGGCAATTTTTTTTTTTTTTTAATTACTGAAATGGAGCAAGCGCAAGGAGCTAGAACTAATGCATGCTGCTAGGCAATGGCCAGTACTGCTCTGGGTTTAGTCCAAGAATTAAATCCTGTTCACACTACGTTAACCATAACCTGTTAATACAATCTTCTACATTCCGCTCTTCAATTCTGCTTTGAGAGGCCATTCTAACTTGATTTTGATACTCTCCATTAAAACAACAACATAAAAGAATATATTGAACAGATTATTTTTAACCAATATATTGTTGGTTACAATCCTCTGTTTTACTTGAATTTATAGATTTGAAGAGGATATACTCTGAAATATTAAAAGGAAAATCAAAGGAAAGGAACTTAATAATTAAACCGCAAGATGAAGTACGCATGGGACCGATGCAATGTCACTGATTTCAGGATGATGGCTGATACCGTTTGAAGTCTGTGGTTTCTTTGAAGAGTGGATAAAACAGCAATGAACTCTAATCACAAGGATTCAAATTCTCTGTGGCACTAATGCACTGTAAATATTGATTTGCTTCTGCAGCTAAGGTGCCTTTTAAATAAGCACTTGAAACGGTAAATCTAATAATGAATTACAGGAAGTTTTAAAAGTCTAAATAAGGAAAAATTAAATTAAATATCATGAAAGTTGCCACTAACTCAGTTCTTGAATCACATTCAAGGACTTGAAGTATTCAACCACAAGTCAACTTCAGAAAGAATTATGTGTGTCAGAGAATCCCATTAAGTTATGTTTGTAGCCAGAGTTCTGTTAGAAAATGGTTATTTGTAGGATATATCCAAGCTGTATAACAAAATGCTCACATTCATAACCATGAAATTCTGACTGGAAGTCTCATTTTATTAAAAGCAACAGCAGTTTCACTATAAATTATAAAAACAGGCAATACACATTTTATAACCATCTTTAAATGTTAAGAACACAGAGTTGTACCTTCCCTTCCTGCCAGCAATTCCATTTTTATTTTAAAAGGGTCATCACCTTCACTGATTTTCAAATATGCTCACGAGCAAAAGCATTTGAGGATCTAGCAAATTTCATCCATAAAACTGAGTTCAGCACAATAGATGGTGGCCTCCCAGAACACAGCTAATAGAAACCTTCCCATACCACTTTCCTCTTGGATATCAGCTTGGAGGGCATGACTAGAAAAACGCGTACTTACATTTATATAACATAGCCAAGATAATTTCACCTTGAAGATTTGAACTGATGTTTCAGCTCCTCAGTGCCACTGCAGCTTGCACAATTTGACATGCAGTGGATTTAAGGCACAGAAATGAAAAAATTATCTTAGTCATTTCTGGACACCTCATACAGACCATCAGGCCCATGACTGATGAGTAGACCAGAACAAGACTTTTCTTCTTCTCCACACTCTAGAGATGTCTCTGAGAAAATGATGATGCAGTAAAACCAAAAAAATTCTATGGGAAAGAGTATCTTTTAACAAAAAGGTTGCTCAGGTTAGGCAGATTTCCTGAAAGTGAGCCCACAGATATGTATGCACATCAGGGTGTGCTTTATACACAAGATACTCAAAGATCCTACCCCAGCATCAAGAAACCAGTCTGGGGGTGGGAGATAGAAACAGAAGAGCTTTACTGCCTCTATCACCAATCCAGCTCATCATTCCCCTCAAATCCTCAACTGGAGTCCAAGAGAAGGGATGAATTCAGGTCATCCTAGACCTGAGGAAAGCCAAACGGCTTCTTTCAGCTTGAGGCACTTGAGACTGCAAGTTAAGGCTTTGTCTATATTTAACTGAAATATCTCTTAAAAAATATTTAGATTAGACTTGAGTTTCACACTCCAGCACAGCTCCCGGAGCTCTGGTTCCAATTTCAGTAGGTTCAGTTCAGCTCCTTGTTCCACTCAGTTGGACGCACCGAGAGCCAAACATCCCTTACGACCTTCAAAAGCTCAAATCCCCAAATCAGTTAAGCTTTCATATTTGCAAACCTCTAGAGACAAGATGATGGCAACTTCCAGAGACCACTGAGGCTGCTGTAAACTGGACTAGGGATAGAAGAAAACCAGCTGGAGACAAAAACCAGCAGATCATGAACTTATCTACAAACTGCATTAAACCTTAACAGCAGCGAACATAAGCCAGCACTTCTCTACAAGATTAACAAAGCAGTGCAAATCAAATGTAGGCATCTTGAATTAGAAAAGAAAAAATATTAAAAACTTGAACAGTTTCAAGAGGTGAGGAACTACTCTTGAGACAACAGTACCACCTGTCCTGCAGAAGCAAACACAGGCATGCTATACAGAGATGGCAGCTGGGAGGGACACAAAACAGGAGCCCGCAAAGATACCATCAGTTGCAGATCTTTTCAGAAACATACTTTTGGCTGTGACAGCAAAGGAAGGGGATATACATATATATGTATAGATACACACACCAAAAACTCTCTTCATGAACCAGAGCAGTATATTCTTCTCTCTTATAATCCACTCCACTTTTAAGTAATGATTATTTAATAAAATAATTTGCAATGTTTCAGAATGTCAAAATCTTCAAAATCTGTTTTTGCATTCATGTCATTTTCCCCAAGTTTATCCTGTGGTCATTAGTTACCTCCCCTTCCCTTACAAAACTATCCTTTCCTTTCACATGCCGCAGACATCTCTATTTCCCTCTAAAAGGTGCTACACAGCACATAATTTCACCACTCCCTCTCTTAATTCTCTATTGCTGTTCATTTTTGTAAATATTATTCTAGTCTTAACTTGTTCAGAAGGCACCCAGAGTAGTGCATTTCTCTTATGAACTACCCTCACTGCTGTTTGAATCCTCCCTGTCTGTTTTTGAACCTTGACACCAATACACAGTCAACAACGATCACACTTGGGTATTTTATTGTCATGGTATCAACACAGAGCATCCACAGAAATCCTAATTTTTTTCCCACATTTTCACTTCAGCATCTCTGTCTCAATAATTAAAAGCACATGTTCAGTTTAGATCACTGTTCTTATACATTAGCTTCTATTTATTCAGGCTGAATCAAACTGTTTTCAGTGTATGTACAACATCCTCTATTGGGTTATATATCTTTCCCTCATTCATGTGATTCCATTTTCCCAGTCTAACAACATCTGAAAATTTAATTAACATACTGTTTACAGTACTCCTTCTCTCAGATTTAAAGATGTTAAATAAAACCAAACCTGACAGGAAGCCTCATGACACCCTAACTGGACAACAATCTCTAGACTAAGAATGCCTACAATTTTTAAGACTTCTGTGCTGATTTCCAAACTATACTGAAGCACTTATGGTCACATTAACTTGGAATTTTCAAGACACTTAAATTTCTATCAAATGCTTCAACATTTGCAAATATTACATAAATTATACAGCATTCACCTGCAAATGCCACGTATCTCGTGTTCATGGCTCTCCATGAATTTCAGAATTACAAAGATGACATAGTTTAATTAGCATTTCTCTACTTAAAAGTATGCTTATGCTTAAAAAATATCAACTTCTAAAATTAATTTTTCTACATTCAGAACTATCAGTAAAATAACAAGACTGCCATTGCCTTTAGAGAGGAAAATAAATCATTGTTAGCTTCACACAATTCTAGACATTTATAACTACTTCACATACAAACCCAACTGTTTTCCGTTAGTCTTCCAGCTATTCATCATCAAACAACAGCTTATGTACTTCCTCACAGACATATTTTCCATGTTATTAAATATTGTTCTCTGCTTTCTCATTTCTTTAGCTTTAAAATGGCACATTTCTAAGCATTTGCACAGTAAATCGTGACAAGTCCCAATTAGCCTGTTCTGCTCACACCACTGCCCCGTGCAGTTGGAGCTCTGGCAGGGAGCCACTTCAGGAGTGGGGCAGAGGCTGTACCACAGCACTGAAAATGCACATGGTCTAGCAGATGGCACACGAATGTGGCAGGTTGTGTCCTTAACCATCACGTAAAACATAGAGAAAACACACCTAGCTGTACAAAACACGCAGACAAGAGCCCGCTGCATGCTAGCACAGCTTTAAGAAACATATTAGGACATTATATGAGCCTGCCTACGATCAAAAGTTACTCACAGAACAGGAAGATCATCTTTGGAAGAATGGACAAAAGTGAAAGGAATGCAAGAAAGCCGACAAAAAAAGTCTTATTACAAAGCAAAATAAAGAAGTCTTTACCTTAGTCTAATTTTCAATTTCTTTTAAAAGAACCTAAGTTTTCCACTTTTCCAACAATGATTGTTTAATGACTTTGAAATCCAAAAATAAGAAAACAACCCACCACAGTTATATTTTAATAATGAGGTTATGTTAAATCCTTATCTTGAAAGGCCTTTAAAATAACAATCTACCTTCTCTTTCCCAAATATTCTTTCTTCTTACTTTTAAATACTAAGATACAGGAAGAACATTATCATTTCACCTTGAAACTCAATTTACTTAGACACTGACTTTTAAAGCTAATTAGAGAAAGATCTTTAAAACTGAAATTAAAATTTAATTATCTGCTCCCTCTCCATCTCTTTTCTCTGGGCTTTTTTCTAAAATGCAAATATCTTTGCATGCCAAAAGAAAAGACAAAAATGTCAGATTTCACAAATGTTTTACTCATCTCTGTCAAAAAACTGTGTTTCAGTATATTTTAATGAGCTATAGTCTCAGTTTTTTGGGTACATTCTTCATGGATTTCCTTAAAATATGCTGGGTTATCTCTTTAACTATTTTCACACTACTTTTACTGCTACAGAGGTAAGAAAAATGTACTTCTAGTCTCCCAGATGTTAAAAACTTTTTGCAAAACTTTGTGTCTTACTTCTTCAAACAGTTGGGCAACAGTAGAAACATCATTAACTTTGCTGCAGCTTTAGTATTTCTGCTTTCATCAAAGATCATGTCTTGCTAATAAGACTATGATTGATTTTTAGTTATACTGTAATGAAGACACTGTATTTCACATCTTCATTCATTTTGCAGTGCAGGCAAGGGTTTGAGTTGATAAAGCTTCACCATTCTGAGACACAGGAAGGAAGTTGGCAGGTAATTTTCTTACCACAACTTTAAAAAATCCCCCATAACTTAAACGTAAAATTTTTCCTGTTAGTAAACATAATGCAGTGCTGTAAAAATTGTGTATTGTTCATGGTCTAAGTGTTTTTGGTAGACTCAGAAAGGCTTACTTAGAGGAAGGACTTAGCAACTTTTTCCTGGACAGAACGGAAGAAATACAGATGCAACAATAAGATTTAGATTGTAACTCAAAGAGCTCTGTTGGGAAGGACCAGGAACGACATAACATGTACAATACATGTTATGGTTCTTTCATCAGTGAGTTTCAGTCACAGAAAACCTGCTGGAGTTACCGACATGATACCTTTCTGGTCCCCAGGCCCCTGTGCTTTTTATGTGAGGAGGAAAAGGGCGGGGAGAAGAGCCATTGCCCTGCAGTACCACACATTAGGGATTCAGCACTATTTGTAAGTCTATATCCACTTCTGATTTATCAGAGAATGAACTTTCTTTCAACATCTGTTACCAACACAGCCTCGTGCATCACTACATCACCTCATACATGAAATTGGAATTCCTATATGGATCATATGCAGACACCAAAGAGTTAAACATGCTTAATTACAATTCAGCAGGAATATGTGCAATTAGCAAGAAGTCCTTACAATGCTGATACTGGAATCTCTCTTCTTCCCTACTCTCCATCGAAACCTAATGCCTCATCCACTGGCTCATGGATTACAGCACAAAATGACAAACTGACAGAAAGGTAAAGGCCTTCACTGCCCAGATGGCTGTGGAGTCTCCAGGCTGCCCATCAGCATCGCCGCTGTGGCAACTGCCCAGTGAAGGGAACCCTACTAACCAGCCACTCCCTGGGCAACCTGCACCATTTCTACTGGGATTGGGGGGGTTTTGGTTAGAAACTATATGTGCATGCATTCTCATAGTTACATGCACAAAATACAGTGAAAATAGAACATGTGTGAAGGAATAGCCTCTATGCACACTACCAAGTCTCCAATACAGTAAAACAAATTACAGCTAACATCTATAATAAGACAGAGTGAACATAATCCTGAACAACCATTAAAAATTGCTAACAACTTCTGCAATTTTTATGGCACTTGCTCTTGTTTCCATGACAGAAACATTTACTAGGATTGTTGGAAGCATATTAGTACATTCATGAAACATGCTCTCATTTGGTGCTACCAAAACTCTATGAGTTAAAGTTCCACTGAACTGCTCTCTGCTGCTGCTGATCAAGAAGAGTAAAAGATCTCAAGCAAAACTAGGAAAAGGCCATGTCATGCCACCCCATGTGCTCAGATAGACAATATTTAGCAGAAGGCTCTTCTGCACGCAGGGACTAACACAGCTCAAAGGCAAAGCACAGAGCATAAAGATCTCAAGAATGTTATTTTCTGTCATTCAGCTGCAAGGATTAAGCTGAATCCCCAAAGACAAATCAAGCATTTGCGTGTTTGAATAACGAGATGAAATGCCACCAACCCTCCTCATCCACAGGGGATGCACGGCAGCAAAGCTGCCATGACCAGGACATGGGAGGGCAGATAGAGCAGAACTCTGCAAGAATATGTGATGGTGTGCCTGACCTTACATTGAGAGTAGGGCAGAGAATGGTCTGGGAAGCTGCAAAGTTTGGGGACTACACAAACCTAATGGTGTCCAAACAAGCTCTTTTCAATTACATGAGTGGGGAATAAGAAGCTTCAGCTTCAGCACATGCTGAAAACTTCTCATTAACTCTTAAGGTTAAAGATCACTTTCTGCAGAAAACTCCAGTGTCCCCAGTAGCCAAATAGTAAGACAATTTAGACTATACTGGAAGTCGTTTTTTAAATTGTTCAGAAAAAGCCCACAATGGGACAATAAAACAAAACATCTGCTGTTCTCCAAGGGGTGACAGACCAGCAGACATCCTTAATTCTTCTTTTCTAGGAAAAGATATCCCTTTATTGTTTAAAACCATCCTTAATTCTTCTTTTCTAGAAAAAGATATCCCTTTATTGTTTAAAACCATCCTTAATTCTTCTTTTCTAGAAAAAGATATCCCTTTATTGTTTAAAACCATGCCTAGTGAGCACTAGTAGACTCGCTGCTGCTGCTGCTTGAAGTATGTGTAAAGTTGAGTATTCTTATTTATCTTTACATGTACTTCACAAAGTCCCCTTCAGCAACAGGGATCCTAAACTGTTTTCTTCTGGAAACAGAGAAAACTTTCTACCCCTTGGAAAGACTTTGGCAACATAATTTATTTTTTTTTTCTTTTTTTTTCTTTGTTGTTGTTGTTGTTGTTGTTGTTGTTTTTATTCCACACACCCCCTGCCCCTCTTTTTTCCTCCTCTCTTTCCTCTCTGGAAACATGCAGTTACACTACATGTTTAATTATATGCCGCTCACTCCATTTTTTCATTTCACATTGCCAAGGCTGAAGAGAGCAAAAAAGTATTCCTAAAAGTTTAAAACCAAGAGTAAGCAAATAGAAAAAGCCTCAGCTAAGGTTCAAAAGGAAATGTTGCTACATGAAAAACAGTTCATGAATTTTTGGATCAATGACTTTTCATGCTTGCAGTTGCCAAATTTCATAAGAATTTTTGATTGGTTCTAGCCCAGAGATGAAGATCAACTTTCTTAGTGGAGAAACAGCTTTAGCCAGAACTAACAGAAGATATTTACTGAAATACTATGGTATATACTTCATGCCAGAATTTGTCAGGTTCCCAGCAGCTAACTTTTCCAAGCTGTCTCCACACCACAAGACTCCCTCCTTATCTCATCCTAGAATGTGCGACAATAATTTCAAGTATCTGCATGCAGAGAGGGAGCGTGAGGCAGACAAATTTTGTTTTACTAAATCCATTAATATTTCTAATTATTATAATTATTAATCATTTTATGCTATTAAGGAATTCTCATTTTGTTTCATCCTTCAAAGAAGATTAATAAGGTATTTATTGTTCTGCCGCCCAAAATTGAAATGAGAAGAAGACGGGACTTTCCAGCATCTATTACCTGGTCCTCTTCCATTAGCATGAATAACTGGAGACTGTAGCCTGAACATGAGGAGTCTCAACAGAATCAAATGAAAATCAATAGCCCAGAATCCTGGAAACGCCCTGCATGTAGTCAGCTGGACAAGAGTACCCTGCAAAATCCCTCACAGCCTCTGCAGTTTCCACTAAGCAGAAGAGAAATGCTCTTACAACTCATCTGGCAACTGAATGCCTCCTTCTGCACCCGAAGCCTCTCCTGCTGTTACTACACACACCGCCCTCTCTTCCAAAGCCTTCCTGCAGAAAGATAACAAGTTAACAAAATCTCCACTGAGGATGGAAAGAAGGGAAACACGGAAAACAAAGGAACTACAGTTGCACTGAGCCACCTGAGGCCATGACCAGGGTTGCCTTGCATGTGGGTTGCTGGACTCAGTTCCCTGAATGCCACACACCCAGACACAGCCCCTGCAGTGCCAAGGCTAACAGCCTCAGTCCATGACAAAATATATCCAGGAGTAAAGTAGGAACACGGAAGGGTCAGCCTCCATTCAACTGGCAACATGGAGATGCAAGGGAGGAGACACCTCTGTGGGTAAGTGCCCAAGCTGCACTGGGATGCCACAGTCAGGATGTAAAGGACAGCTGTAAGAGCACTGTGGTGTCCAGTCCTCAGCATTCACAGGTATCCTCTACACTCCTTGTAGCTGTGTGTCTTTACAATGCTTCTGCTACAACCAAAACTAAAATTCACTGTAATAATTTATTTTTTTTTTAAGCTAGAGTTAGTTCCCCAAAAAGGCTCTGTGAAATGCAATTTAGATATTCTCCACTCCTCAAAAGAAAGTTATCTTACATAACCACGAAAAGAAAGCCACAGGAAAAGAGAGCCATCTCCTGTACTGATGGAGTTATTTCTCTAGCCCACCTGAGAGCAATGGATTTTAGGGAATAAGCCTTGCTATCATAATTTTTATATTCTATTAGAATTCAGAATGCTTTCTAGTAGCAACAGCTCCCCAGCATACTAATTTTTCAATCCATGCGTCCTTACGAGGTCTGTACACAGCACCTGGCCATTCACAGGATAAACACAGAACAAACGACTGCCAGTAGAACACCATAGGCTCTCACAGATCATCGACTTCTCTGCAGTGTGCACCTCACAGTCAATGTGCTTCCAGCAGGAATTACCTCTGTTTTTTGAAGGACTTAGTTAAAAATCTAAAAATTATCTCTAAACAATTGGTTTTTTGTCAAACTACACCCTTTTTACATTACATATGGAGTTCTTACTAAAAACTACTTTACAGTTTAATAAAAGTAGCTATCCTGAGTTTCAAGTAAAATAAGAAAGCAGAAGAATAGGTTATTATTGTTTAGCTGCCTATGTTTATGCAATGCCTGAAGGCAGGGTATTTTAATAACTATATGTGAGCGAGTGTATTTAATATTTCATATGAGATGTCAAAAATCTACTGCATTAAATAACATCTAAGATACTCTCACTGCAAATAAAAAGGCTAACACAGAGAACCCTTATGTATATGTTTTTTAAAGTCACTCCAGAACAAAAGTAAATTTGTATTCACACAGATAATCATTAGTTTTAGTTGGGATTTTTTCTGTGCAGAAACTGAAACATTATCTTCTGTATCATTCACATAAACACTAAAAATACTTCTTAAATGTTTCTGAAACTAAATAGCTTTCTGAGGGCACGTTCATTACTTTGTGTTCTTCTCTGGAATTTGAAGAACTATTTTTAAAGTTATTAATTCATTACATAGATCATTTTTTCTGTCTCAGATGTGATTTTGATTTATGTATTTTTCAAGCATTTGAAAATACTTCCAGGAGAGGTTTAACAGTCTCAGACTCAAGTTCAAACTTAGGAGGGGGGAAAACTTACCCACTGGTCATGCAACGCATAAGAAATGCAAACCTTCTCAAAAATTTTTAAAAAGGGGCCAAGGCTTTGCATACATGGGAAATCCAGTCTGAATCCTAATAATGGAGGGTGTTCCATCCTCTCCACAACAGAACATTTCAAATAGAGGGGCTCTTCTTTCTCATGCAAATGCCATCAAGAGGAAAGGCCACTCATGGAGGAACAACTCTTGGATGCAGGTATTAGAAAACACATTATCACTGGACAAGGGAGCAGGTTGGGCAGCTCCTTGTTCCATGCACAGCATCACGTCCCCCTCACTCACCTCCCCCAGTTTTTATCAGCTCTTGGAATACAATCATCCTTGTACCTTTTGTGTGAATACCATGGCAATTCTAATGTAGAGGATTAAAATACACCAAACAGGTGTGTTTGATTTTTCTGAGATGACCAAAACCATTTGTGCAAAGCAAGGTTGCCCTCATGTTCCTCAGAAGCTGTTTGGTGATCTCAAGTATGAGTACTGGACTTAAACCACCTAATAAGTGTAACAGATTTTAGCTGTTTCCACATTGCTGAAGAGAAAAGCAGTTCATCTCTGAGAGCTTTGCTGCTCCCCTTCAGCAGCAGCTCAGCGGGACTGAGAAGCGAAGCAGCAACACTGAGAGGAACGAGAGCCAGAACTACCTAAGCCCACACTCATGCAGATGTCCACACTTGTCATTCCTGGTTGGTACAGGGACAGTGTTGGGACATTGGCCCCTCAGCCTGCTAACTCCAGGAGACAGGGAGAGACAGAGATCACGAGACAGTGATGCTCAGCACACCCATAACCTACGCGCAGGTACATAACACACCCCAGGGTCACTGAATAATGCTGTTCCAGACACCCCCAGCAAACAGTCCCTCCCAGCACACCTTTCTAGGCACAGACAGTTGGAGCCTCCTGTCCCTGTGCACACTTGGTGCTTTAGGAAGTCCTGTGACACAGCCAGAGAGGACAGACTTTTCAGTAAATGACACTTCACACCTCCCTTCCTGAGGGGTTTTAACAATTTTGTTTCCCTTTTCGCATTACAGCAGAGGAAAAGCAAAGACCTGGACATCACATGCTTTGAATTACATTCTTGTGGGACTCACCTAGAGACGACTGAAGAAGCGTAAGGGTAATCCACTAAAATATAATGTTCTTTAACAAAATACACTTTTGCAGATTTGCTATCAATAAAAAAAAACAACCTCCCTGGTCCCAAACTCAAGGATAAAAGTCTTTGTATGAACAAAACAATTCTTGGATCAAAAGTCACCCAGCAGCATGAGGCTGAAAAAATTTTCCTGCTGATTTACTACATGGCAGTTTGCTTGTCTAGCCTTTCCAAACAGCGATCTCGCATCAGCGTGAGGACAGCGAGAGGGAAAATTGCTGCCTAAGTGGCAGGTTTGTTATTGTTTGACAATTCTAAAGAGTTCGCTAGAAACTTTTAAAAGGAGCATCTTTAATTCTCTGAAATTACTGATAATCGGCCAAGTGAATGGAGAACAATTATGAGGAAAATTGAATGCTTCCAAATGCCAATTTGCTGTATATCCTGAATTAATATTGCATAAGCATTTCGAGTTTCTTTGCTGTAAAAGCAAAGGAATAAAAACCTAGGCCCACAGGCAGTCTTGCATGGGTCTCCTCACAGAATTCTGTACCATCATTTTTGCATTTTATTATCATACTTAGCATTTATGTGGTGACTTACATATTTAACCTATTTTTCTTAAAAAAAAAAAAAAATCCGTAAGGTAAACTGCCTTCTGCATTGAACGTTCAACAATAAGCAGTCACACCACAACAGTATGAAGCCTTTAACACAGCCAGAGATATAAGCTTGGTTTTCCTACTAATTAAGTCAGCGCACACTTGAAGCCATTGTTGTAAAATACAGTCTTGGGAATTTTTTGTGATACAGCTACACCAGCAGTTGGCCATGAAGTACAGTAAAGAGAATAAAGACTCTGGGAAAAAAAAGGCTCAAAATGTCCTTTTTTTAAAAATCTGAACAGATCAGTTTTTGTTAAAGGGCCAAGAAAGTATAAAAAGTTAATGCAGAATTTTTGTCAGCCTCAGTGTCCTGGGTAGCTGCTGAGTTGCCAGCCAGACCCCACAGGAGAACACAACCAGTCCAAGCCATGGTGACTGAACAGGATGCCCTCCATCCTCCTTAGTCTGCACTAAGGAGGAGCTGAATCCAAAATAAAAATGGTACAAAAAAACATTTAAAGAGAATTTTCTAATTTTTATCCTAAAAGAAAACAAACCACACACAAAACAACAACTACAACAAAAAACCCCTAACCAAATAAACACACTCCACCCACACAGCAAGGTATGGATGAATGAGACACCCAGTTGCTGGAGGGTTTGCAGTGGCAAAGCATGCTGCAGCAGTAAAGGGGCTGTGGCAGACAGGATGGGAAGACTACAGAGCCAACTGTAAGCAAAGACAGAGGGTGCAACTGGAAAAACTGCACCAAAAAAAAAAAAAAAATTAAGAAAACAAATACAGAAGAATCTTAAATCAGAAAAGCACAGGTCCAAGTATGTGAAGAATCATTCACTACACACACTGCAGCACTACTGCGAGACTCCAAACAAGACTCATAACTCAAATCCTGAAGACACCCTGTGATCATCCTGTCAAACACCTATATAAGCCCAGGAACACCATGCAATAATGTCTGCATTTAGTCTTTTAACTTCTGTTGGAAATACAGAAAAATATTGACTTTAATTTCAAGACTTCAGGAGACAGAGAATCCATCAAAGCCCCAGGACTGTCATTTTTTAAAGCTCTGCAATTCAGTGAATGTCTTCTGTGTCTGAGACATCCAGTTTGTGTTTCAAGGAAGGTAATTCAAAATGTCACCATGCACTTACACAAATCCGAGATTACACACTACCATTTTTCCTTTTGTGATTAACACTTAAGAAATAACAAAAGTGTAATCATAAGGGATTATACTTCCTTTTCATGTCTTTCACATTATTTTGGGGTTTTTTCTTCAGTTTCTGGCATGGACCAGGTTCCAAGTTCTACAGAGTTTTGCAAAGCGAAAGAAAGGGCGAGAGGGAGGCCAGCAGAAACCTACTCACTTTCTCTCTCATAGTCATACATCATTTACATGGGTCCCGGGGTAATTGTTTATACAGCAAAGTAACATCAAGGAAACAGTTACGTATTTTTATTTGTCCCCAGGGAGATAAGCATTCCCTGCCACTAGCTTCTTCCTCCCCTTCCTTCTTCCCTCCCCAGCCCGCTTTTCTGATCCGTGCTTCTTTGCTCTTTAATTCTTCATGCCTCCTCTTTTCCACTCTCCTTCTGTTTCTGATCACAGGCTGATAGGAAGCGGTTGTCTCCTTTCTAAAATTTCCATGAAGCATCAAGTTAACCCAGATGCACCGGGTTCTCAATCTGGAAGTCAGCAAATGGAAACAGAAGGAAGGAGTACCAAGTCACCAGCTAACCTTCTCTCGAGTTAAAGCCTCATCCCCATCACACGTGCTGAGCAGCTCACGTTCTGCAGCTTGATAACTACAGACAGAAAGCACAGAGCACACAGAGAGCCTTCATCAGCAGCCCTACCTTTGACATTTCCTCACTTTTCATTATCAAAAATGACCCTTCAGGTATCTTAAAAGCAAATGACAGAAAAGATAGTGGGGAAAAAATTAAGGAAGGAAACACAGAGCAAACAATTCATATTGGAGTGCAAGTAATAAAATAGTTATGACTAAAATGAAACAAATGTATTGAATTTGGCTGGTCAAGAGGAAAATAAAACTGAATTAAGTGCATGTATCTCTGAAAATTGCCATCCATCTTGTTAAAACTATGATTTTAAGATCTTTTTCCAAGGTAAGATCAAGGAAACACTGAATTTCTTTACATCTTACATATACAAACAATTAAGTTTAAAAAAAATTAAAAAAAAAGGAAATGTGAAAAAAGCTGCACAAGTACAGCCTCCCTTACAAAATTTTTGAGTTTTGATACAGTATAAGATGAATCATTGAATTTAATTACTTACTAACTTTACTAAATGCTGCAAAAACATGTGGTCAATAAAATGCTTTCCTCCCACAGAGGTCTGAAACTCTGGTCCTCTCTGAGGAAATTCTAACCATGTACCAATCTTATCTGTTTTCATACAGAAAACACTGAAAATCTCCTGTCCTAGAACTCGAGACATCTGCCAGATCTGAGAGGCATAAAGTAGAGAAAAATACGACACTGATTCACAAGGACTCGGTGCCTGTTAAACACAATTGGATTTGCAGAAAAACCTTGAAAGCATATGTACTCGGAAAATATTTTAAACATCTGGCAAAGCCTGGGTGAGGGGAGGGTGGAATACAAGCCCAGAATATGAGAACAAATTAAAATATTTCATTAAAAATACTTTTCACTCTTAGTAAAACATTCCAACTTTGAAAAAAAAATGGAAACGAATGGAGCAAAATCCTAGCCCTGGGAGAATTCAGAAACTGAAGCCAGTACACAGCACATACAGCACAGCACAGACTGCTCAGTATGAGTGAAGTCGACGCACTGCCTTGAGGTTTTCAGAAGTAATTTAATATTCAATTCAGCCCATAACAGGAATCTCATGCAAAGAATTCACATCCACAAAATCATTCTGGTAAAATGCAGAGTGAAGACTCCTAGAAGCTTGCTTGTACACCAGCAGTCACACCAGGTAAACAGCACATAAACAGCAGTATTGCATTACTACCCTGAACTCACAGTCACTGAGAACTACAAGAATTCTAATTCAACAGCAAAATAGCACATGTGAGCACTGCACTCCTCCAGGAGCTCATAGCTCTGGGCACGTGCCCTGTGCTGGAGCAGGAGGGCTGCAGGGTCTGAGCCCAGCAAAATTCCCATTGCCATGAGCACCACTGCCCTGCCTGGGGTCTGGGGCACACTCTGGGCACAGATGACCTGCTCCCATCAGCAACCCACAGCCTGCACCCCCCAGGAGGGCAGCTGCTCTCTCCCTGTGCCACCAAGGGCATGGCTCAAGCATGCACTGTTTTGGTCCTCCCACATTCCGTGGGCTTTCTGGGTCTGTTTCCACCAGGACGTACTGAACATACTACTGCATAGAGGAGCTGCCAAGACACAGCACACACAGTTTGGGATAAACTCTGCAGCTAGCACAAGAAATAGGCAGACCAAGCTGCAATACACAAACACTTAGGAGTATTCACATCTGCAGTTTCACTGAACCTTCTTCACCCTTCACTTTTTGGGCAATAGATTTTTAAACAGCTGAGTTTTGTCCTCCTTCCCTTCATTACTTGCTTACACATGGCTTCTCCTCCTCCTCGGGCTTCTGGAGCCAGCCCCCTTGGCAGTGACCATCTCCCTGAGCCTTCAACTGATTGTCCCACACTCCTGCTCACTGCTGAAGCCCAAAACAGAAACAATACCTCAGTACCAGCACTGAAGTGTTTCCCTTACCCTTTATGGGTGGATGATACATATTACACTGTAATGTTATGTTTTAAGCAACACAACAAAGAGCTATGGGAAAGCGGGATTACGGGAAGACTTTGCCCATTTGTGTTTTATTACTTTAAAGATGAACTTAAAACAGAGGTAGAGGTAAATCATCTACATGTACAATACTCACAGAAATATTGCCTACTATGTCAACCTACAGCAGTAACTTTATTCACTCACTTAATGGATATTTCTCATGGATAAATGTCAAGCATTTCATTTGACAAAGCAGTTCCATATTTTTTTCACTGCAGCACTCGTAGTAAGTCCTTCAATTTTATTTATTTTATCATGAGTCAAGAGCCAAACTAAAATTTTAAATAAAACGTGAAGAGACTTTACTATGCAAGACCCTTCAGACGGAAATCATTGTGAAAGTCAGGCAGTGCTTGACCTAAAATCCCTCCATCATCTAATAAAGGTCTTAAACATTAGAGCTGAAAATGGGTTGGAATAGAAGAAGCTAACGTCATTTTTATACTTGGTGAAGAAAGTTTTCATATGCAGAGAACCTCCATAAACCCAAGAAGCAGCGAAATCAAGTCAGGACCTACCAAAAAACACTGAAAGCCTAATTTGTATATTATATAGGTCTGGTTAACAAGGCACATGTGTCCATTCTCTCACTTGTCAAAAACTAGTGAGCATAATTTTATTCTTTTATAGTCTACTAAAAATGAGCCGCTAGCATCGCTTCAAACATTATTTCATTTGAAAAAAGTCTCAGCAGTTGTTGCTCACCATTACTGTGGCTGCAAACTTGCAAAAGCATTTACTTTAATAGCCTATATTTGAGGGATGTTCCTTTCCCCAGCCACCCATTCAGAGATTGAAGCATGTATATAAAGAAGTTTCCTCCCCCAAGCACATGGAGAGCTGGGATAGCCTGAACAGCAGGAAAGGCAGGACGTCTGTAATAACACCCAGACGCTGCACAGCGTGTGAGGGAATGGGGTAGAGACACTCAACTGCACAGAGCCGTGAAGACAACTCAGGTCCTTCACCCATTAACTCCACATCATGCTTGTTCCCCCAGAATCAGGCTGGCTTTTCACTGCTACATGGTATGTGTTATGCTTCCAGGTCTGAGAACACGCAGCAAGAAAAGGCACAGTCACCCCTTTGCAGAGGTTTGCCACTTTGGGAGCAGTACTATATAAAGTGAATAGATACCAGTGTCAGATGACACTGTTGGTTTAACTATAAAATTCCATGGAAGTGTCTGAAACCCAATTTTACTCTGAAAAAAAGGCCAACATAGGACTATCTGCATTTATGACATATTGCCCACGACCCAAATATAGTTCCCAAGCAAAATTATGGCTGTGCAGGAACTTCCTGGGGCCATGTAAAACTGCTCTGTGAGTCAAATTGAGAAGTCATTTGCTTTGCAAAATGCAACTTAGTCTTTCTCTTCCAAATCTGCAAATGACCATTTTTAAGACAACACCCCACTTCATAATAAAAAATTCTAAAAAAAAAGTTCATGTTAGAATTTACTGGTTTTGGTGTGAGTTAAATCACAGGCATATTGGGATCCGCAGACATGTATTTTCGAACTGGTCAACTCCATTTCTCTGCCATCAATAGAGATTACCTAGTGCAGCTTGTCTAGGCCATGCTGCATTTCACCCTAAAATAAGCTGTAAAACAGGTCAGATGAACTCACCCTGAAGGTGTCTATTCCTGTCCAGGAATGAGAAACTAGGCTGCCTTGAGCATTTAGCTCAGATGGAGACCCTGAAGTCTGTTGGTATTAACCTCACCCGTCATGTCTGCTTTGAATCAGTTGCTGCCCAGTAATTGCCAAAAGAGTCCCACTTTTACTTTCAGTTGTGAATATGAGCAATGCTGTACAGGGAGCTGAATCAAATCCAACCCTTCGGGATAAAGTTTCAATAGTTGATCAAAGTTTGCTTTGAGAAGCCTAGTCCCTGACTCATACGCACAATTTTTGGAAGCAAACACAAGCTTGCTCTTGCTGTCTTTTTGTACAACCCTTGACTGTAATCATGCAAGCAGTAGTACAAACCTTTTATCTTAACCTAAGCACCACTTTTTGCTTTCATTCGTAAACCCACACAGTCCCCAACTCCCTGCCCACATATACAATCACTTCCACTTTCTGTAAATTCAAAACTATTGACAGAATTAATTACCTAAATCCATAACAGAGGCAAGAAATAGAGACCTGGAACACAGCCCAAGTTTACATTCACTCCAACCCCAAACAGCCAAGCTTTGGCATCAGCCTGAGTCCTCACCAGTGAGGTGGCAACTGTGTCATGAAGGGGGACACCATCTGCCCCACAACAGCACAAAAGGGGAGATGGGGAGCCCTGACTGCAGAGTAGCTGGGGACACTGAGCTACACTGAGCCAAGCTGAGCTGTACCAGCAGGAAAGTAGGTGGTGGGCTCATGCCTCGTCTCAGTTCAGACCAGGTTCATGGGCTGAAGCCAAGCTTGTCATCTCCACAGCATCCAGTGCCATGGGTTAAAAAGAGAAAAGTTCTTCTAAATACATACACTTTATTCTCACCCTGAATGCTTCATCTGCCCCTAACATGAACCCACAGCAGTTCTGTAGCTGGCACTCATCTTACTTACATAATTCATTTAAGATTTACAACAAGAGATGGGTGGGAGAAAGAATAAATTTTATCTTTTCAGAAGTATGAAATAAGACAGTAAATTAATGGAAAGTTATTTCTCATCCACTCCTTTACTTTGGTATCATGTGTCAGTTCTTTTAAGTGCATGAGGGAGAGTAAATAAAAAACAAACTAAAAAACAAGCCTATTCAACTAGCAGCCATCTGTCCCTGCTTCATCCTCCTCAAAAGAACATGTCAAAAGACATTGAATTTAAAGCAACTTTTTCCCAGTAATCACCCAAAGAGATGGACTATCTCCAAAACACATCCCCATCTGAAAACAGAGAGTATGTGAAGTTCATGTGCTGCAAATGTAATGAGGAAGGGAGCAAGAACATCCCTTGTGAATTACGAACAAAAACAAGGAACAATACTCACACTGAAGTACAAGTTTAGCCTAATAAAGGACTTTAAGTGTGATATCTTACAGCCTCGGGCTTGTGGTCAAAAACATCCATGTTTGCTGTGGGAAGGAGACATGCACTAGCTGATACACGGAACACAGGGTAACCCTGCGGACAGCACAGCACAGAGCCCCCAACACCACAACACTCTTCACTAGCCCTACAACAACCTTCCCATAAGAGCAGCTTGCTCAGGACCAAGCAAATAATTAAGTACATCTGACAAACTCTGCATCCTCTCCTGTTGGGAAATCACCTGCAAGTAATTGATGTCAGTTGCCCACCACCTCAGCATTGCTGTTGCCTCAAAGAAAACCAAAACACCACTGGGATACCAGTTACTGTTGCAGACTGGTTGTTCTGGACATTAAGCATGCCTTGAAGCAAAGTGTTTTATCACATCTCAGAAGAAGTACCTATAAATACTTCATAAGGTTTTTAGAAACTGTTGGGGGAAAAAATGTAGTATGTACACATTTCTTCCTAAAGTAAAAAATTTCACAGTGTGGTTGTCTCTGCCGTGAAAAAGCACTCCTTACTCATTTCAGATTCATGTTCCTTTGCCTTTACTGCACTCCTCCTTGTTTGCTTACAATGAAATTACAAGAAACAGAGGACCAATCAAGAAATTTTCTATTGAAAGAGTTATTACACCTATCGATATGTGTGATGACAAAACTCTTTAAGAAAACAAATATCATTTGTATTAAACATATACCACAATACAAGAGACTTGAGCAGCTACACTGTAATGTTTGATTAGATAAAATGGCATAACATTTTTGTATACACAAAAATGCAGTTCCCTTAGGGAAAAAGTTACCTTTCATTTAAAGGAGAAAATAAAACCCAGCAACACCACCAATACCACATCTGTACTGAAATATTCTCAGAATACAGCCCTGATTTCCATAACAGCTTGTTATTCAAGTGATCATTAAATCTATTTAATATGTCAAATTTAGACTAATATCCAAACCTGACTTCTTAAACTATTCAAATTCAATACTTCGCATCTTCATAACCCTTCCTTATTATCTCTCTTGTGCTATATTCTGTAGCTACGGAACAAAATACATCCAGTTATCAGATACAATACTGTATTTTTATTACTCCCCGTTATCAGTACTTGCAGATAGAAGAGTTCACCATATGGAATATAGTCTTGAAATGCCCTATGATTACTCAGGTTTCCTCTAGAGAATCCAGTAAGTTCTAAAATTCTTTACTTTATTGGGTTCAGGGATTTTTTTAATCCTACTAGAAGCAACATTATTTTGCTTGATGGTATACTGAGAATATTGAAGATATTAAAGGTTAATTTAGAAACCTAAGCAGTTTAAAATCCATTTGTTTTTACAAACGTGTCACGGTCTCATCAAAAACACATGGTTTTTAAACTGCTAAACAATCCCAAATTAACAGTAGAGCACTACACTTGGAGAAAACACCAACTGGAGATCACTCAAGTCAGAACTGTGCTGTAGAAAGATCAAATTTAGCCTCATGGAAGAAAGTGGCACCTGGTACTGATTTTTTGATTCAATAACTCTGGCTTTTAAACAATCACATCCTCGACAGAGCTATAGGGATAAACGCGGCAAGAATTCCTGAGCAGCGAGAGCACCAGAAGGTGAGGAAACAGACTTTGCTGAATCTTCAACTCCAATGCAGAAGAATTCCTCCTTGTTCAGATGGCAACAGCTTGATGCAAGCATCAGTTTGAGGTTCTTTTTGTATTATCCAACACAGTAAGGGAAACATAAGAGAACCTGGCAAAGAAGTTTAAGTGGGAATGATGGTTAGGAAATCTTTTGGATTCCATTCCTGGAACTTCACTGGAATGACGAACACCATGTGGAAAGCTGACCCGACCAAAGCTCGATGGAGCTAGTGGACAATCTCCCACTGACTTTAGCAAGGATTCCTGTAAAGCCCTAACCATTCACTATAAATATATTTTGTAATCAGGTATTTAATCCTAGAGATAACTCAATCTGATAAAGCCCCAAACATCTGGGTTTTGATGAACTCTCTTTCTCTTCCTCCCTCTTCTAATCTCTCGCTTCCTTAGTTCATTGACATTTGAAAATTACTTCATTTCCATATACAAAGCTGACTCAGAACTGAATAAGGAGTCAAAGAGATATAAATAAGAATGAAAAAGTTTCTAATGGCCATATGTGGCAAAGAGTGCTGAAACTATCATCATTTTTGAAACCAGAACAAGCATAAACTCACCTCTGCAGTTCTTTGCCAACAAACTAACATGGAGTGCTCCAAACCTTGGAACAAAGGGTCTTGTAAATATTAACAAATTAATTATCAGAATATGCATTTGGGACTCTAGATAAATACTTGTATCAAATCAGTGAAGTGCCATATTTAAAACAGCAGTTTTAAAGTACTTGAAATTCACACATTTACACCTTAGTACTGAATTTTTTGAAGACTCCAATTATGAGATGCTTAGACACAAACATTTTAACAATGGACTCAAGAAGCAGCTCACCTGTGGTTAACAAACAACCCAATGGCTCAGCCAGGAACAGGACAGATTGCCACCACCAGCTGGTTGCCCTCCAGGACAGCGCAGGACAGCGTCCAGCAGCACACAGAACACTGAACCATTCCCACAAATACTGGCTTGCTACATGAGGTGTAAATATGTTTTTTAGGGCTATGGGTTACAAAAAATAGCTTTTTTCCAGGTAATGCTAACTGTTCTTCTCTAAGTAGACATGGAGACTTGGATCCTATCAATTTTTATTTTTCCTTAACTAAATAAACCGATCCTACCAATGCTTCACCATAATCTCAAAAGCAACTTAGTCTTGTTGCTCTCTTTTGGCTTTCTCCAACTTGTTTAGAGTTTCTTCAAGGCTGGCACCACAACTGGTCACTCCAGCTGAAGTCTCCCTGATCACAACAGTGAGCTCACAACAGCACTTGCTTTTGATCTTTTGACAGGTGAGCATAATGCCCAGATGTATTACAATAATGCACTATATTGCCTAGATCCCTTTGCAGTACTGTGTATTTTGCTTTCATTAGTACTGCTTTGCAAATTACCTTTTTCTTCCTAAATGCAGTGACTCTGCACATCTCATTGATTTCAAAACAGTTTATAGATGTATCAAGTCAATGCTGAATTGAAACACAGATATCCAAAGTGTCAGAAACTCCATCTTAGTGTTTTATACAACTCTTTACATTCCGGTACAGATTTATTAAAATACTGAACAGCCCTTAAACTAAGAGAGCTCTCAGGGAGTATACTTGATATGTACTACTAATTTGTCAGTCAACAACTAAAAACTACTCAGAAAGCAGAGAGAGACACACAAATTCAAAGGCAAGCAAGGTCATGAACTTCAATATATCAACGAATTCCCAGTCAAAGGCTGCATGTGTGCTCTTACCTGTGATGAATCAACTTGTGCTGATTGCAGGGTAAGAGCAAACTTGCACACTGGGAACCTTAGAGCAACAGCCATGCTGCTGGGTAAACAATGATGGGAAGCTGCAGCAATTTCTTTGCTTCCCTGCACTTCTAGAATGTCTTCACAGCCAGATGTGCACTGACTTCATAATATTCTCATCTAGACCCTTTTTTTTTTGTAGTCTGCTTCTCTGACCAGAATATGAAACTGATGCTGACAGTCCTACTAAAATATATGAGAGGAATCATCCGAGCACATGGAGTGCACCACTTCCACCTAGCTCTTAGTATTTCTAAGGCTGCTCTGGCCACTGCTCTGGGAAGATGCTGACCCTGCACCCTTTAAGAGAACCTTGCAAATACCCCATATTTCATTTTTAAGGAACTGAAGCACCTACAAAGACATGGTGAAAACAAAAGCAGCAGTCCTGTAAAAGGCACAGGCAGCTGATCTGTGTCACACTGGCACAAACTAGTACAATACTAAACCATGCTGGGAAGCTGTACGTGCACAATATGCTCGTACACCTGTCTGCTAAATATGTCACCATGAACATAATTTTCTTTTCCAAATAATAGCTTCAAGAAGCAAATAGTTTAATTTCAATAATTATATTTGGAATCACAGGATTACAGAATTTGGATGAGATCTCTGGAGGTCATTTGGTCCAATGACTCCACACAAAACAGGACCAGCTAGGCCAGTCTGTCCTGGGCTGTGTTCAGTCAAGTTCTGTCCATCTCCAAGGACATGGAGATGCCACAGCTTCTCTGAGCAGCTTGTTTTGCTCTCAGGGTGAAAATGGTTTTCCTTATTTCTAACTGGCATTTTCTTTGTTGCAACTTGTGTTTGCTGCCTGCAGCAACAATGTGCCTAAGTGAGAAGAATCTGGGTTCATCTTCTCAATACTCTTCCATAAGCAGTTAATGAAAAAAGAGGCTCTCCCAGCCCCCTTACACTTCTTTACTTTGGGTCAGTGGGGGGAAAAGAAAGAAACAGGGCAGGGGGAGGAATCTATTCTCCAAACCTCTCTCTCTCTCTTTCTATGTTTTCCAAATAATGTTAGATATTAAAAATGTTTTTTCACTAGAACTGTTGAAATACTGAGAGAGACTTGTTATATATAATCACACCAAGACAAATAACCAAGGGTGGTCTTAGCTCTTGAACAAGCTAAATAATTTAAAAGGAAAACAAGACAAAGAGATGACCCTTTTCTTAATATCTCATGTAGCTGCAAAGGGATTTTATTTACAATATTTAAATGCAGTACTGTGAAACAAACAACTTGGTTCATAGGCAGTGCTCCCGCTGCTGAACTGTCACTGCCTGACATCCTGTCTTATCTGCCAAATTGCTCATTAGGTTTGGCAATTTTCACCTGCGCCTCCAGTTTATATTTCAGCAGGGAATAAACATCAGTCTGCTTTAACAATCTTCTGCAGCGAGCTTCCAACCTCTTCCCAGAAAGCACACAGACACAAATACAAAAAAAGCCTTGTGTACTGTCTGCTTAGAAAAAAAAAAATGCAGCTCAAGTGATGAAACACAACAAGAGGAAGTTTAACTTGGGTAACAGAAAAGCAGTAAAAAAGAAAGAGCTAGATAAGAAGCATAAATAAATCAACTGCTTGTATCGATGAACTGTGTTTTCACAGTGCAACACAGCACAGGGGGTATGGTCCAGCTTCATTTTTGTTTCCATGTCTGTATGGGAAGATTCACTTTGACACAACCCCCACAGCGTGCAAAGCACAGGCTGTGTTTGCGCATGGGAAAAGAGGGACTCCAGATGAGTATTACTTTTCCAGCTGGACCTGATCTAGCTAACCTTTCCCTTGCTGCGAGAGGAGCGCTGGCAGGATCTATAAACAAACAAAAGGGGTAGCATGGCAACCAGAACAAAGAGAGGAAGCTCTCAGCAGGCCCTGGAGCCGCAGCCCAGGGCAGGGAGATGCTGCCCCGGAGCAGCGCCCGCTCCGGACCCCGCGGGCGCCGGGGAGCGGCCGCAGGACGGCACCGACTCGGCTCCCGCCCGCGCACGGCTGCCGAGCAGCAACCACCCGAGAAGATGTAAAACAAAACGTCGAAAATGCTATAAACCAATTTCAGACGGAATACTGTTTTTCATTTGTTAGAAGTAAAATATTCACCGCCAACCCTGCAATTAGCTAGAAAATTACAATAATTACAGCAATTTTGTATCCCATCTCCAATCCAATTAATAGATATATGACCTTGTCAACATGTAATAATCAGGATCTGCATCTACCGCAAAACTGGATGGGTTTTATTTGCTGAATAGAACTTACAGAGTAAGAAGATAATTATTTGAAATACTGAGAATACCATTTGTATGCTATGCTTCACTTCACAAGTTATAATGGAAATACAATAAGGATAGTATTTCCATTTTCAATGTATATTTAAATGAAACTCTTGAAGTAGGTATGTTTAATATGGGATAATATTACTAGACTGGAATTCTAAATCTCTGGTTTGGAATATTTAAAACCAAAATATATATAATTGTCAATATCTATTAAAAAAATTAATTAGCTAGATAGAAGAACATCTCTGATTTCTGATAACATATTTATGACATTGTTTAAGCCATTTTATTTTTGCATAAAAAATGTCAGAGTTATAATTCTTACCAACAATTTTTAAAATCTTCTGTATTTCTAAAGACCTTTGTATTGTAGGGTCTCAAAGCACTTTTGGGTCATTTTAGCAATCAGTGAACTAGCTAAGTATTCCATGTATTTTCCAAAATGACACCAAAGATAAGTGAGCTGTCCAATATATCCCCGAATTTTATCTGCTCTATATGATTTTGATGCACTAACATTCATGTATTGTATAATACACCAGATAATCACATAAAGGGGAAAATGTGTATGCATTTGCCTGCTCTAACCTCCCTAAAGGTGAGAATCCAGGAGGACAGCTCTTTGGCATATGTATGGAAATGAGATGTGCATTTAGCAGTGGCATACTCTAGTGACAGCAAAATGGAAGGGTCCTGAAATTCCAGGATATTTCTTTATTCTGTCATTAGTCCTCCCTCTAATTTAATTCTGCGTTGCAATGAAGCACAGTTATAGGTGGAAAAGATACGTGTTCAGCTCTACGTACGCTAATTGTTTAATGCTGTTCCCTTAATTTTACAGAAAACATTCTGGTACAAAACCCCTCAAACTTAATAGACTGGTAACTTTTCCATTTACATTTTACCTGATTGCTTAAATGCAGTTTTGTATCCATTAAAAGAACACCTACTCAAAAGCAATCACTTGGGAATTACACACAGTTTTTTTAACACACTGTATCTATAGAATATCAAATGACTGACGATACTAACTTCTACTAAGAATTTTCTGGAGTGGAGTCACTGCCTCAGAAGTTTAGTGAGAGAAATGATAAACAGGTAAGAGGGCACAAAGTTTTATCCACATTGTCTTGTTTGCATGGTACTTTTACAACAATGAAAATTATAGTAGATTTCAGTCCATGATTTTTCTTCCTAATAAGCTGAAATATTCCAAGAACCTGCTTGAGCACGAAATATGGTAAGTAATTCCTGCTATATGGTTTTGCAACAAATGTTCACCACACTGAAATAAACAAAACAAAGGGTTGTTTCTGGCTATGCTTTCTGTTTTTTAAAGAAGTGTATTTCTGCAACACAGTAAATGCATGTTTTAGCAGGTGTTTTTATGGAAAGGTGACAAGCATAACCTAGCAACACTGACAGGTTCAGTAGAAAGTGCTCCTGTCTTTAGGGGTTTTTTACCATTTTCTTCATTAAACGGAATGAAACTGGCAAACTGAAAATTACACCACGCAAAAACTGCATTTGGAAATTTTTCTGTGATTTTCAGTGCAAGGACAATTTTAAACTGGCAGCACAGAAGGAGCTTATGGCTCCTAAAAGCAGTTTATAAATAATTTATTCAAACAGAAAAGGTTTGTTTACTCGCATACAACAAGCATTTATGCAGTTTCTCAATTCTGATCAGCTTTTGATAAGGACAGATGATGAATCATTTTCCCAGTAGCACCAATGGGTAACAACACTTGCCATCTTCGTAAATTCAGATGAAATGCATTGAGACACCGAGAACATTTACTTACTTGCACGAAGGACTGAAGGGGTGACCTCAATTTCACTTGCTGCTTGGTAAGGCTGAAAGGCCGATGCTGTGTTGGAGCCAAGCTCACTGCCAAAAATCTCCGGGCTCTGCGTGCCTGTCGAGCTGGCGCTGGTGCCATCACCTCCATGGTGTGGATCTTGCTCATCAAACACAGCCACAAGCTGCAAATGACAATTTAATCTACTGTTAAAAAAAACCTTTCAGCAACATCAAAGTGCCATTGCAGATCAGCATTTCATCATTTCTTCCCACCAAAGAGCAAGAATTGTCTATCAGCAGAAACTCCGATCAATGCCTAGATAACAACATCATCAGCCCAAGGAATGGCAACCATTAATTGGGTGCTACAAAGGGTCAACAGCTCTGATGGGACATGAAACTCATCACTGTGAGGCACAGAAAGAATGGCATCAAGTCAGGAAAGGAAGGGTCGCACCTTCCCCAGCAAACCACTTCACCTCACCCACAACTGCAGAAAACTGTCTGAGTGCAGATCGATGCCTGTGTACTGCAATTTTTCATCTCTGTTTTGATACCTCTATAAGCATCATTACCACACAGTCAAATTATGAGTGAAACAAGTTTTATAGAATAAAAACATAAAGAAGAAATTATGTTAATACACGTTAAAAGCTACAGACAAAATACAAAGCCAAGTAAGTGTTATAATTACTAATAGTTATCATCCATTAATCTGCCACCTATTATCTATTAATATGATTTACGTTGTGGGCTTCTCTTGCAAAATTACTTCAGACAAATTTACGGAGATACTCTGTTTGCAATCAGCTTCTCCAATAAAAGTTTGAAACCTCAAATCCAATTTGAAACTTAGCCAAGTCACTAATTCAATAAAGGTTTACTAAATCTGCGTTCATTACTGCAAGAATAGGAAAAACATCACAGTGATTTTTGATAAATCTGAGGTATTTTTCCCAGTGTAAATGAATGCGCTTTTTTGAAACAAATAATTTATCCCAATTTATCTTCTGTGACCTACCGAAAGAGAAAACACCAGCTCTCATACAGATTTCATTGTAGAACTTAATTTTCAAGATGGAGAAAAAAGTTTTATGGATAACAGCATTCTGTAGCCTGCAAATTAATCTATAATATAATATTTGAAAGACATTTCCAAGAAAGCATTACATTGTTCTGTCCAAATTGGTAGGGTAAATGGAGCAAATCAACTTAAAACTATGTTAGTCTCTGCAAATTGTTTATTCTGTTAGAACAACAGCTAAAACTTTGTGTAATCTAAAAGAATCACAGGTCATTTTCTCTCTCTTTTTTTTTTTTTTTGAGCAATTTCAACATCATCTTTATCCGACAGATTTTAATGTTAGTCCCTTTACTCAAATCTAACTTACATAAACATTGATAAAAAAGTTTAAAACCGCAACTGTAAGTCCAAGTGAAAACCATTTATCAATTCAGCATTTGAAAGTACTTTCAGGCATTAACTTTTTTTAACAAGTCTTTTTGAAATTACAGAGAGTAGCAAACTTCTGCTAATAATTCCATGTCTAATGCAAATTTAGGCTCTGGCATGCATAAAACAGAAAGGAGAAACTGCTCTCTTCAGTGTTAGTTGAAAGGTAGGGAGCAACAGGAAAACCAGGCTGCAGCTGCAGACAGCTGGAACACGTTTTTAACTTAAAAGTCATTATTTTATGCTTGAAAAATCTACACAGAAAAGAGAAGTGACAATACCAAAATGTCAGTAGCTCAAGAGTATTGGAAATTTAATTTTCTAACACATTGTGAAATATCATGCTTACAAAAATATGCTTCTCAAACTTTACTCATAACTCTCTTACTGTTTTATAGCAAGCTAATTACCAATCTCCAGCAACTGAAAATAAATTAATCCAGAAGTGAAGATCTGTAAGGTATTACAACAAAAGACAAACAAAGCATTGAAGAATTCCAGGCATGAAACATCATATCTTTTCTCCTTTGCATGTCATGTACCAAAATAAATCCCCAAATTACATACTGTTCCTTTGAGACTGATTGAAAAATACTGTTTGATGCATGCAGCTGCAAGTATTTTATAGTTATTATATATGTATAAAAAGGTGTGCACATATAAATCTCTATATACATTATGTCCTACTGTAAGTTGCTTCCAGCTTTTTGCCTATTCCAGACACTCTACAACCTATACCTTCAGAACATCTAAAAATGAATGTTTCTTACTTCAAGCTTAGCTTTTGATCTTACGTTTTTTCACAGCTATTCACTGTTTTGACAGCATCAAACCTTCAAAAGGCTTCAGTTCCATTAAAAAGCATATCAAGTTGTAACATTTTTTCATATAACACATGAAGAAACAAGCCATGTTAGTCTTCTCCAAATCCAAGTAGCATTAGGAGCACAGGTTAGGAAGTTCGTTGTAGAAGAGCAAAACAATGGGACACTCATTACTCATAATAAGCAAGAAAGTATTCGGGACTGGAAGACTTAATGCTAATAAACACTGTTGAATCTTGATTTCTAGAGCTTGGTATGACACTCTGCAGATGATGAGCTTACAGGAAACAAGGACAGCAAAACTTCTGGCACTATTTACAATACCAACCATTTGTCTCTGGTTTCTCCAGCCCTTTATTTTAATCAAGAGAGATTCTTTGAGGAGAGGAATTACGAACTTTTTTACCTCTGGAGGCCCAGAAATCACACGTCAACTAACATCTTTTCAGGAACAAGAAGCAAAACAAAAAATATCTGAAGAGACACCTTATGGTAACTTAGAAGGAACCACTGGAGCTGGTCACTGGAGCTATGAAGAGTCTTTTGGTGAAGGAATCCACAGTGCCAAACTCTGCTCTATGCCAAGGAAACAAAAGGCCTCTCAGTGAGTGATGTTTAACCACCGAGATGCTTTTAATTTGGCAAAGAATGGAGCACACATTACCAGACCAGCCTTTATCAGCTTTAAAGTCAATGGTAAGCCTATGGTATTTTGCTAGGCTCTAGACGTCAGATTTACAAAGAGAGTAGAAAACAAAAATTACTATCTTTTCTGGAAACAACATAATCTTTACTGCCAGGACACTGCTTCCATGCTGATGATTTTTTTTTTTCTTTAATAAGAAATAAATGACTGGAGTTACCTCAACCTTTCAAGAATCACTCTATTATTTCTAGTACCTGACAAGCTGTGCTTCCTGTTCTCTGTCCTTCAGTTTTAGATCTCATCATTTGCAGTGAGCTGAGAAACTCATCATACCATCCAATCTTATGCGGAAGGACTGAACAAACCATAATAATGCATGAATAAAGACAATAGCTTAGCTGTTCAATATTAGACCAGTATTAGCACTTTAAAAGATTTACACCAAAAATCTGTGAATATTGGAGCCATTTGGATTGGTTTAACTCTTTGTTTTTTTCTGAAAGACACCTTACAACCAAAGGCCAAATATCATATCAACAGTAATAAACAATAATAGTAATTAGAAAAAGTTTTATCCACCCCCCATTCCATGGGACCTGAACTTGAATGCATCAAAGACGTGCAAATACGGTTTAATAGGTTACAGCAGTTTCAATCACCTGAGGTAACAAGGCTATTTACATAATTCAATCATTGAAGTAAAAATCTGGAAACACAAAAAAAAATCAAGCAGCAAGAAACCACTTAGTCCTTCCAGAACAAATTTTAAAAATTATATGCTTAATTTAGACTGGCATGCTTACATTTCTTATTGCAATATGGCAAAAGCAGCAGACAGGAGGTTTTAGCAGAGATCCACATCATTCGCCATGGTAAGCTGGCGCAGCAAGTATCATCAGCTTGATCAGCGTAAGAATTTGGTCCCCAGCATATGCATGTATTACTTTTTCAAGAGAAACTAACTTTCATATATTTATTAACACATTCAGATATAAAGACAGCAGCTCAGTTCAGATCACAACTTATGGAAAGGTCCATTCCATTTCAGCAATGGAATTAAGAGTAAGTCTTTGAATGGTCAATATGCATAAACTAAAATACTTTTTTAAACTCTAGAGCAAGAAATACAAGAAATCTTGTATGAATTATCAACAAAAGATATGATTATTTTAAAAAGCAACAACATTTGGTGTTTCACCAACAGTTTTTCTTTTTTTAGAAATACAAAGAACTGCAGTAAAGCTCAACAATTACCCAGCTGTAAAAAGCATATTGTGATCTTTAGTATATTTCAAGAGGCATGGGGTTTTCTTATTGCTACCCTTATCCTCTGAAGACAACAAAATTATAGGAGTATGGTTTAAAACCAGCTAACTTGATGCCTTTCTCTTTTGACTAACAAAAAATCTTTCCATAGCAAACAGAAAAAAAAGAGAGAGCAAGCAAATTTTATTCTTTTTGCTAAATAAACTAGCTTCATCAAGCAAAAGGCTTACAAAGAAATTATTCTACAGTCTGAGATATCAAAACAAAGTTTTACTGAGGCCCCTTTTGCTCTGGGATAGGAGAAAGGCATTTCAGCCTATCACTGCCTTCAGTTCTCTGTAAGACCATGTTGTACTGAATTAATTACACTCCAACCTTTAGTTCTTTCTGAAAGAAATACCAGGATGAGCTTCTGTTCCTCTGTCTGAGACTCAACATATCATACTAACCAGGTTATATTTACTTAAATAAATAAAAAGCAAGAAGATTGATTTATTTTTAATATTGACACAGCAGCAGCAGTCTGCATTCCAACATTAATTATTACAATTTCCGTCTATTCTAAAGTAATTAAAAATTAGTAAACACATATGCAGTCATAATTAATAGACTAGATTAAGTACTTGAATGTTAATTAACTGGATTAAAAAACTATTTGCACCAGCAACGGCTGTTTACATTTTCATTAAGTACTAAGATCATATAAAACAATTCATCACTATCAGATGGTCCAATCAGGTTATCTCTCTCCAGCACAAAACCAGAAATCCTCCACTTCAGAAATTCATAAAACTAGAAATTTGGCAGTACTTTTTCCACCACTGTAAGTAAGACCGTCAAAAAGATCACTTGAATTTTGCATAGTCCTAAGTATTTTTCCAAATTCTGCTAATTCTTCTATCATATTTATTCATGAATCTGACACTGGCTCATGTGTAGGCACCGGTAATTATTTCAGATTTATTCTAACATCAGTTAGGATTACACCTCCGTTCTGCTAGAAAGACAGCAACCGATCCTCTGGTTGTCACATCCTCTGGTTTTCACAGAGGCTCTGCACTTCTTATCCACTCTTTTTTTGAGTGAAACTGAAATCACTTATAATTTTTTATGACTTTTGGCCATTTTAAATACCTGGTTTATTCTCACCAGAAGGACACTTATCAGATAACTTCATACAAGGACATTCCCAATTTTTTCTGCTGTTCAGTGGCCAATTGTTCAGTAGTTGATCTGTTGAGCAACCAGAAGTGTCTGGAGTCCCCTGGCTGAGCCACGCATCTCCCCTCCTGGTCTATACAACTTCCAGGTGGAGTCTTCCCTTTCACAGCTGCTATGGTCACCTGGAATTTATGCTGCACAACTTCTCCTGCAGGATGGACATCTGTGGACAAAATTGCTGTCCACACAAGCTGTCATTTCTCTGGTTCTAGGAGAACAGAGCTCAAAGTGATGGAACAGCTCAACCAGCACCTCTGGTGAGGCACCCACGCTGGCAAGGATTCTGGTGTTCGGTTTATGCTTAACAACTGAACTAACTTTTTCACAGGAGACTTATGGTCCTTGGATATAGAGATTTTGATGGTCCAAAAGAGATTCTAAAATCTAAATCAGCCTTGTCAAAATATCTTCACCTAAGTATTTCCTTTAAACCCTGATGCCAGAGGGTTAAGCTCAGACCTGTCCTGAAGTCTCAGTGCATAGGTCTCTGTCTGTACTTGCTTTCTGACAGCCACCTGATCTGCTGATATGAGAGATGTCAATCACTCTCACAGCATGGCCATGTGCTTTCAGATATGTGCAGCAGGATGAGGACACAGAATAAACTTTAAACACGAACATCACTGGCATCCTTTCCTCAGCAAAGAAGGTTTCCAGTCTTAGGTGCGCCTGTACAGTGAACTCTCAAGGCAACCACAGAACTGATTGCACACGTCCTCTCCAACAAGCGCAACCAAAGGAGATTGCAAGAGAACATAAGCAGAGTTCTCTAGTAACTCTCTGAGGCAAAAATCACTTATACCCAAAGCAGGCTGCATATTACTCAGTCTATGTTACAATGCAGAACTAAAGAGTACTTGTTTAATAAGGCCCAGCAGTAAATCAAATTTCAGTTAATGGCACCTCAGACTCCAAAACATCCCAAAATACAAGTTGCTTGTGAATGAACAGATGAGTGTAAGAGCTAAAAAACATAAATTCAGGAAAACAACTAGCAAGGGAGTAGCCAATTATTATTTAGATATGAAAGAAACTAAATACAAAATCAATTCATAGGCTTTCTGATGAGTGAACTGACTTTAATAGCCCCATGGCAGACCCAAATTCTTATTATTCCTTGAGCTTCACTTTTCTACATGGCTCATTAAAAACCCATTTCAATATAACTACTGTTTCAATGAACTGATAAGAGAGAATAGAGGAAAAAAATTATATTTTCACAAATAATACACTACTGCCCACAGACATTTTTAAAAAAATCAATTAACAAAAATAGCAGCATTTAAGTCATTCTGTGCTATCTGTGCAACCTGAGTGTCCCCTCAACAGACTTAGACATCACCCAACATTTAAAAGCAAAAAAAGCATAAGCACAGCTTCAGTTTAAGACAAGCTGTAACACAAACAACAAATCTCTACAATTTCTAGAGAATTATTGCCTATTCTAATTAATCACTTCAGTCATGAAATGAGAACTAGCTTTTCATAAAACTTTTCAAAGTATCATAGGTAGAAGGGAGCCAAACAAAGAACTTTTTTGTTATAACTTTATTGCATTATTGTTTTTTTGGGGGGAAAAAAAGAAATAAAAGAAGGACCTTTAAAGGTTCGCATTCTACACTTTTTGTTACAATTAACACTTTGTATTAGATTTTCAGTGGATTACTCAGAAGTGTCAGCTCATACAGAATCATAGAAGAACCTGAATTGGAAGGGACCTCTGGAGACCAACCAGTCCACGCCCTTGTTCAAAGAAGGGTCAATGAGAGGGCATTGCTCAGAGCCACATCCAGCTGCATTTTCAATAACCCCAAGTATAGAGACTCCACAACCTCTCTAGGCACTCTCCCAGTGTTTGGCCCCTCTTGGTTTCAAGGAATTTTTTTCCCTTTATCAAGTTGAAACTTCCCTTGTTGCAACTGGTACCCATTGTGCCTCACACTACTCCTCTGCGCCTCGGAGAAAAGTCCAGCACCATCTTCCCCATCCCTGATAGGGAGCAGTTACATCAAGAATGCCAAGCCTTAGAGAGCAGCATGGCCATACGGCACCCCTGAAGGTCCCCCTTTCCCTGGGGTGGTGTCCAGCTCACTAACTCACCCTTCATGGCCTCTGGCTGGGCCATCACCACAGTAATGTCCTACTCGTACTGAGGTGGCCAAAATACTCCAGAAGCAGAGAGAAACAATCATAAAATCATAGAATAGTTTGGGTTGGAAGGGACCTCAAAGATCATTTAGTTCCAAATGCCCTGCCATGGACAGGAGCAGCTCTCACTAGACCAGGTTGCTCAGAGCCCCATCCAGCCTGGCCTTAAACAATCCCAGGGATGGGGCATCCACAGCTTCTTGGAGCAACCTGTTCCAGTGCCTCACCACCCTCACAGTAAAGAATTTTTTCCTAATATCTATTCTAAACCTACTCTCCTGAAGTTTGAGCCCATTCCCCCTTGCCCTGCGCTCTTGTAAATAGTCCCTCTCCAGACTTCTTGTGGGCTCCCTTCAAAAAGGCCACAATTAGGTGACCCCGAAGCCTTCTCTTTTCCAGGCTGACCAAACCCAACTCTCTCGGCCTTTCCTCACAGGAAAGGAGCTCCATCCCTCTAATCATCTCTGTGGCCACCTCTGGACTTGCTCCAACAGGTGGATGTCCTTCCTGTGCTGGGGATCCCACAGCTGGATGCAGCACTCCAGATGGGGTCTCAATCCTCTCTCTCGGGCTGCTGGCCACACTGCTTTTGATGCAGGCTGGAATCAAGTTGGCTTTCAGGACTGCAAGTACACACTGCCAGGTCATGTCCAGCTTAATCACTTCCCTGAACCTGTTGGCTACAGAGTTGCTCACTGAGCCCAGGATGGAGCTGGTCACCTTTATCCTGAGGGCACGTCGCTGACTCATGTTCGTCAGGGTATCCACCAGATCTGCTCCTACCCAAGATGTGGCCCCCAGCCCATACTGCTGAGTGGGGTCATTCCAGCCCACATACAGGACTCTACATTTGCCTTTGATGAACATGATCCACCTCCTCAAAACCCCACGATATAAAATAACCACGGCTGGAAAATACATCATAGGTCTCAGTGAAAGTAATTCTCAAATCTGCTGACTAAGTAAGCGCCCCTCACTTTCAAAGCTCAACATAACATACCAAGTTAAATCGTATTTGCACAATCAGAACTCATCTATTGATTCAAAGGATACTTTAATTTTACAGGTAGTTTTAAAACCTTCTGCTTTCATGATTCTTTAAATCTAAGAAGTTATTCTGACGTAAATATACAAGCCTTTTATTAAAACATTGCTTTTGATTATTCATTTCCCACAGCGCTTTGATCTGAGAAATTCTAGAATCAATATTATATTGCAATCTAATCTTCTCCCAGCAGGAATTAAATGTAGTTTGAGGTACTATCTTGTAAGCTACCATATTTAAAAATATTTAAA
>VWZG01000461.1:757320-791324 GCA_013396735.1 Grallaria varia
TAAAAATATTTAAAATATATTTAAAATGTTAAAATATTTTAAATGTTTGCTTAATATTACATCTATTTAAAAGAGTTTTTCTTCCTTTTCCATACCATTGCTGAGCAACAGTCTAAAAGCAAGTGTGACTATGGCACCTTGGAAAGTAATTTGTGTATATTCTGTCTGAATTGCTCTCAACTTGATCTCCATGGTCTAAGTCAAACTGAGGCTTAGATCAAGAAATAAGACAAGAGCTGAACAGTGTTAAAAGTATTACAAGGACTCTTAGCAGCAATTGCCACTGGGCTGCCTGACTGGTTGGCTGGATTTGGTTTTTCATGACCTCACACCTTGAACGTACCAGACACACCACCTCTTGCACATAATGTACCAAAGAAGAACTGAACCCCCAGCCCACACGTACAGACACACAGACACAAGCACCTACAGAGCACACACAAACAGATTATCCTGAGAAGTCCTTCTGACATGCTCACCTGCCTAAACCTCCTGCATGGACACAGCAAGACCAACACCAGAGTCGGATCTTGGCCTTCATGACCAGCGAAATTCCATGGCCATCTACACTGGTCAGCAGGAGTGCTCTGTGTTTCTTGAGGCTGACAGACATGGGCAGAAGGACATCAGTGCCAGTAGGTGAGTTTCTGCTCAGTAGGGGACATCCACCTGGGCCAGGAACAGGTAGAAGCTGCAGTCTGTTATGTTAACTTGTGCTTCCCAATGCGCAGTTCTGCCGTTAACTGTAACCATGCGGAGGAACGCTCCGTAAGCAGTTGGAATTAGTTACTGATCCCAGCCTTCCCAGTGAATGCCTTAATCAGCACTGGCACCCACAGCTGGTAAGCTAACTCTGGTGAAAGAGTGAGCAGTGCCATTGCTGCACCCTCATCTCCTGGAGGATAGGGTCAGCCACACAAAATCCAAAAAGCAGAAATGCTGCAGACATATCTCACTGCAAAACTGGATTGTTAAAGATTATGGAATAAGATATTTCACAGCTTGCAACTAAACACAGAACTACAGCTGAAATAAGAGTGCAAGAAGAGAGAACATAATTCTAATTTTTTTTAAACATGCTTCTATGCGTCTCTGCTTCTCAGCAAAAGTGAAGATATTACACTTAGAGAGAAATTTGCTTCCCACAGTCGCAACAATCCCTCCATATAATAGGTACCAAAATGCTTAATTCCATGCTTGTTTGGGCTATGAGAACAGCTGGGGAAAACATTTCTGTCTTAAAGCAGAAAGTTTTTCAATCATAAGGATTTTAGCATGGGATTTCTAGACCGGGTTGTTTCTTTACCAACTCTTCTTTTGAAAGCGTATGTAATGTTCTTCTGTATATGCTGCCCGGTTATTTTCTTAAATCCTCAACTTATACAGAAAATACGTCATCCGAAATCCTTTTGTAAAAACAGTCCTCCTGTTCAAGACTAAGCACATACTCTGCAAAATTATCACAATATATGATTTACCATGGTATCTCCTTGGCTCATGTCAAAGAGAAACTGGAAAAAATTATATCTATCCTGGCATTAAAGAGGCACATGAAGAAAACATGGTATCAGAAGTGAGACTGCCATGCTCAGAAAGTAGCTGGGACAATCTGATGGTGTGAATAAGCCAGTTTAATCTCCTCCCTTTTTGATTCCTCAGCACAAATGAGTATATGAGAACCACACTGAGGACAATGATGCTAATATTACTTTGGAAGCAATTTCACACTTTTAGAGCGCACTATAAAAGTCTGCCTCCTTTTCTAACAGGACAAGGCTCACAAGGATACCCTCACTGTTCTACACGCAGCTGAGCTTGTGGGTATGGGATGACTCTGCAGGTCTGCAGATTTCCAAGTCAAAAGCACAGACCATACAGGAGTTGGGTATTTTATTTCTGCCACAGAGGTCAGCAGTTAAGCAGTGACGCTATGCAGTAAGTAATCCAGACACTCGGTTATTAGAGGGGCCGGTGTCACACAGCAAGATATATTGCTGAAATAAAAATGTATTAAATCTTAACAGTTGTCTCATCTGTCATTGGGAGCTGCAGCTCTTGAGTACCAAGAAAGAAATGGTTTCAGAAACCTCCAAAAAAGACCAGGCTTTCCATTCCTCTGCTACAGGATCAAACCAGCAGCATTTAAATTCTAAGATTTTAATTTCAGCTGAGGTACAAAAAGGTAACTAGTTAGTTAAAGCACAGGCCAATCTTTGCAAGCTTATTAAACTTCAAGAAAATAGATTTTGTAAAATACAGCTCTTCATTTTATACAGTGGGTGCTGTTCATTGTAATTTGCATGCAAAAGCCAGGAGAATGTGATTAAAAATACCCATCTAGAGACACAGATGAAAAACTTCAAACATTTTCTGATTCCCTTCTGTTCCACTCATTATTTCAATACCTCACTACAACAAAGGAATAGATAACACTTGTCCTTGACACTAGCCTAAATTATCTTCAGTGTGCAATACAATACCTATTAAATTAGGCTTATTTTAAATCAATGTCAAGGTCTGTTCAAAAGGTAAAACTCTGTGCCTTTTGCCTTTCGCATAACACTTCCCCTCCCACCCCCCATAAACTTTGCAGAGGTCTTAAAAACAATGAGATATGGCTTCTTTTGTTTTTTTTTTTTATACTGGCTTCATTACCTAGATTTTAAAAAAAAATCAGAGAGAATCATTTACCTCTGTCATTTAAGACAACAATAACAATATCCTTCATTTTGCATATAATGACAAAAATAATCAGCACGAGACAATAATTCATGCCTCTCCTTCTTTAAACAAGGTTCTAAAAAATCTTAAATTCAAATGACTGCTTGTTCCCTCATGACTAATATTTTGTATTATTTTAACATGTAACAATAGTGAAAACAGCGCAACTTAAATTACACTAGGACTGTGCTTACAAAACTAAGAATAAAAGGTAGCAGTCCAACAGCACAAGGGCTGATGGCAAATGATACACACCAAAAGATCCACAGGGGTTGTCCCATCCTGTGGCAACCCCCAGACACAGGGGACTTGACCCATCAGAATTATTATGTGAACCTATGCCAGATATGGAGCTCTGGTTTTAAGCAAAACACACCCACGTTAGGTAACATTTGATAATCTAGAAAAGGAGAGGATCTTCCTAAACACCTTTAGGTTTTCTATAACCAAAAGTATTACATGAGGTCTGTATGAATTTTAAAAAGTCTAGAGCATCCACATCTGGATGGATATCCACCTACCTCACACTGTAACCTACTAGGAGGAGATAGCTCCTCTGTTTATTTCCCACAAGACACCCAGTGTTTTGTGCAGAAAGGCACCTCAACGCATTTTCTCCCCATAAAATAACTAGAAATCAGATGCTCAGATATTTTTGAAACTTTGTTTTTGAAAGTTGCCAGGTGACTCTTCAAATCTGACCTCTAAAGCCCTTATGAAAACAAACACAGAGAAAAAGGAAAAAAAAAAAAGAAAAAAAAAGGAAAAATAAAAATAAGGCAGGAAGAACTGAAGAGTAAGGAGGGAAGACCACACAAGGAAACTAGCAGGTTAATATCATGTCCATCTTAAAAACATATACACTGGAAGTCAAGTACAATTGGTTCTGTAAAATGCAGGAGTGACTAGCAAAGCATACCTCTGATATTACGCTAACATTAGTTTGCACCAGTCTGTGGTTCTTGACTAACCGTTGCAGAAGCCTCCACCATCTCTTTACACAGGGCAGCAGAACTACAGCATTGTATCCAAAGAAAAGGGAACATAATAGGAACATAAAAGGAACACAGGCTGGTGAAGGTACTGGAACACAAGTGCTATGGGGAGAGGCTGAGGGAGCTGGGGTTGTTTAGTCTGGAGAAGAGGAGGCTTAGAGGTGACCTCATCACTCTCTATAACTACCTGAAGGGAGGTTATAGCCAGCTGGGGGTTGGTCTCTTCTCCCAGGCACTCAGCAATAGGACAAGGGGCACGGGCTTAAGCTCTGCCAGGGGAAATTTAAGTTGGATATCAGAAAAAAATTCTTTCCAGAGAGAGTAATCAGGCATTGGAATGGCCTGCCCAGAGAGGTGGTAGATTCACTGACCCTAGAGGTTTTTAAACTGAGATTGGAAGTGGCACTGAGTGCCATGATCTGGTAAACTGACTGGAGTTGGACCAAGGGTTGGACTTGATGATCTCTGAGGTCTTTTCCAACCCAATCAATTCTATGATTCTATGATAAATAGGCACTTTTGAAAGAATTATACTCCTAAATCATTCAGGAGCGTAATGTGAAAGCTTCCAAGACTCCAGACTGATTTTCAGAACTACTTTTGGATATTAATTCCCTAAATCCCTGTGGAACCTGGGAGCAATGCACCTACATCACCTGGAGAAATCTGAAAAACATTTCCAAAAAATGAAATATTTAAAGGAGAAATGCACAATCATTTTAAGCTACCAAACTTGGAAATACACTATCAGCCTGACGTTTTTCCCTGATTCACCCCATATCCATAAATGCATTTCTCAACACATAATATAAACGTCACCCAGCCTAGGAAAGGAGACACAAGTACTGCCAAAATCCATCAACTTCAACTTGTGGACAAGAACTACAGCAAAAACCTCAAAAATGATCTCTTCTATCCTTCACACTCCCTAATTTTTCCCCTCTCCTCTAGGCCAATCTAGCCTATTTCTCCTCTTTTCTCTCCTAGCAAAACTAAGATTATAATTAGCTGACACCCCATAACAGGGCAGCAGGCCTGTCCCTGGTCTACATTATATTTCATAGTGAATTCAAATATTGTTGCAAGGTTATTAAAATCATTCATGATTTTATCTGTGCCAAATGGATCATTACACTGTCAACACTCATCTTTATTATGCAAAAATATGCAGAACTTAACATCTTTTGTTGAGCTGGCAAAATAGTATATTCAGTAGTATCTCTGTTTTTCATTAAATTTTGCACCAGGTTAAAGTGTGCGTGGAATCTGATTGCCAAAGTTCACCACTTCGTTTGGTGAAACATCACACTAAACAAGCTGTTTGACTTGTGTAGCAAAAGATTATTTATTTTAAACCTACAGGCAAAAAAAATCATCTGATTAATTTTTAGTTTCCTTTAAATTTTGCTATTTTAAATTTAGGTTGCAATTTTTAAGGGGGAGATTAAGATCTTTTCCCCTTTTCTCCCTTTTTAAGTGTTCTACATGTACCTCACAAGCCTGCTTGATGGAAACTCTCCACAGGCTCCATCCAAGCCTACCTCCAGTGTTGCCTCCTCCCTTCCACTCCTCTCTACATGTCTTTGAGCAGAGTCAGAAGTGAATTCAGTCTGGTTACCTCTAGCAAAAGAATCATTTTTTGGGATGCTCCAGCCATTCTGAAATAGCTTTTTTGACTGTCTCATTAAATATTCATTTAATTCTCCTTTCTTTTGTATTTCTTCTGCAAGATTTAATTTTTGCAATTGTATGCATTTTTGGAAAATCTTTTTGGGTTGCAGTTTGTATTCTGGTGCCACACAAAGCAGATAAATTGCATAAGGCTAAAACAGGTAGCTTGGTAAATTATGCTGTCAGAAGTGATTACCATTTAAAAGGACTAAACAGAGGAAGCAGATAATACCTCCCAGATCTGCTTTTAATTAAAACATCCTAGCAATTAATATTAAAAGGCAAAGACTGAAAATGAGAGACAGCACAGCTTCTAAAGAGAATAGTTTTTGTTTTTCATTAGGGGTCACCTTTTCTCATGTGTAAGACCACTTCTAAATTACCTGCCTCACTGGAGACCATTCGCTTATTAAAAGAACTCTGCCCAGACTAAAACAAAAAAATGCACATTTAATCAGAAACATTTATGCATTCATTACTTTTTCAAATGTCCTTGATTTAAGATAATATTGCCCCTCACTGAAAGCAAACCTTACTTCAGTCTCTGTGCCTAACTGTTGTATCCCAAATGATTTCTCTACTTTCCAAAATAATTACCAAACATTATATCTATGCTAAAACAGTAAAAGGGTATCAACACTGAACCCCATAGGTGGGTAAAATGAGCAGCACATACCAGCAAAGTCTAACGCGTGTAGCCTTTGCACATAAATCAAACCACGTTACGCATTCTGACAGCTCCATCTAGCCACAGCCACACAAAAGTAACCTTATCCCTGGCACAAGGAATTCATTTACATTCAGCACATACCAGCAATTGCAAAAACTCTTGTGGTCAAAAGTGTCCTTTCCAGAAGGGCTATACTATTGTTTAACAATTGGATTAACACTTTCACAATCGTTTCTGTGCTTCAGCTTACTCAGGTTTCAGAGAAACACGGGATGAGAAAAGTCATGTTTTCAAAGGCCCCAAAATTAGAGCATCTGGATAATGTCAGGAACAGATGCTGAGATCAGAACTTGGCAGGAATTCCTGAGATGGGAACCTCAAATGTCTACAGGAGAACACAGAGCAAAATGGGATATAACACAAAAATGCAAAGCATACTGTGACAGAGTGTGAGAGAGGCAACGCGCAGGCCATGCACGCCTGATGGAGCAGATGAGCAAGAAAAAGAGCAGAATAGTCGGCTGCCAGAAGCGGGGGAAGAGAAGGGAAGCGTCCTTGCCATGAAGCTCCAACAGCACCAATGTACAAATCTGCAGCTCATGGACCATCCTCTTCCTCCTCTAGGGCGGTATAGGTGGGTCTGCTGCTGCTGACTCCCCCAGCTATGCTCCAGTGCTACAGACTGTCCAGCTGGGGAGGAGCGTGGAGAGCGAAAAATAGGTATTTTTTCTCCATTTTCTTCCTTCTGCTCATCACTGACAGCTCTAATAATCTGAGATTCACCTGTATATACTGGGGCACTGCAAGCACTAGTAAAAGAGGATGTATCTTTGGAAAACTAACTACTTAACTCGTTTAGATACCCTATTTTGTGTGCACATGTGTGGGTATATAATCCCAAAATATCAAAATAATTTGAGGACATGAGCTGTCATTTCCTTACATGTTGTTCTTTTTTTCTACAATGCCAACCACTGTTGACCAGACCTATGTAAATATCAGGCAGAGTCCTTTAAAGCGACTGGTTTCAGACACATGAAATGGCTGTAACATCTTCCTCAGAAACCACTATGGGGTACCGAAATCCACTTTCGCAGACTTAACTTTGGGCACACATGTTAGAAAGCACTGGGCTGATACTGTATGATGTTAACAGAGGACCAGGTGATGCACCTCCTTATCATATTATGAAATTCCTTATAAGAAGTGGCAAATGGCTGAAAATGAAGTCTTTTAGTGTTTTGAGTTGTAGCTAATACAATTTACAGATCACTGATAATGCATTTTGTCCTTAAGCTGATCTAAATTAAAATTTCAAATTATGTTAGTTTACCAAGAGTATTTGAGCTGTGCTAAGTCCCTTAAAACTCCAAGTGATAAATCCTCGAGTTTCAAATATGTAATAGTTCCATGTTATACTTAATTCCAAAATAATTAATGCAGAAGAAAAGGAGATTAGTCCTCAGAGGTGGACTTGTGCAACTGCCTAAAAATGCAAACAAATGTAAATCCGTCACATGGCTGTGCTGGTACCAGGACACGCAGAGGCATTTGCCCTAGGTAACGTGCAAAAGCTCAATCCAAACTGCAATTTTAAATTCTCTTCGAAATCACACAGGAAAAAAAATGCAGTTCCCACTACATGCCAGAGCAAATGCTCCTTCAGCCTGGCAGTGAGCAAGAGAAACCAACAGCAGAGAGCAGAGGGGCTGTGCATCCTCCAGCTCATCCACAAACACTGCCAACCATAGCTGTCTTTCAAAACTAATTTCAATAACAAAAAAAAAAAAAAAATCACATGCAGAGAATAAAAAAAGAGCTTGAAAAGTAATTTTTTTTCCAAAAACGTATCTCTAACAAAGAGTCCATGAAAGCTACATAAACTACTAGAACTTGAGAAAAAATTATAACCCTCTGGAGCACTATTTCACTGCACTCCAGAGACTGACTCACCTCTTCTTCCCACTAAGCACCCTACTTTGAATGTTCTGGTAGAGATATTTCTGAGGTGGTAAAGGTTGAGGAGGGTGGTGCTGAGTGTTTTGGAGGATGGTTTTGGCCCCCAGATTAGGTCAATAACTTTGCCAGATAGGCAAATGCCACCCGGACTGTCTCCACCATCCCTTTGCATTCAGACATCATGGAAAGATAGGAGGAAAAGAGAAGGAAAAAACCCTCACACAGCAAACTAGAGGGGAAAGGGAAGTTACGCTGTACTGGAACATGATTAAAAATATTTAACACTCATGTCATTTCTAATTTGGCCCTGACAGCTTTGCATTGTTCAATACAGATATTTTATGATCCCAGAAGCCTATATCCTGAACACTGCTCAGAGATGAGGGGAAAATAAGCACATCTGTGCATTTACATAAGGGAGGAAGAGTGTGTGAGCGTTCGTTTAAAACAGAGCTACACCATGGCCCCATGCACCAGTCGATGAGCAGGTAATGAACTCTTTTCTCTGGACCCATGTATATTGGCAGCATAAAAAGGTAACAAAAGGCTCCAGGGTGGGAGCAGGATGCAGCAGCACACGGCAAGGCAACGGGAAGACTCACAGCATGGAATGCAGAAGTGGAGGTTTCCAGACCTGCTCAGAAGGAATGTACAGGAGATGTAGCGCTGGAATTCACATACACAACCAGCACAGAGTATAAGACAGCATACAGAAAGCAGGCCTCCCCCTCCATGGTAGGATTTAGCAGTCATTAATTTATAGCTGAAATTTGGGGAGTGACTTGTGCTGACGAGCAGGCACGACAGTCGCTTCTTCAGAGGCCGATTAATTCTGCCCCCCAATAGCACTACTGTGGCTACTCCCCCTCATTCCCCCATCAATGCCAGGAAGCTGCAATCTTTGTATGTTTCTGTTCACTGTTCATCTGTTGTGTTGAATGAAGAAAGTTGAGTATATGAGTTTATTTTAGGTTTGTTATCGGCTATATTCCTTCAGCTCTAATTTAGCAAATTGTATACTGAAAGCGACCAGGAGGATCCAATCGACATTTTGGCATGTGAAGTATCCTCTGAGAAAACAACTGCGCACCATCACTTTGATTTTCCAGTAAACCCTTCCACAAGTAAACTTAAGCTCCACTTGGAGTTATTTACATGTTGGTTCCACTCCACTCCCATCCCTAAAACTCAAGACTGAGTAAAGGGCCGTTCTTGAGTATCCCAATGCCTACAATCAGGGAGCAGCAGGTGAACCTACTCATCACCTGCAGAAGAAACTGTGGCCCTGGTGTGAATCACGGCAGAGCCAAAGCATCAGGTGTTCAAGAGAAAAAGTGTTTTTAAGAACTCAAGTCAATTTTTGCATTGCTCTTTCGAGCAAGACTACAATGTGCGTCCTGGCACAGTGCACCTTGATACAGCACAGGCTCCAAGCTTCCCAAAACAGGTCCTGGGACATGTATGGTTTGTATAAGGAGGAGGTCGGATCACTCACCAAGCCCCTCCAAAAGAAAGTAAAACAACTTCTGAGACTTGTGAGCAAAAGCAATAAACACTTCAATAAAGGCAACTCTAAATATCACATTGGAAGTACATTGAAATCTACTTTACACTTTGCTGATCCAAAGTACTTTTCCATTCACCTTCGGGCAAACATTTCCTATGAGAAAGCCCTGAATTTGACCTTTTATGTCTAGATAAAATTCCAACACTATTTTAGAACAGTTTGGAAATCCTGTAAGATAAAATTATACTGAGAGAGACAAAATAATTACAGATATTTAACAGCATGATTGCTTTTTCACCATGTTCACTTTGATCCTAGAAATCATGCAATATGGAATAATAAAAAAACCTAAATATTAAAAAAAAACAAACACAGAAACAAACAAAAAACAGTGCCCATAGGGCTACTAGAATCCATTTAAAATATTTTAACCAGACTTGCCCAGACCACTGAATTTAAAAAAAAAAAAAAAAAATCTTGAAATAAATACAGAAGTAAAACTCTTCAGTATTAAATTCCCATTTACTTTTTAATTCAAAAAGTTAAGATGGAAAAAAAAAATACTCAACTAAAGTACATAAAATTGCACATTCTGTGTTAAGTAATTCACCTGCAATAGGTACCAGTACTGGTGGTTACAGACTAAAAGATGCTTTGAAGATACGAGTTGTAACTGTATTCAGGCTATACCGCTGCACTGAGACACACCAGTCACCCCTGCCAGAACCCAGTTATCAATGCCAGAAAAAGACACAGTACTAGCGTTTCACATGTATTCTGTAAGATGTTTCCTGATTGCCCAAAGTCTGGGGTTTTGTGTGGCTGTTAGCAGCACAGCAAGCCAGCAAGGAGCACCAAGTACTACACTGCTTGGCACCTATTCAGCACCCACAGTTCCTACAACCTGGGCACCAAAAGGTCTTCTACACACTCAGCTCATTCTGTTGTGATCCTGTCATGCAGCAGACTTAACTTTGCAAGCTGACCTGAAGATTAAACCATTAAAAAAATTTACTTCAGTAATAATTTTTCCCGGAGAAGCATTGTATAATTTCAGACATCAATCTTCGATTCTTGTCCTGGAAGCTGGTCTCTGCATACTAGCAGGGAATCCAGTGTGACCGATGCTGTATGGCTTTCTGAAGGGTGTAGCTCATGTATCCTCATGTCTTCCACTAGTGGTGTAGACATGAGGATACCAGTTTAACTTTAGCACAAATCTGATGCCTACAGTTAGGCAACACAAATACCCATCTGTGTTACTTAGCTGCAGAGACATTTCAGAAATGGAGAGGAGGAAATTTAAAAAAAAAAAAAAATTAAAAAAAGAACATTGTAAAATTCCACTTAAGAGCTGTACTTCCAATTATTAAATTATCAGATGTTAACAAATATGTGAACTGCCATCAAATATCACTTATACCATATAAGGAACAGAAATCTATAGAACATATGTTCAAAGAGGAGCAACTATAGCAGCATTACACGCTGTGCATCATCTTCACCATGTGGCTTAAATCAAGGATCAGTTGACTAAAAGGTTACAAAAATGTAATTTTTTGAGACCAACATGGCTGTTAATACAGTGTCCACCAGTTTCTTTCCAGACCAAGGCTCACATTTTAAGCCTAATCTGAAAGCAAGAAACAAAAGGTTATGAAGTGCTCATAACACTATGCCTCCTATGATTCAATCTTTATTTTGAAGCAGTAATTCAAACTGCATCAAAATGACATGATAGGTCATTTTCACATCTTTGATTCAACAAACTAATAAGAATTGACTGTGCTCAAGTAAGAAATGAATCGGCCAGAGACAAAAATTTGGATGGTCGGCCGTTTTTATTCTTGCACACATGAAGAGATCTTAGATTATTCTGACAAGTGTCCAACTGAATCAGTCAGACAGGCAATCAGTCAAGTGTTTATTAGTGTCACACAGAAGACTTGGTGGAAAGCTACCGCATCATTTTAATTAAAACACTGAAAGCAAGTTAGGAAAAAATCCTGTTATAGGTACTCATAGTCCCCAAAACCATCTACATGACATATGTAACCATAATCACTGACTGCCTGCGGGTCCTGGTGTGACCCACAGCAGCGCTAACCCTCAGGAATGACATGCAGTCTAGACAAAAGCTGAAAATATGGAGCTGCCTGTCCCAGTTTCCCTGAAATCATCCCTAAGCAGAGAATAAAGGGATGATTTCTTTTTAAGCCACTGAGCCCCATACAACTCTTGGCTGAAACTGCCCCTCGCAGGCATTTACAAGGAACACAACACAGTTTTTCTTTGCAGGTCATTTTAGACACAACCTAGTAATGCAACTCGTCCTTCCTCAGTGAATAACCTCACACAGTATTCCCTTTACACTCTGAGAATAAACAGGAAAAAATTTCTTATCTTAAATAGGGCAGAGCTGCCACCACAGCAATTTGGGGAGACATAAGGGACTGCAAAAGCGGGTGTCTCTTTAGATTTAGGATTCCAGATCTGTCTGTCCATTATTAATGATACATCTACTATGTTCTTGTGAAAAATGAATCTTTTTAAGCACTTGAAAATCCCATGCACAGGGTACTTTTCGTTAAAGATTTACAGCATCAGATTAATCAGGTGACCAAGGTGAACAGATTCAGGCAGCTGAGAGTGACAAAGCAGCAAAGCAATACATATGGGCAGCAATTCCTTTCCTCATACCTTTGCCACCAGCCAAGAACTCAGGACCATATTCTGACTTTCTGCAACTGAACAACAAGCAAACAAAATTCAAATTAGAGTAAGTAAACACAGACTGCATTCCCCATGTGCCACAACCCAGTGAGCACTGGGAAAGACAGGTCTGCCTTATTGTTACAGTGCTGTGCCCATGATGGAGATGTAGCCACATCCCTTGAGACATAACTGCTCAAGTCAGTTTTTCTACACCAGATATGTCAGAAAGTACATTTCCCTGTTTAAGGCCATACTTCACTGTAGACTTTTCCTTAGTTTCAGTCTCCTATAATGTGGATGGAAAAAGGTTCAAACCTCGCAAAGTACAAGAAATAGGGAGGCATCTCAAGTGATGGCATCTCCAGAAAAAGTGGGTGTCTGTGTTCACGAAGAGACATGGCTGTGTTTGGTTTGGCTTGTTTTACAGAATCCCTAAGGAACTACCAGCATCCAGCTACACAATAACTTGCAATGTACCACTGAAAATATATATATTGCCTTTATTTTCCCTAAAATCAACTTAACTGGCTCTCATTCTTTTCATATCATTTTAGACAATGTATTTTCTTCCCACTGGAAAAAAATGAACACATTATCTGTCCATCTTACAGGGCCCTTGACAGCCAAATAAAACATGGTTATTACTGTCAGAACTCAAATGAAATATTCTGAATATGGCAAGAAGTTATTAGCCTTATGTTCAGAAGACAAGCTAGAAATGGCAATGAGAAGGAAAAATATTTCCCCTACTTTTATAGGCTTTTGTGGGAAAATTATGTTACTTTCTTTTGCTTGCTGAAATAAGTCTGAGTTGGGTTTCCTTCTGCTGTGTTGAAATATCCTAATTATTGCATTAAGGAGATGCAGGATATGAATTTTTATTAATCAAAATACTGATAAATGAGTGAGCAATTATTTTTTATTACAAAAAATTACAATGTTACTTTAATATCTTAAATTATACACACTAAATCAACCAGATAATGTCATTTCAGTGCACAGTAAATTCATAGCAAGTCAGATTCATGATATAACAGATAAACCCAGAAGCACTAAGTAAAAGCAGTCACCTTTCAAATCTCTTTCCTGCTGCACTTAAAAAAAAAAGCCAATAGCAAAACACGATGGCTGAAATGTTCCATATACAAAGACTGCCTACTTTAACTAGGCTCACCTATAATCAGATAGCACAGTCTACTCTGCAAAGTAACTGAAAAACAGAATGACGGAGCAACAGTGAAGAAAAGGGAAATATTTTTCCTGCACATTCAAATGGTGGCAAAAACTGGAAAGTGAAGATCCGTGAGATCTCATCTCTCCCAGAACACCAGTGGGAGAACTGCACTGAAAATGGTACTTATTGCAACTTTAGAGATGGAGAGCATCCAGTATGGAATGAGGCCAATCCCAGTGAAACTGGGTCCCAGGGACTGGTGCCAGGCAGTGTCCGCCACTCGCCTGCAGCCACCAGTGCCAAAGCGACAGCTGTCTCCAGCAGGTTCCTCTGAGCATCCTTACTTCCCAGAGCCATCCAGAGGGATCAATACGGATCATGAAATCACATCCCTAGATAGCATGCACATAAAACTGGCATTAAAACAAATTAACTATGTAACAGCATTCGGCAGCAGGCCACTTTGACACTCAAGCAGATAAGTCCACAGATACCTTCTATGTATATTAAAGATAGGTCCATGTGGAAACGCAATTCTCAAATGTTTATAGAAAATCAGGCATTTACTAAATAAATAAATAAGTAAATGAAAAAGCACGCGCACACACATTACACTCCTGCAAAAACCAAACAGGCTCCTACCAAACACACAGATGTCCTGGATCCGACCATTCTAGTATTCTGCCTCTAACAAGCTTCAACAGCCGATGCCAAAAGAGCAGGGCAAAAATATTTCCTATCTCCATTCTCCAGATCTGCAGCTCAAGGACATCCTAAGCCACCTGGACTGTCTTTGTGTTTAGACTCTTTAGCCAAAATTAAATATATATATTTATAATACAGGTATTTAATACAAATATTTTGAATGGATTAGATTTAGAATTATCTAAATACAGACTCTTGGATATAGTGCTCTTTATCCACTTGTTCAGACCTGAGCAAATCTGCTCTTTTCAAGCAGTGCATTTCAAACCAAAACTTCCAAATTATAAACCTAGCAAGTTTTTCTCTATTTTTGCTACAACAATTTGTATCAAGTTGATCAATACAAACGTCAAAATGTGTTCCAAACGAGCCTGAACACCCAAGGTATGTGATATCCTTGGGAACAACCTTAAGGACCCTATTTCGTTCAAAAGACTCCCCTGTATATTCAAATTGAAAGACTATTTACTTCTACCAATAAAGTAATTTTTTGCATTGCTTCTTTGTGTGACAGAAACTCTGAAAGGATCCTGGATAATGGCTTCTGGCAGTGAGTATCATCACCCAGGTGCAACCGTCCTTTGAAGGATCACCTTAAAAGTTCACAGTATTTTATTATGGTCAGTTCCCGCTCTGTAACAGGGCAGGAGAATTAATATTCAGCCTCATTCTCTCACAATGCAGGCGAATCACACAGGTTTCTTTCAGAGCTCTGGTTACTCTCTGAAGCACATCACTTACAATGTGCTCATCTCACTCCTCCTGGAAGTCTCTCTTGGCCTTTCTGCAAAGCCTCAGTGCACGGTGTAAACACTGACAAAGGTAACAAAGAGCAGCTCTGAACTTTGACAGTTTTCTCTGCACTTCCGGGCACGTTCGGGGAAGGGAGGCACGTCCTTCTATGAAAATATAAGTTTTGCAGTCACAAAATGGTAGGATCATCCAGTATGTTCTCCTGATCTGCAAAGTGATTGTTTTTTAGACCTTAAGTGTTTGGAGTAAAAATAAAACAGCAGGAGCACAACACTGTTATGTTTCGTTTTCTAAGTGATTCTGTTTTTCATCATGTTAAATCGTATTATAGTTTATGCTCCTTTCTGAAAAAAAAAAAAAAAAGGCAACTAAATAAGATTTTAAAACCTTTTAAATATATCAAAGTACTTTGCAAATAAGGTTTACCTGTTCACTTTCCATGACACAATTGTGAGTCTTTCTCTAAGAGCCAGAAGTTCTGTTACTGTAATTGCATCATGCCTTTCAAACCAGGTACTTCATCATACATATTACAATTCATGTTTTTATGGGTCTACATTGTCACAAAAAGGAGGAGGGAGGGATAGGAGTCAAATAAGAATCCCAATCCCCAAATTTATGGCTTTATGGCGATTTTCAGTGAAAAACGAACAAGGAAAGTAGTCTAAAAGTAACCAAAAGCACTGGGCGAGGGAGCGCATAAAATTCAAGTATAGAACTTGAATTAGCTTTTCTGAACAGTTTTTTCATAGCGAGACAAAATATCACCATTTGAGCCATGGAGTTTGATTTTTTCCTTTACACAAAAATTAATACTTTCCATTGAAATTTTTATTACAGTACCTATTCTTCTTTGTGTATGATTTCCAATATAAAAAAATAAAGTATTTGTACAATAGTAATTTCTATGGTCCTTGACAGAGGTCATTACTTCTGAAAGCCATCTTGGATGAGAATCTATAGTATTTATAATATCTCACTTATGACACACAAACATACTGTCTAAACAGCATCTTGCAAACTATTCAAAACTGAGTTCTCTGAGTTATTTAAACAATCTAACCACTGATATAATTAATTTTGCTGTAAATCTCTCTCAGGGACTTTAATGAACCAAGTCAAGAAAATCCAAATTAAATTAAAGAAACGCACAATGGATCTCAGAAGCTCTTAAGTAATGATGTTAACAATATTTTCCCAATACTACCTAGAAACTACATATTTATAATCATTTTTAAAATGCAGTTCATTCTTGAAGAAACATAGATGTTACTCATGAATTCCTAGAAATACCTCTGCAAGGTTCAGTCAAGGTTATTCTAGGACAGTAAGACACGATGGGTTTGCTCCTACGTTGTGCACCTACCTCTCCTACTGTTAAGAAATCAGCACACAACATAGCGTTGGGTCCTAAACTTCTGGAGGGGGGAAAATGAGGACATTTATTTCCATCCCTCCTTGTATCTCCAGATGAAGTCATATGCTTCTCACATGGGACTGGCATGCCCATGGCAATGCCACCTCCTCCACTGCAGGCTTCTTGGAAGAAGAGAGAGGGACAGCTTAAGAGCCTGGAGAAACAACATCCAGCCCAAAAAAAGTGGCAAGTACAAACAGTGCCACGGCATGAAAGCACCCTGAAGGAAAATGGATTAAAAGGTAAAACTGCGTGCAAAGACAGCAAAATCTATTTTCACAACCAGTTACGATTCCTGGTTTTTTCCCCTCAACCTTACATATGAAAAGCAAAAAAGCAAGAGAAGTAAAGTATTACTGATCCAGTCTATAATCAAGGCGACCTCACATATACAAATGTACAATTAATAAACTGAATTGCTTCAAATCTAGCTTATATTTACAAGGAATGCTCATTCCCCTCAGTCTCCACGTGTCCAAGAACAGGGACTATAAAACTGTACCATGTTTCAGAAGACAGGCCAGAGACAGCAACATTAAAAATCTGATAATTCTATTTCAGCAGAGCAGCATGATAGATGGCACTTTCATGCTCTAACCTAATAAAATGCCCTCTTTTGTCCCTCCCACCAGAAGAATATTATACTTAAAAGTAGATCTAATTAAAAACAGCAGGGGATGAGGTTTGCATCAAAGACTAGCCTCTGTGTAGATGGTGATCCCCACACACCACCAGGCTGCACCTACAACTGAGTTCAGGTCCCAGTACCTGGCAGCTCCCCACTCATGCCCCCAGGACAGGGAAGCGACTAATGGACTCTGCCTAATGGTAAAGTAAATGAATCAGCACCAGTAAGTTCCTCATCTGAAACACTAGAGAGAGTTTGGTTTCAAGAAGGTCTTCAGGCTTCAGAAAGCTCTGCAAGGAATGATGCCATTAACATTTCTCAGAAGCCTTGGGCCCTTTGGCAGGCCAGCGGGAAGATGGCCCTGCATGTCCTTCCCGACAGGCTCTATTTGCAAGACCACTTTGAAGGCACTGCTGGAAGGGGTTTGACTGCCAACGTGCATCTGCGCGGAGCACACGCTGTGCCAGCCCACGCAGCTCCCACGGGCACACGGAGGCTGCAGCAACACAAGACTCTCAGAGCTACTTCAGAGCAAGAAGGGCAGCGTAGTGACAATGAGAAACACAACTCAGGAGGAAGGAACCCACGGCACTGTACGTTCCTTGCAGCAACACCTCCTTTCTGCAGCTCCCAGGACGAGGGGAATTCAAAAGGCAGGCGGAGTAGGAGGCCCCCTGGGCAAGGATCTCCTTCATCAGTCACCTGGAGGACACAACCGCGTACACGTCCCCCGTGAGGAAGCAAAGACTGCCTGAGCTGAAAGTTTGGTTTTTTGACTAACACGTCTCTTACAAACTCCTTTCTTCCTGAAATGCTAAGGAAGATTTTCTCCAAAAAGACAGACAAGTGTCATTAGCCAGCGAGCTAAATACTGTGTGCTTACTCTTTCAGGAATACCTAGCATGTGCAGAGGGTTAAACAGATGCAAAACTAGACTATGAAAGTACACATATCAAGCAGTTTTGAAAACTTGAACTGAAAAGGACCCTTGAAATCTTCCAAAATGAAGGCTCAGTAGTAAATTAATCCTGCTAGCTTTGCTGGAAGTGTAAAATAGTTTCCATAAAAACAATACTCACACTGAAAGCCATGTAACAAGTGGCAATCTATTTCTGTTTAGGGCAAACACCACTACAGGAAGGCACAAAAAGGTCTCAATAATTTTCTTACATCCTCAGGATGAGATTTTCAATACAGGTGGATCAAAGTAAGGGCAAAATGTTAACAGTAATCTGTTGCTGCCCTGCAGTTTACCAAAATCATTCCCTACCCACTAAGGTCCTAGCCTGGAAACAAACACTGTATTCTCTTTCTTTCCTGTCTCTTTTCCTGGCACGAGAGACATGGATGTGGCAGACAATGAACTTCAAGGGTTTCAGAACTCTCCTTGCCACTACTCATTTTCCAGGTATGGCAAATGAGCACAGGTCTTCAACCTCACCATTCCCCAACACTTCCTTGGTATTTTTCCTCCATGATGAGATCCAAGTAGTCTTAGTCCCTGCAATCTGCTTATTTCCAACCCCATAAATAGCAACATGTACCTTGCTGAGGATTTCGTTAATGCTTGTAGAAGATGTGACAATCAAACAAGAAACACTCATTCTGATTTTTTTTTTCACTTTTCTGTGATCCTGAAGAAATACTAGTTGCATATATCCTCACAGCAAAATGTTAATGTAGTTTCCATCACACACATAAGCCAGTATGTGAGGTTACTTCTTTACTACAGGAACACTTTGAAATTAGAGAAAAGGATAGAAATGGGCAAAGTAAAAAAATTAAAAGGTGATTATAATTTACAACAAAGGCTGTTCAATTTGTAGCAAATAATTCTTCAGATAAGCAAAAAAATATCCTGAGAAAGGCCCACTGTGTATTTAGCATCCTGGAATCCCTTAATTTGGAGCATGAAATTTCTGTCCTCCCTCTCCCCAGCAGAACAATTTGGTATTTCAATCCTAAAGTAATAAAACATACAAACGGCTTCATTTACTTGGAGAAAACTGATGAGCCTTCATCTACAGTCAAGCTCTTTATTGCTCAGATTTGACACAGGAGTCCACTTAAAGCTCAACAGGAGTTTCTGAATGGCTCTTTGTGTGACACACTGGCTCCAGAAAAATCATTGGCTTTTGTTTTTATTTTACTGTATCCACTTTACAGATAAAGTCAGCAACAATCTAAGCTGCCGCCTTGTTCCAGAACAGACATGTTTAAAGGTAAGAAATAAACAGGAGTACTTATATGTGTAGAGATGCATTTTCTAAAAAGGAAACATAAAAGAAATTCAGCTATTTCTAAATTTCTAAAAGAATAAGGGTTTTCTGCTGTTCTTTCACCATCTTCCACTGAATTGGGCATTTTAACTCAGTCCACCTTTTCTCCTTGGATAATTTTTTTGCCTTTTAAAATTTAGACTACTAAAAATCAAGGAACTTTTCCAAATCCCCTAGTTGTTCTAGGCATACTATTCTCTAGCTAGTCAAATTGTCTTTTGCAGATCTGCAAGAAAACAATCAAAACTGCCTTGTCACTGATAAACAGTCAGGAACTTCAAGAAAAATATTGAAAAAGCTTTCAGTATTGCACTGCAAGCAAGCCACATGGAAATCCCATTGATGCAGAGTAGTCAAATAGTCTGTAAACATCCATCCTTCCTAGATGAATGATTTCAGTTGTCAGATAAACACAGGGCAAAATGGCAAGAATAAAAAGTCTGGAAACAGAAATCTGATGTATTGATTGTAATACACAATCAAAGTTAGCAACATTTCTGTGAGCAATGACTTTCCTAAGTTATTAATACCTTGTGTCCCTTTTTCTTGCTCCCTCTCCCTCAAAATAATACATCCAGTCATTTTGTTAAAAAGAAACTATTTAATTTCACAATTCACAGATACTCTTGTACCTGTTGAAATATTATTTGTCAATTACTAACACCACTACCCATCACCTACTCTGGTGTTACCAGGCATTTTTTAATATGGTAAAAAGCAACTATTTTTTCATCTTAAAATATGGGCTGCATTAAAATACAAAAGAAGTATCACATAAATACATCTTTCAGTTAAAGAATAGATTTTAATCTCAGTGTAGTGATTTAATAACAGAAAATTGCCAAGAAATCCAGGGAGAAAGCCGTATATTATACAAAATGCAAAAGAAAAGTGGATGAACACAAGATAACCATGAAATGTTTGAATGTCCAAAGGAAAAAATACTTTTTATTCAAGACTGTTGCCCTAAATTTAGATATGACTTGACACATTGAACTCTGTGTGTCTCTAAAAGAACAAAACAGGAAATAACCACATCCCACTCGATACACTTGAATGAGACTTATTAAGTTGAATGATGTTTCCTTCAGGCCATAAACAGCAATACAGAATTCATCAAAGCTCACCAAATTAAACTTTTCTCCCACTTGCTTACCTCTGGCCCAACTGATTTCCCCTAAAAGTAAATTGATTTCACACTGAGAAACACAAAGCCTTGCTGACAAACCAAAGAAACCAGGAAAAGTCACTCTATAGCATGGGCGTATGCAACTCTTGCAAATTTATAGAAACAAAGTTTATAGAGAAAGGTAAGCTACTTAATAGGCTAATACAAATATTCTTAAAAAAGACAGGCTTCTGGACACATCAATCCTTCCCTCATCAGTCTTCCATCAACATAGATGTGTATTTTATTTTTAATGAGTTGCATAAATATTAGACCTTTGAAAGTGATGTATTAGCATGGGTCTATCAATCTGTTCATCTTCCTTCAACAAAAGAACTATGATGTCTTTTGCACTGGATTACCCAGTGCTTCCTCATCTTGGGTTCCTATAGAGATGACACCTGAAGCAGCAAACATGCTGCACATCCACAAAACTGTCAGGATCACAAACAAGTGCCTGTGCTGCAAAGTATGACAGGGAGAACCAAATTGCCTCCAAGCTCACCGCTTAACAGCAGGGACAGGCTGCAATAGGTGGGCAGGTGGCTTCAGCACACCATGACAGGAGGGTTAATGGTCCAGACACCTTCCAGTGCTCGTGTAAATCATGGCTTCCAGAAGTCAATAATGTCTGGATGCCCTACATGAGTGATAGCTTCGGTTGACCACACAAAAGGTTTTTCTCTCAAGTTCGGAGGTCTATCATTCTACATTTATGGAAAACATATAACTACAGCAATTTCAAAGCAAGATTTAAAATGTTCCAATCCCTGGCAGAAGCCAACTGTCTTTGCATGTACCGTTACCTGGTTATTGCTTGACTGCTCTTAATGGAGCAAGTTGTAAAAGGAATAATGCAGCAGTAAAAACCCCACAGGTTCATGTTGCATTTCAGTTCATTATGGCAGGGAGAAGGACAGGATTGCTGCTGTGGTACCAACACAGAATCGCTGTGAAAGAAAATGGCTCAACAAAGGAATGATAAGTCTCCCAGAATACCTCACAAGTACCTTTTACCATAAGGATATGCCTCCTACAGCACCTAACAGAAGAACTGCATTCTAATTTAAACTGTTATTCTATACTTTAATAGACTTTCTTGCTCATCCACCAAAAAAACGCAGATAAACAATTAAAAAGCATTGCTCCCAGAACAGCAGTATGATTTGACCTTGCTCACTTACTGAAACTAAAAGTACACACATGAACGACAAAAAAGCATTTGTGAAGTAAATGTTGCTAGTAGAAAAACACAACAGATGCAGATACCATTTAGAAATGTTCACATATGATCCATAATGGGATTTTCTATATTAGATTTAAGTACAGTTTTATACAAATTCTGCTGAGAAGTATGATTTGTAATAAGTCATTTTTTCAGTTTGCTCATATTTCAAAATGTTCTGCTCAAAATCACAGCTCCTCAGTTTATCTTTATGGTTGACCAAGGCTGATAAATTCAGTAGCAGTTACGTATCATTAATATCACAATAAAGTGCATTAGTGTGTATAATTATTGAAAATGTTTTTATTAAACCAATGGTTCTTTGGTCTCTTTACAAAGAAAAAAAAATATGCTGAGAGCTGTAAGACAAAGGCTGAAATCTACTATTACTAACAACACATTCACCATCGGGCACAAGGACCATGGAAAGCATCCAGAACCTTCACATCTGCAGGAAAGTACTGTGCAATTATCCTCAGTCCAGGCAAGATGACAAAATGTAATTCACATCCTGCTTCTCAAGATACAGCTTGTAGCAATGCACTGTTCAAGAGACCTTCAAAAGATCTTAAGAGAGTGTCCTGGGTCAAACTGCTACAGAGTGTAGGTCAAGAAGTTAAAATTGAAGCCAACAAGGAGAGCCAAACATGATGTGGGGTCCACACCTGATCACCACTCAGAAGGCTTGCCTACTAGCCAGTTAAAGCTGGCAAACAGTGACTTGAGAATATGCTACATGTGGAGCATTAAATACGATACTTTGACTCATTATTCCATTATAATTCTCCCTACTGGCTATTTATCGGACCTTGATAATTTTCCTGCAATAAAAACTGAAATAAAAAGCCTTGAATTGCTCCATTTCTGATATTACTTTTATGTAAAACATGCACAATATTCTTTTCAGTTTAAGGTGCCAAAAAGGAAAAAATAGGACTTGGATGACATACTTCCAACATTTTACTAGGTAAATTCAATCCTAGTGCCAGATTTACTCTTTTAGTCAAAAATTGAATGAAAACAAGAACCAAACACTGGCAAGCATTCCAGAAAAATACTATAGCGAATTTATGAAAAAGAAGGTTTTAATTTTTCCATCAATAAATTCCATTCTCTGTTCTCTGTCAATAATGTAAAAAATAAAAGTCGAAAGAATATAACATGTGTTTGAGAGCAAGACTTTGAACTTTGTGTGTGTAGTATAAGCTTCCTCCTGTGCTTCTGAAGGTCCTCAAGTATTTGGCTTCCTCCCGTAAGGCATCTTTCAGAGTTCATGCTAAGTCCACCTTCTCTAACAATAAAGCCAGTACTTGGAAATCTGCAGCAATACATTTTGGCATGAGGACATGATTAGCTGCATGTTTGCACACTGCTGTATTATGACCTTTTCAATACTATGGCGATCAAACACTCTTTAAAATCCTTGGACTTGACATACATGTGTATGCTGATCATCACATAAAAACATACTAAGATAGCACCCTATTTTCTCCTTTCACATACTCTATTCTCTCAATAGCAAAATTTCAGACATTTGGCAAAACCACAGAAAACCTGAAATACTCAAGAAAAAAAATGTCTAAAACAATGGGCTTTGACCTCCAGCCCTGGACCACCTGGTGGTCTGTGAGCCACTCCTAAGCATGCCTACAAAAAAGGGAATTATGAAAATCAAACAGTGTTAATGTGCCAGGAAGTCTGCATTTTCACCACCACACTGCAAAGGCCTCTGCAAACCAAGGGAAGTGGAAAAAATATTCTAAAAGACCATGAAAAAAAGTGCTTGTATACAAAAGTCTTGCAACTTTGTGTTTGCATTACCACCTCAAAGGAAAAAACAAAATTACCTAGTCTTCTACTTCCAACAAGTAGCGTAACGTGGCAAATCCTGGCAGAAGCCATTGCCATTCAACTTAGAAATGAAGATATCACAAACACAACTATGTTTGCTCCTCAATAACTGGGACTGCTGTCACACCAGTGTAACTCAGCATCTTCACTCCAGTGCTAATGAGACACAGACATGAATTGCTATGGACAGAAATCTAGGGCAGAGGCTGTGAAGCTACCAAGACATCTGTTTCATCTACCTACTGTATTGGACAGATAAGCTCTAATACAAAATTATTTGATAGTATGTTTGCGTTTCGACACAAATATCCAAATTATATTACTTAGCATTACAAGGCAACCTAGTGTTTCATGATGGAATATAGTGCCTGTAACAGGCTATTAAGAGACTAAAAGCCCATGCAAGTGACTCCAGAAATCCGTAAAACAGAACAGAAATCTGTATTCCTCAATTCCTATCGTACATTTTATCAGCAGGGACATCGCTTTTCACATTCCTAAAACCACAATTTGGAAAACAAAACATGAACAGCACCTGCCCATCACTTCAGAAATTTGGTCCCCACATTTCTTATCTTGTGCAACCATTTATATCCTCAAGCTGCCTGCGAACGTTTGCAGAATTCAAATTGCATACAATGCCTACAAAGTGCATCCCCCAAAAAGTACAGAATTTGAGTCATTATCTCTGAATCATTCACTGCTAATTTCAAGTAGTTAACCTTTTAAGAAGGTTAGCAGAAATGTATTTGACAAAAAAATCATAAGGCCTCTTTTAAGATCTATGAGGAAAACCTCGGACATATTACCCAGAAGAAAGCACATCTCCAAAACAGTTCAGAGTTCACATCCAGCAGAACGATTATGTAAAGAGGTGAAAAAGTGCCTGACACCATCATCACAACATGAACATCATATGAACAGGGGAAACAAAAAGCCAAGGTTTTTTCGCAAGTTGCAGTAATAGTTTAAGAAAGTATTTGCTGTGAGGGCTGATATGAGAAACTTCAAAGAAGAGTGCACTGAAAATGAATACCAAATGGTTTTTATTTAAAATTATATAATTAGTTGTGCAAAAATAATTCTTCACAAAACACTGGTTCATACTTGGCATTCTCGCGAAGGCTACAGTCTACAACAATGATGTCACAGGCACAAACAAGCCCAAAGAAACTCTAATTTGGGCCTGGAGAAGACTTCCTAGGTCAGAATCTTTAATTAGCAATAACAGCAAAGCTGTTTTTCAGAAATAAACTGTTCTGTTTGCCATATGTATGCAAAGATGTTTTTGTAGATAAAATACAGTTAATATGCATTCCAGAAAACGAAGAGCCATCGGCACCAGCCCCAGTCTGTACACGTCGCGCTCCTTGGACACTCTCAGTACATGAGCCTGAACAGAGCGTTTCAAACAGACTGATTCAGCCTGGTGGTATTTCCTGTGAGCTAGAACGTATCACCCCGAGTTCATAAAACAAAGTAGTAAAACACAAGTAAGTCAGGCACAGGTCTGGACAAGAACTGTACCGCAGAGATGAAGACTGACTGCAGCACACAGTTATTCTGAATTGCAGTACTCTGCCTGTAAAACAAAGAGTGTTTCTTCTAGTAATATACACTCATATAACTACAAAATGAATACCAGACAAAAAGCAAGGGTACAAGTTTAGCATACACTGGCATCTCCTGAAGACCATTAACTGATTTGGAAACACTCTATGTTAATTTTTCTGCAAAATCACCAGTGAATGGCAGCTGAAACAACTGCCTTCCTGACGCCATCAGATACAAGACTTGGCACATTTCTAGTTTGCCCTAACAAGCATCTTATGTTTTACTCAAACTGGCTGGTTTCCACATTTGAGTGCTGACTAAACAATGACCAAACATCTCCCAGTTAAATCCCACATACAGCCAAGACAAGAGTATTTATAGACAGGAGCTAATGCCAGCATTACAGCATACAGCCCAACAGCTCATGGACTGAGACCAATTTTTTACTTTAATTCATAGAATCATAGAATCACTATGGTTGGAAAAGACCTCCAAGATCATCAAGTCCAAACTTTGAGTAAACATCACCTTGTCAACTAAACCATACCATTAATGCCACATCCAGTTATTTCTGAAAACTTCCAAGGATGGTGACTACACCAACTCCCTGGCCAAGCCCTTCCAGTCCTTTCCCGTGGGGTTTCCACCACCACTTGGACAGATCCAGACTGCAACCACTACTTTGACCAGCAAACACTGAAATTGCAACAACCAAGTCTCATCGTTGGATCCAACGGGTGCTGTGGGTCCTTCCGTTCACCTGGAGGATCCACAGCCCTGCTCTAACTGCCTCTACCAGCACTGCAGCCTCACTCGACCACCACACAAGCATCTGCTGGTATTGAATCCCAGCTATCTGCTGCTTCCTGCCAGCACTGATTCTCCAACCATTCCTGCCAGGTTTTCTTGGCATGGGAGAGGTGAATCATATGGAAAGGTGCCCACCTTGTCTCTGCCCTGTGGCCACAAGTGTTTTTTCCAGGTGGGACAGGCCCACTGTCATCTCAGTTTGGTCCAGTGGTTGGGCTTGGGAAGTTGCTCATCATCGGTTGGTTTAACTCAGTTTTATCAGTATGGTTATGAGTATTCTTCTGGGTAAAGAGTTATTTTTTCACTTACATTCAGCATATTTCGTATCTCTCTCTGCACTGGAGAAACCAGGGGTATTGAATCTGAGAGAGGAGACTTCTGTCCAAGGTCTCCGCCCCTCCAGGTTGTCTCAAACTGAGACAAAACTGGCCCGTTACATTCACTTCAGCGAAAAAATTCTTCCTGGTGTCCAACCTGAACCTCCCCTGGCACAGCTTGAGGCCATGTCCTCTTGTCCTGTCACCAGTTGCCTGGGAGAAGAGACCAACCCCCACTTTGCTACAACCTCCTTTCAGGTAGTTTTAGAGAGTGATAAGGCTCTCCCCTTGAGCCTCCTTTTCTTCAGGCTCAACAATTCCAGCTCCGTCAGCTGCTCTTCATAGGACTTACTCTCTAGACCTTTCATCAGCTTCATTGCCTTTTCAGGACTCACTCCAGCACCTCAATGTCTTTTTTGTAGTGGGGGGTGCAGAACTGGACATACTCAGCACTCAAGGTGTGGCCTCACCAGTGCAGAGTACAGGGGGACAATTATCTCCCTAGTCCTGCTGATCACACTACTTTTGATACAGGATGGGGTGCCTCTGGCCTTCTTGGTCCCCTGGGCACTCTGGTGGCTCATATTCAGCCAACAGTCACCCAGCACTCCCAGGTCCTTTCCTGCCAGGTGGCTTTCCGATGCTGTTCCCCAAGCCTGTAGTGACACATTGAGTTGTTGTGATACAAGTGCAGGACTCAGCACTTAAACTGCCACCCTCAGTACAGAACACAGCAGGGCTGAACACTGTTTCCACCTTAAGTCTAAATTTTCTTCAATAGCTAAGTCTGAATCATGTCCCTCAAGCTCTTAATAATAGATTATGGTTTTATAATTTTAGAGAAAGCACATTAATCCCCATATATCAACAGATATGTGAGTTTCAGCATTACTAGTTCTTTACTCTCACTACCCAGAATCTCTCTAGAGAGAAAATTTCATTAAGACCAAAAGTAAACTACCATAATTTTAAGACCCAACAAACATTGTAATATTTTTAGAAATACAAGCCCAGTATCCTCAATAATGTTCAGGAGAAACAAAAACAGCATATGAGAAGAAATAAATCCAAGAAAAACATTGTTTCTCCTGACTTTTTTCAGCCCTCCATATGCAGCCCAAAACCTCTCCTCTCCCACACCAGAGACATTTATGGACTCACACCCTTCACACCCTGCCCTTGCCTCGCTCCCAGACAGGCAACACCCTTCTGCCCCCAGAGATGGTGATTGCTGGATTCCTCACAATGTTAACTTGCAGGAGACGGGGAAGAAAAGTCTAGCCAAGATTGGTAATGGCAACAGAATGGTTTTTGTTGGGAAAAAAAAATAATGTGGTAATGCTATTTCTTGTCTTCAGTTATCGAGGCACAAGTATTAAAAGAGCTTCTGGATAACAAAGACCACTCATGCTGCAAGTAGTAACAAGCTACAGAAGACAAGTCTTACAGATTTCCATTTTGGTGGGAACATTAGCTTTTCAGAACCAAACAATCAGTTCAGAATCTGAAAACTACTCCCTCTTGAGAAGACTCAGCCATACAAATTATGACACCCACAAGAGAGCAAGCAAAAGCTTCCAGTGTATGTGGGCACATAGAATACTGTGTGTGCAGAAATTCACCTAAGTTCAATAGGACACCTGGCATTGGTAGCCCCTGACATGCAAAAAGGTCAACAGAGTTGGGGCCTGTGTTTCATATGGGACAGCATCATGTAAGTCAGATTAAAAGGTTACTTTTTGTGCATGTCTTTCATGTAACATGTCTGTGTGGAAATGTTTCCTACAGAGCTACATCTTCAGTGCAAAGTGCATGTGGAGTAGCAAGACATCAGTGGGAATCTTGCTTATGAGCGGATGTTCTGTTAACTGGAAGACAGCAAAGCAGATTACAAATCCCACAGCTGTCAGAGCGTAAGCAACCATATTCCATTCACAGTGGCTCATATAGCTATATGGGAAGCCTAGGTTCAAAATGACAATATTGATAGCATGATGGCACTGTCAAAAGAAAAAAAAAATCTCTTTGTTGTAAATTAAATTGGCTTCTTTAGTCCCTTTTTTTAGTGAATATTGAAATTGTATGTGTTTACAAGACATTCAGTTACATTTATTATGTAAAATACTTGAAATAAATCACAATCCCACTTTTAAGAGAGAAAGCACATATCTTCAAAATTTAGGTTAAGCAAGGGGCAAAAATTGAGGTGCATTTTTTTAGAAGAATGATCATAAGCCAGCAGCAATCTATTGCTTTCTGCCTTTATTTTTAGGACCCTTATGTTGGGGGGGTGGGAAGAGGGAACTCAAGAAATATCACAAAATGTTCAAATTCCTGAGCCTTAATTAATCTTTGCAATGTAGGGTGGTCCTGCTGGTTCCTCTTTTTAACCTGCTTTGAAACACTATTTGGTTTTCACATAGAACAGAACTTCTTGAAAGAGCTCAAAAAACTTTATGAAGTAAGGTAGAGTGACTTTTGCTTGGGTTTTTAACCTTTTCCCAAAACAAAAGGTTTACACTCAGACTGCCCAATCACTCGGCCAGGTTCCCTCAGCCAGCAGTTTTCACCAATCCAGATGAACAGAAGCCTCAAAAGTCTAAGCTGAGTCAAACCCGTGCAGTAGCCAAAAGAGAAATGCATCAGCATGTGGCAGCCATGGCACGCACACATATTGCTAGCATGAAGGTAAATACCATCAAACTTTACAAGGTGAAGCCTTTGGTTTTTGCTCTTCTCCCTGGTCCCTGTGCATTATTTTAAGAAAGAATCAGGGCTACCGATACCCTTATCGTGCGCTCACAGAACTGAAAGGTCACATCCTGCAAAACAACACAGAAGCTCTGAGATAATAAGACAGCCACTTATCCCTCAAACAAAGATTGTCTTTTTTTTTATCTTGATTGCTCATCTGTAGAAAAGTCACTTTCTTCTGCTAACTGCAGAGAGATTTAAATTTTTCATATTCTACATTTAAGAATTGTTCAGAGATCTACACCAAGTGGAATATGAAACTGTGCTGGTGTGTAAGATGCACACCATTTCTGTCACACTGAAACACTATTCTGGGATAACAGCAGCGTATTTTACATACATATATTTCACCATACCAGTATATTCTTATCCAATCTGAAAATACTTCTCAAAGTAATTGTAAACTGTCCCTATATCACTTTTAGCATGAATCACTGTCCTGATCAGTTTTTAAAACATGGAACCAGCCTCATTATTTAATGGAAGCAGAAACATACATTCCAAAAATTTAATATTCTTCCTAAAGTATTAAAATATTTCCAGCTGTAGACCATCATGTCTGCACTGCATTGATACAGCTGACAGCACTGACTGCTCCACTCTGTGTGCTTTACACTACCTTCCACTGGTAGCACTGCTGCCTACCTGAGGAGGAGGGAAAGCAGAAAGAGCTGGAACAAAAGACCTTGCAAGCAGCATTTTAGAGCTCTTAACATGTATAAATCAACAAGGTTAATGAGATCCTATTACCATTAATTTTATTTTTATTTCCAATGGGTTTAGATCAATAGCGAAACTGCAACCCACTTAAGTAAATCTATACAGTGCTTCCCAAACAGACCGTGAACTACTCACTGCTTGGATGAAAGAAACTGTGATTCCCTCTACATACCCAGACTCATATGCCCACACAGCACACGTCAGAATACCTCAAAATATAAAGTATATAAGATATAAAGAGAGAGTATACTCTTTAAAAATGCAAACCAAGCCAGACTGCCAGCTTCTCACCTATTTTAAAAAGTGCATTTAATTCCTTAAGTGACTAAGCTGTCTCTGCATTCACGACAGTTCTACTCTCTCAGCATTTTTCTTACCATTAAGTGGAATTTTCTGACAAGGCTCCTGGGAGAGGCCTGCAGGCTGACCTCCCATGGAGCACCTACTCCATCTCAGTAATTAAAAATTTAAATACCATGTTCTTACATCCACTTCCAACTTACTCTAATTTATACTTTCCGGTAGTTATCAAATGGACAACGTCATGATCTAATTACACAGCAACAGAAGAAGAAAAGCCTGAACAATTGTTATTATTCCCAGCAGCCTCATCTGAGCTGCAACCTCACAGTATTTAACAGATAAGCCTTGGTACAATATACTTGACATTTACATTTTCAAATGTATGTTCTATCCAACTGCCCTCAAAATACTGGTTTAATTAAGATATAGGACATTACTGGCCAGAATCACTTCACTAAAAAGGCATATGTTAAATAGTCCAATAACCAGCATAATATAATTGAGCTCTGTCACTTGGAAAACCATTGCTTAACTAGGAGAAAAATCAATATTCCCTCTTCTCACAATGTTTTCCATTTCACTCTGTGCAATCAAAGCTGCACCAGAAATGAATACTGAATACAGTCAGCAGTACCGGAGGAACATAAAGAAGACACTAAGATTTAAGCATGATTTTAGAGCAGTGGGTTTATTAATAATAACTCAACATCTAACATGGCATTTAATCAAGGTTTAAAGCATTTATCTCTCCCAGTGAACAAAGACAGAAGTTAGTTGAATGCTATTATCAACATGAAGAAAAAGCAACACTGATACCCATTAAGCACAAAGAAAGGCAAACATGACAAAAATGAAGAGAAACTAAAGGTCAACTTTATAGGATGGAAATGAAAATGCAAAACATACATTCCAATCATTCCTGCTGCTTTAGGTGCTGAAATAACACTCTGCAGAAAGTGGCCCAACTCACAGGGTCGTATTACCAATCATAAATCTTTCTCATAATGAAAAACTCATAGCGGGGGGGAAATGTGCACACGTTACTGTTCCTTTTTGCATGTCAAGGAAATTCTCAGCAAATCTTATGGGTTTAATACCCTCCTAAATAAGTAGGATTAAAAAAAAATCAGTTAAAAAAAGCAGAAGTATTACGAAACACAAAGTGAATTAAATGCATCTTTGGCATTATAAGATGTACGTGTTTTACACAGAGACATAGACCAGTGCCTTCATTATAGCAAAAGCTCCCAAATATCAGCAATACACAAGCCACTTTTGACTGTTATATTGACTGATAATGACATCAAATTAGCTCACTTAAAACAAGCTCCCTTTGTGAATTAACTTGTGCATTAACGGAAATGAAAAAAAGACAGTATTACTACGCACAGACAATGAGAGGTTCTCAAGGACAAATACAAGATTTTGGGGGCTGAAGACAATTAATATCTCTGCCTAACGATCTAAAGCCACTTAGATTTAAATGCTATAATGCTATCCTTCTAGTTTTAAAATTTATTAATACACCATAAAATCTTTCCACCTTAAATATGGATTCTCTCAATTTCTACCCTTCAGCAAGGGAGAGAAACAGCCTCTGCACACCCGTTTCCTACTGCAGTGTGTTTCTTGAGCTCTCAATGGATCCGTCTCCTCATTCCTGAAACACTGACACAGAACTCACCCCCTTGTACCACCTATGACCCACCTTCCAGAGGAACTCACAGAAAGGATGACTCTAAAAATTCCTACCCTCTGATTTTAGTAGAAGGAAAAGCCCTCAAATTATCTTTACTAAAACCAGCCCAGAAGTCAGCATTAGAATTAAATTATGCCTTTGTTATATGTGAGTATTCTAGCCATGAAAAGCTACACATACATCCACAACCAAGTATTAACTTTTAGAAACTTAGACCATGGAAAACCAAATGCATAAGAAAATCTTGTGTAAGTATATTAAAAATACTCCTGCAACTTCCTTATCACCCACTGTCATCCAAAAACTGAATTCTGTGCCTGGTTGGTTCTTTTCCATGTTGTTTCTTTCAGGAAAGATTTGGCTCCTTACCATTTCCAAGCTGACTTGTTAGTGTTTTGACTTTGTAGCATAATAAGCATGTATTTTCTAAATATTGCTTCCTAATAAAAAAACTAAGGGACCGAAAGTTTCCCGGATATCTGCACACCTGGCTCATAGCTGTGTTCAAACCTGCTGCAACAACAGCTTGAAGGTGGCAAGAGGAGGGAAAAAACACCAACTGCACAGACTAGGAAATCAATGAAGAGTCAAATTAAAAGGAAAACAACAAATCCTGTTTTACAATATGAAATAGTGTTCAACACAAAAATATAAAAGGGACTGTGGTAGTACTATGTGGGCAAAAAACAGAAACGCCTTAACAAAATATATTACTTTATTCTGATTTTTATTAAAATCATAGTTAAAACTAAAGTGATAATAAATTATTTCCTGCTTATTCACAGTTGTCATTTTATTGTTCTGTTACTACACTGACACCACTAGAGTTTTAGGAATTATTTGCGTTGTCTATTGTTTTGTTGTATGAACTATTCATAAGCGTTTCACAGCTTTACAGAATCACTGTTGTGCAGCTTTTACTTTTAACCTGATTTCTTGCTCTTTGGGATGTAAAGAGGATAAGTTTAGCATAAACTAAGGAAAATAAAGCAGGGTCCCATGTCAACAACCCCCTATACAACAGCTTGCATGTTAAAGAGAGGAGTAGGAGCTCAAGGATACAAAAATTTTAAGTCTCTTGAAAGTCTACTCCAGACTCACAGGAGGAAATAAATGCATTTTCAGCATATTTAATAGGTATAATAATTGAAATACTTAGAAGTTAGAGTGAGAAAAAGCTACATTTATCTTTTCCAGCACATTAGTGTACAATTACAGCTCATCTAAAAATAGGCAAAGTTACTCATAGCTGAAAAGATCAAAATTGTATAACTTGAGTGACTGGGTTTATTTTTAGGCCAGTCTTAAAAAGATCAAGAATTTCACTAGATTAGGGAAAAACGTAATTGCTATTGGCAGTCAAGCAGACATATTTTCTTGAACTGAAGACTAAAGCTAGGGATTTATACAAAATTGTTTTAAATAAATCATGAAATAGTCTCCAATGTATGCAACTTGTCAATAAAAGACAAGTTGATTAACTCAGGCATTTTCTTTTTGGAAGGCACACAAGCAAATTAGATCTTTCATACTTTGAAATTACTGTTTTAAAAAAGTCAATCATTTACATTTTCTCACTACATCTAATGAAACAAAATGCCCATTTATGAATATTTAAGCATAGTAGGGATAAAACAAACTTGCAACGAATTATCCTAATCCATAGAGAAACTCAATTTTCTCCCCTGCATGTGCAGGTGAATTCACAGAACAGACTGATATCTCCCATTGTGAGTGTGGCTCAGTGTTTCTAAGCAACCTTGCTCCATCATCTTCTGTGACAAAAACAAGTGAAGAGTTTGAACTGCAGTCTGATAGAGCTGTGAATACTAATGACTAACCAAAAAAAGAAAAATCTCATCTCTCATTGATTTCTGAATGGAACACAAAGAAAGCACAATTACAAAAATACTTATTAAACTGAAAATTCAAACAAATTTAATCATGACTTCAGTAATTATCTAAGAAATGAGAATTTAGATTTCAAACAACCAAATCAAGTAATTTTCTGTTTCATATGCAGCACATAATATCCACGAACATATTCATTCTCAAAATTTGCAAGCACACAACTAAGGATGGCAACATTTCTTGGACATAGAATTTTCTTTAATCCTATTACCACTTCTGAAATGCCAACCTACATCAGCAAGAAATTAGCTGCTCTGATCTCACCAGCCAGATGCATCATGCACCATCACACAATAGTGTTGGAAAACGCAGATGCTGAAAGCAGTACACTGCTATTCTACCCCAAAAAATAGCTTGAACTTATGTAATGGTTACTCATTTTCAGAAACTGCATTTTGACACACTTGCAGGAACTATAAGATAGAGTAAAAGGTCAGAAACTTGCCTACTATTCCTTGTTCACCCATTCCAAATTTTGTCTAATATGCAAGAAATATG
>VWZG01000461.1:792477-834949 GCA_013396735.1 Grallaria varia
TTTAATGTACCCCTGATGATGTGACAATCTCCATGTTAACCTTGCAGACCTAAGGTCTTTGAGCCTGGCTGCATCCCAGGCACTCTCAGGCAATGCACCAAACACAAGAAGCAGGAGATTTATGGAAATCACAGATGTTGTGCTACAGCTTTTTTAGAGGCTTTGCTATTGCTCAACTGACATCTTAAGAGATGGGATTTAAGGACAGTCACAAAGTAGATAAAAATGGATTTTGCATACACAAGATTTCCCAATGGCCTCAAAATTCAGTCTACTGTATTATACAAACATATAAGATACAGTCCTAATACTGTCAAGATGCTTTTATGGAACAACTAATGAATTTTTACCAGGTAGCAGAGATTTTCAGTATATTTTCTACAGCAATATGTAGGACAACAAAGCATTCTGCTGATGTAAGATTATGAAAACATTATTTCAAATGTATGGCAAATTGAAAATGGGAAGCTCTGGAAGAAGTGCTTATATATATATATTTGCACTAACAAAATTGAATATGGCTTAATCACATAAAAAACCCCAAACTTTCCTTCCACCACAGTATCACTGTACAGTAAATCAACATACTGTAAAAAAATATTTTATAAGAGCACAAGGCACAAATATCAGTAATTTATGAAACAGGTCCTTTACAGTTATTAGTTTTATGCAACATTACCTAGAGATTGATATGTAAGTTATCATATTGATCTACTCTCCAAAATTGAAAGCAACACATACTAGAGAGAGAGAGGATGCATAACAAATTCATAAACTATGAAATTGCAATTTCAATACCATTTTGTTTTCCTTTTCCTATACTACATATGATTGTTCTGACAGCAACAGGGGTGTCTAGCCAAGGAACGAAGAACCTGGCACTAAGAGTGCAGTGGGATTTTCTGGGATATAGAAGTGAAAGAATAAACTACTGACTGGACTTCTAAAACATTTATTTTCCCATAAAATATCTAATGAAGCTGTGTCTAGGAGAAAACTTTGCTAATAAAATTATAAATCACCTTCTTGGCTCCAACAGGGGTCACTTGAAAGGTTCTCGGCACCTCTCAGAAGAGACTTTTAGAGGAACTGTGTCATCTTTGACAAAGTGGTGCTAAGATGCAGCAATAAAACAAGCAGGTCATGATTTGAAGTGATAGATAACTTTTATTAGACTACACAGTTGTGAATAATACTAACAATAATAAAAATGATGATCATGAAATGTTTTGGCACACATAAATCCCTCCTCAAGTGTGAAGCAAAATCCAGGCTTTTAATAGCATGTAGAACATCGGATAAGCATAAATAAATCCCCACTTCTCATTTTTAATTTCTATGTAGAATAAAGTAGGGATTTTTTTCCATTAGGTAAATTTCATCTTGTAACACTTCATTAGTCCAAATAATGAACACATTATGCAAGAGTGCATAAGAAAGCTTAGAAAAAGATAAAAACTTTTCCACAAGGGTTCCTACTTTTCCACACAAAGAGAACACAACCTGGGATCCCTCCTCCATGCCACAGAACCTTACATGAGACAGGAAGCCCTTTTCCACCCCAACCTTTTCACATCTCTTTGCTGAGGTCCAATCGCCCTTCCCTCCACAATTTGCAGAGCTCTTGGACATAATTACACCTCATAGGAAAAATTATCTTAGAAATCACATTTCAAGTCTTCTCTCTTCCTTGCCTTGCTGTGACTCACTATAGATGGCAAGCAAGATAGGATTAACCAAAGAGGCTCAACTATATCTTGCAGTTAGGAGATAATCACCAATTACTGCTTCAGACAAATCTGATTTAGCCTTACTGCAAAAGAAGAATTGTATGATGGGGAGAGAAAGGGGGAAAGAGACCTTAAGATTTTGATAAAGAAAACTGATTTTCCATGAAGAAAATTCAATTTTATACTTGAAGTGTTCTCTCCTGATTAATACCACTGTATTTTCTAAAGAAATTCTAAACTAAATTGAGTTATTGTTCAATTGGAGGTTTTATTCAATTCACTGCTGGCACCCATTTCTCTTTATCTAAGTATTTATATAATAAAAATAATAATAAATGGTCATCACCATGAAAGCTGAGTGCTTTACAAATTCTAAGAGGAATGTAATAAATGACTTCCCTGTTTCATTGAAAGCCTTGTCTAAAGTGAGTTTCTCTACAATTAGATATATACATGATAAATAAGAAATACATACTGATTTGCACTGTTTGATAAGAAATACCTTGGTTTACAGTATAATTTATTTCTATTAAAAAATCACTGTTATTAATTCTACTTAAATTTGACATTTATCTTTATTGCATATCTTCACATTATGAAGAACAAAAGGAAAAGCAAGCAATATTCAGGGTATTCTAACATCTGTTCTTCCTAAGATTTAAATTAAAATAAATGAAGGTTTAGGGGAGGAATTTACAGATCACTATGACAAGCCAGTTGTTCCAAATAATGCCCCATAGGTATTTCGGCTTACTTTCAGAGGAGTCATGGATACCTCACCTTTGGAGCAACACAGAAGCTGTGGATGCCCCATCCCTGGAAGTATTCCATGTCAGGTTTGGGGGCAGTTGAGCTCTCTCTGACCTAGAAAATGATGCCACTGTCCATGGCAGGGAATTGGATTAAATGATCTTTCAACGCACGACCTTTCCAATCCAAACCACTCTATGATTGTATGATTTTGTTTCATCACAACGTCTTTTCAATTTCTACAATGGCAAGAGCCTTTCAAAACCACTGGTTGTATAGAATGACTATGGCAGAAAGAGCTGCCCAGGACTGTTGATCTGTACTGCGGGGCAGAAATTTGGGTCAACAAAGAAGAATAACAGCACATGTTAGAACATTAATAAAAGTATATAAAACTTCCATTGTCCGCAAAAATGTTCACTTCATCTTCTCCATGTTTACTAAGGTGTCATCCAGTGGTGGGCTTGGCTATGAAAAAATAATCATCCCAGACATAACCATATTTATCGCCAACCAGTCACTGGACTAAAGTTTCCTCAGAAATCATAAGCAGTATTATAGTCTTAATTGTCTCCTCAAGCAAAAAAATAAGAAGCACGTTCTAAAGAAGAGCATATCAGAGATAACAAGATCCCACAGGTGTACCTTTAAATTCTATGATGTTCTGATGCAACACATATTTATCAAATTAGAGGAGGACCTGTAAATAGCAACAGTTTCACTAACTGAATGAGCTGGGAAAGTCTATATGTGGCCAAAATTATCTTCTGAGTCTAAAATAGGCTTTAATATACTACTGAATGTACTAATATACATGCAAGGTACAAAAACCCATTATCGTTTTCACCAGACACATAATTCCTATTTATGATACACAATGTTGTGTATCATCTGTAATCACCAATTTAGATTATAAAAACCCTCAAGCAGTGGAACCAATAAATCATAGAATAGCTTAGAGCTATTAGAAAACATTAATTCTATTCTCAAAGCTATATTACATTTTGCAATCTCTATCAATGGGTTTGAATAGAACCTTGAAATGATTAATGTTTTATCAGAGATTGCCTGGGCAGTGTACACAGAGGCTGCCATTCAGAATTTAATGCTGGTTCTGTTTTAGTGACCAAGTGAAAACTGATAGACTTATCACCAGTCCCAGCACTGTTGACCACAACAGATTGCAAAAGTAAGCCACAGATTTGTAATTAAGTCTGCAAGCTAGCAGGCTCAGTATTTGGTGGTTGACACGAGGTACTGCAGCCACAACTTCATAACAGTCCCAATACACTTGTGCCAGAAAAAAATTCACTTGTAATTGGTATCGGTGTAATTGAAATGTATGCACGTAACTCAGGTGCCTGAACCAAGGCTCCCTCTGCTGTCAGATGAACTTTCAGCAACGGAGGCTCAGAGCCACCCGGCAGTGCTCTCCATTTGCTACGTACTCATACACACAAAGTAAGAATAAAAACAACTAAGTCACATAGTGTGGCTATTCCTGCCGGTGTTCCCCACTCAAGAGCAGGGTCGCACAGAAGACAACGTCAGACCTTTCTGTCCTGGCACTTGCCACAAGAAGGTAGAAAAGCAGTATTTTAATACAGAAGAAGTGAGGTATCAGTGCCACAGGCTTGGGGACAATTATATTCATAGTAAATGACTGAAAAATGCAGTAACGCAAAGATCAGAACAACATCTACATTTTCTGATCTCAAGTATCTACATTCGACCTTTCCTAGAAGCTGTATGTAAATACAGTGACCAGGCTGCACAGGGGATGGCAGTATGATCAGCATAGAGAGAGTATGGAAAAGTCAGATGCCACAAATAGTGGAGCGTACTTGGAGGAAAGAGACAAAACTTAAACATGCAAAAAATAAGAAGACAAGTGATCTTATATCATGAGATTAAAAATATACTGAATTCTATAAACTCTGAAGTAAGCCCTCTGAAGAGGAACAAGACATCTCCAAAGAGCTAAGCATCATTTACTACAAGCCCCAATAAAGCATCCAATAATGATGCAAGTGGTGGCTGTTTTGCAGCTTTTAGAATACACTATAGAGGACTCGTTATAATTAACTGGTAGGCTGCCTAGCTCACTTAAGGCAAGTACAGATAAATGCATATTCTATGCATGAAACATGTAAAGAAAGAAAAAAATTAAACTGTGGTAAAGCTACTGATGGATATGACTATTGTTAAGAATCAAAAAAGTGTGTTTTGTTTAAATTAAAATTGATTTCTTCCTTCTCTGCTTACAAAACAAAATGGAATTTTATTTATTTATTTATTTATTATCCAAAAATTACCTGACAATATTTTTCCTGAAGAAAAAGAAACAAAGTAAATTCACATCTGGAATATTTTTAAAAATTTCTCACAGACAAGCAACTTGTGCCTATATTGCCTATCTCTTCAAAATCAGGAGTAAAGTTCAACATTGATTTTCTCACCCCACAAAAGAACTTTGTTACATGGAAGTACAGAACAGGCTTTGTTTAGCTTTCTGTTTGTCTAAAACTGGCATTATACTTTCAATTGTGCAGCGTTTTCAGTAAAATTTCTATTAACTTTTTCTCCTCTCAGTGGAACTAGAGATTAAATCTTGTCACTTCTCTAAAGCAAAAAGCAAACTGTTTTCAAACACAGGACTTCATATCTAGTGCAAAAGACCTTTTCAGGGGAAAAAAATCAATTAGCAGAGAGAATAATCATGGAAAACATCATCCTCTTTAAAACAACGCTACAGCTGAGCTCACTTCCCACTTCTAAATTTCCTTCTCCAAAGAACTACTTAAGAAGGTTTATGGGGGAAATGGTCCCCAAAAAGTTTAACTGTGTTAATTACAGCAAGTTTAAGTAATTGATATCACAAGCTGGTGAGAAAAGTTAGATTTTCATTTCTTTGCATCTCCTAATCCGAAGACAGATACAGGTGAAATGCTTTAATCAGCTGTGAATGATATTTTAATCAAATAAGTGCTACTGTTTTGCTACAAGACACTTTTCAAAAAAGTTAGACCTCCACTAAACATGGAAGGAAGCAACTCTTTTGCCCTTGCCAAGTGCCAGCATTACAGGGCACAACTCAAAAAAATTAAGTGAGGAGGTGTGGCACCGGATTCTTTTTGGACACCAAGCCCTCCCCAGACCAAGAAGTCTGTATCTGAAATGCTTTTGACTCCACTATACATTTCTGTTCAATCTGGTCATTGTCAAAAATGCACTGATAAAAGGATTACTAGTAAAAACAATTTTTAGTAATTCACTGCTTTGTTCATTGGCTCCTTGGCTAACCGCCTTTCCCATAAAAAATGACTTTGAAAAGAAAAAAGTTTACTATTTTTTTTCAGTTGTAGAGGGCTTAAAAGCCCTGCAGTAGCAGAAATCTGAGAATTTGTTTTCCTTTACAGGAAAAATAAAAGGTAAATGAAATATTTTAAAAATCATAATTTTCATCAAAAGTTGCTACTTTCAATAAGGTTATCACTCCAAACGAGTACCGGGAGAAGAAAAAAAATAACACTTTTGGCTAGCAAAGGCTTTTGTGAATTCATTGCTGGTTTTTCCTCATGGCTCTGTGAGAAAGCCAAGATCAACTTCTTTTAAATTTCTATGATTGTTTATTTCGACTGTCTTTTTTCTTCTTTCATTACCTGGTTTCCTCCACTAGTCAAACACACACCCAGAGGGGCAGCACCTTCCTTCCTACCCTTGTTCTGTTGTTGCAGAGCAGCTCGGCAGAAAAAAGTGGTGCGAGTCAATTCAGCCCCACACCAGCTCTGCCAGTGCCCACTGCCTGTCCCCAGCTGAGGTCCCGTATTGCCAAAACTGGCCAGCAGCCTCCAGACTAAATACGTATCTGGAGAATAGACCTTTTCATGCAAACCTGACCTCTTCCAATCCCCTTTAGCAGGCTCTTAGATAGAAACTCAAACTCCAAATGTTTAAGCTTAATTTAATGAGGAAAAATGCCCATAAAGCACTTTATTATGAAAAACACAATTTTCCCCTGAATATGTAATTACGTGAACGTTGCCTTTTTTTTTAGTCCTGTAAGATTAAAGTGCTTATTGCAGTTTACCTCTTTAAACTTGCAAGGTTTCTTTGCCTACTTCCTTAGCCCATTCTCTCTACCAGAAGCACTGATAGCAAGTTGCAGAAAACCTCTGAAGGTGGCAGTAAAAAAAAAATCAAATCACAACTGCAATAAAGACCCTCTGTCAGATCACACATGAATTTTCTAAATAAATGGTAACTAACTCTGCAGACCAACATATCTCTTCAAGTCATAAAAAGCAAAGCCTAACCAAGAGACAACATGGACTACTTTTGTAAAACACCTTAGTTCCAGAATTTCTCATCTAAGTATTAAACACCTGCACTACATTTGGCATACTAAGCCTTTCTGATTTACACTAGTCACATTGATTCAAAAGTAATAAACCCAAGCAAAGAAAGTCACATTTCTTTTGTTCAGGAAATAAAACTGCCTTCAGCAATAGTCAATCCACATAGATTACTTAGTGAAAACCTAACCATAATCTCATTTTACTGCATATCCTAGAAAGGCTTCAACTTTAAAAGAAAATCAGCTTCCAGGAAACAAGACAACTGACAGTTCATGTAAGAATTTAAGAGACGATAGCTTCAGTTAGAACATACATGGCCACGTGTGTATATAGGTGTACAAAATATATATGTACATGTCAGATAAACACTATTATCACTTAAAGACAAAGGGGGAACTCTGTAACATATGTAGGAACAAAATTACACAAAAGATGTTTCATTGTACACACATTTGTTTATATCAGTTAAGGCTGTTCTTGAAACTCTAAGGAAATCCTTGTTATTACAAAAGCCAGAAAAAGGAAACAGTGTAAGTTCAAATACAAGGCAAAATTAACAATCCAAAAAAAATTGATAAAACATATTTAAAGCTAAGGATTAAGGAAATTATAAATTCTTTTCCATCCAATTTTATTAAAAGGGAGCAGAACTCAGATACTTGCAAGACCAAGAAGTTAAATAAATGTATGAAAAAGAAGTTAAATAGATGTATGAAAAACATCGGTAACTCAAAGGTCGAAACAGGACAATGGAAAACAATGAGGTTTTTCTCTTCTCCCTCCCCCCAATTAGAATTCAGCAACAATATGTAATGAGTGCTTGGTCAAATTATTATTTTGACTGGTAATACCATAACTTCCTGGAAATCCAAAGTTTATATAAGGTAGAGCTAAGAAGAGTTTGAGACTTAACTATCTGGTCTTTCTCAGTGAGGAGAAAGCGACGGGGGTGGGGGTGGAGCGGGGGGGAAGAAGCATTTTATCTTCTGATAAGGTGGTTTCACTCCCTCCCTTTTCAAAATCCTCAACAACTAACCGCACACAACAGTAGCAACACCTCTACAAGCCTGGCAGGCTGGGAAAGCGCCGAGAAGGATCCTATTGCAACCATCTCATCCCGTTCAAACCCAGACTCAGCAAAGCATTTAATACTCCAGGTTAAATTTCAGTTTAAACAGTTGCAATGAAATGAACGTAACTGTTCCCTGTTCTTTACTGTGTCTACAGGGAGGAAATCACCTATTTTATGGATAGAGAAAAATGTGGAAGTCTTCTTCAGAAAAAAAAGAAGACAGCAGGAGCAGCTATGAGTACAGAAACTGTCTGTCATTTGGATGTACCCTCCAAAGGCATCCACTATTACATACGCCACAGAAGGTATAGAAGGACCTAAGTGTCAACACTCAAACTATGGTTATATAGTCCACAGCCTCATTAATCTGGGCAAAACAAAAGTTGCGAAGGCTTAATAACATGATTTAATTATATTCACTTGGCAAAGTAACAGTGCCTCACTTATTATGGTTGGATAAATATTCATTGCACATTTGGTTAGAAAAGACAAATTTTCTGATACTGGGTGACTGTACATTGAACAACCGATGGTTTTAATCACAGCGATGATTTTTTTGTTTCCCTCCTGTATTCCAACATCCCTCAGCTGAGCAACCCACACCTCCAACCCACCTGGGGGCTCAGGAATGGGGCGGGGGGATTGCCCCTAGTTAGAGCTCTGCTACTGACGCTGCAGTGTTTGAGGCACAAGCAATTTAGAGCGACTCATCTTCAAAGTTAGCCACAAAATAAGATGGGTTTGATCATTTTCGGAGGTCACGTGGAGCTACTCATTCCCAAGGAGAAGAGCTAGCACAGGTGGCAGGTTCGGTACTGTCTGATACACTGGATGGTATTTACATTTTCATACAGACACCAAATAAATAAATGTGACCCATTTTAAAAGTGTCTCTGCTATGTTTCTTGACCTGATAAAGGAAAAATACACTGTCTTTCTTGATATGATTGTTTAAAAAGAAAATCCACATGCTTTGCATTTTTTAATCAGGATTATGCTTTTCTTAATAAAAAGTAACCTTTTCTGAGATAATTTATATAGGAAATATATTTTCAATTGTCTAGACTCAAGTGACAGAGTAAGAGGGATGTTCTGTGGCCCATCTGAGGCTGCAAACGGAGGGTGTTCTCAAAGCGCCCTGGGGTCACCCTGCATCCACAGCTGAGCACTGGCCGCATCCCAAGGGACTGCTGGGAATGGGGCTCAAAAACGCTTCTTCCAAGCAGAAGAATAGGATCCCCAACCAAGCATTTGCTCATGGGTCACTCCGTTAAAACTTGAATAACGAGCAATATGGGCCTGAAGACCACAGAGCAGGACCTGATCCTAGAGGCCCCATGTAAGGCAGCACACCTGCATCAGCCCAGCCAGCCTCTGAGGGATGGGGAAAGACCCCTGGCACTGCAAGAGCTTCCTTGCTCTTATCAATTTGTTTGCTTGACTCAATATTATTTGAGAGCACATTTGAATTTAATTTCCTTCGGTTTTAACACGCACATCTTTTAAAAGAAAATCACATTTAGAAAAAGCCCACTGTATCTGGTGCTCACAGATAAGATCTCAGCTGAGCGCACAAGACGGCTCTACTCACTACACCACAGCTTTCCCCCCAACAAACATCAATACAATCTCCCTGCAAGTGTTTGATACACTCCCAACACCAGCACGGCTCTCACTGAACCCATGCAAGGTCAGTGAATGACCTTCTCCAAGTAATATCCTGCCTGGGCAGGAAGCTGCCGGGAGGCAGAGCCCTGGGAAGGGAGGACCAACCCAGCCAGTGTATTTACAGACATTCTGAGGTATATGTGCTCCATTATTCCTGAGTGGCATGAGGATGGGAGCACAGGTAGCCAACAAAGCAGTACCTAATAAAAGCAATGGTCAAGAGTTGGAAACGGGCAGCAGAGAGAAAAGTCACCCAAAATAAACTTTCTGCACATGGACAGAACTCTACTTGCATGCTTTCATTTTTTCATATTTTTGTATGGTTGCCTACAATGCACCCCTTGCTCCTTAAGAAAAGAAGAAATATTTAAACTTATTACATTCCTAGTTGTCAGAATACACAACAGAATATTCTGGAATATAGATTTAGGCTCCCATATAAAACAACCTAACTATACATACCCCAACACACTTTGATTCATTAAGCCTCAAAGAGAAGCATTTGTACAATCAATTCTAGACAAAAATTCAAAGATACCATGCCAAAGAAGTCAAGACCTGTCAATTCATGCTGAGAAAGCTAAAACAGAGGCAATACTCTTATTATACACTCTATTAAATATTTTCTTCCTCTGAATTGCAAAGACCTGTCAAAGCACTTTTTCTTAGCAATACCCGACTACAAACACCCCACATATAAAATAAGTTTTAAATATTTAAAAAATATATATACACACACATACACAAATGAGGTTCTCCACAAATCTCTACTGTTCCAGATTTTTTTAATGTCTCGCACAACAGACAGATGCACAAACCATTTTTCTACTGCTGTACAACCTCAAGTATATAATAAGTCTTTATGGCCTGAAATATGAGCTTTTAACAACATCTGTGCAGTTAGAAAATATAACTCAGCTTCCTAATCACTGTAGGGAGTAAGAGTCTTTTCAAAAGTACTACCTATTGTAAATACATATTAGTGGCACAATGTTAAAATGATTATATTTTTATTTAATTACAATCCACTCTACATGGCAGTTCACGTAGCCTAGATCACAATTAATCTTGATTAGCGAAACCTGCAGCATAGTACTGCTCAGAGTAATCAGGATGATTACACAACATATGATCTTTATGTTTCTGTTTTGTCTCCACAGCGGTTATCAGATACTTATCAATTTTCTAGCCTGGAAGAAAGTTTAGACAGGATGGCAACACGGGAACCAGCTAACCTGAATGCATTTCACTTGGGCTGCAGAAAAGCCATAAAACCAAACAGATTGATCTTGCATGGGTTTTGATTTTTACATATTTTGGAAAACCTGCACTGACAGAACCTGTAGAAATTGATTCTTTAGAAAGAACAGCAAGTTTTAGTACGCTGCTTAATTTAGATTATACTTTCCCCTAAGGATCATCAGTTGCTGGGGGCATGTTCATTTTATTTGCTTCTAATGCCAAGTATAGCAGACAATTTTACTAATAATGGCTCAATGGATGCTCATGACAGTAGGGCAGATAAAAGAGGGAAATCTTTTTGAAGGATAGGAAGGGAGGGCAGAGACTTAGACCAGGTAATAAAAAGTCCTGAGCAAAAAGAATGAGAAACTGGAACTGTAGAGATAAAAGAGTCACGACAAAAGCAAGGCAAGATGGAAGAAGCTAGAAGCAACTGAGTGAAATACATGCAATTCAGTAGAAAGGGGCAGAAAAGTCTTCACCAGCCAATAATCATGCCCTTCCACAGTCAGTAACTAAAAATACTCCTCTTCTGTACTGCGCTGGTTAAACATGTGTATTGTCTCCTGTTTACCTGCACATTCAAAGTGAGACTGAGGGAAATACACACAGCATTAGCGGAGGTTTGGCCCGCGGAACTAAGCTCTCCATAACCAACTGAAACCAAATGTGGTTTCCAGTTTGCATTTCACAGCCACAAGAAATTACACTCACGGAAGAAAAGACTTATAAACTACTATATGGAAATGTAAAATGTACCTATAAAGCACTATTTCATGTGAAGTGCTTCATTTGGTTCCTTAATTATTTTAATCTTATTCTGTAATTATTAACATTCTACATGAGCATCTGTTGTTAATTTACACATACAGATAGTGAGTTTTGAGATTCCATGAAGGAGACAAACAATCAAATCAATAGGAAAAGATTAATTTTATCAAAGTCTGAAGTTTTCATGTGCATATATCCATCTATATATACGTCATGTATTATGAAAGAGAAATACAAATACCTGAAATCAGGGAATAAATGTTGTGTGTTTATATTCTTTTGTGCCTATATTCCCATTTACCCTTGTGAGCAATATTTTCCCCATGAACAATTTATATCCTAGATGTGAAATGCCTCAATAAAATTCTGTATTATTTTTGAACATAGCCAGACAATAAAACAGCACTAAAAGCATCTTCTCTCCTGCCCTTACCTGAACGTCAGAACTTCCAGTAGGAGTTCTGCATTTATGATCTAATCAAAAGGGTCAATGAGAGCCACTGACCATGACATGGAAAGAAACATTTCAGTGGTTATATAATGACACCTTAATGCGTTTCTCGTTAATCAATTACTGCCATTAGCAAGCATCTGAAAGAGGAAGATTTGAAATGACTCTGCAATTAAGCAGCTAACTATAACTGTCAGTATGAGAAAAAGAAAAAAAATCAACCAAACAAAAAACCCACCACCAAAGGAAATAGGGAAAGAATTAAAAATCACAGAAAAACAATTACTCCACAGATGTTCAAGTCCCCAGCAGCCTGGTAACTTAAAGCTATGTAACTGTGTTAGCAATTTCAAGTTCCTCGAGAAATTGCTGTAGTGGTGTCACTGCAAGTAATATAAAACAGATGTTAAATGTTTTACCAATATGTGCATTATACATCATGTACATTCCCTGAAATTTCATTTTTATAAATTTATCCAGTATGTCATTTAGTTTTGTTTGATTTTTAGAACTTTTTTGACTTTTATCCTACAAGGAAGAAGTTTTATCCACATATGAAATTCCATGAGTAAACATAATTCTTGCAGTGAAACAACTGTTCCATTAGATATTATTGTCCAGGTCTGTACATACAAAAAAGAAATTACAATATAGAAGAGCTTAACAGGTTTTTTACTTTTTATCATTTTGCTAATCCTCATTCATCTGCAAGTTAACAAATTAATTCATGTTAATTACATAATTAGAATGAAAACTCCTCTGACCAGGAACTTCATTTCTCCAAAGTGCTGATCTCACTGACTGTGCCCTATAAATGATAATGACAGAGCTTAACTACAAAAGTGACATTAGAACACTGTGCTTTTCTGGGAATATAGACATCACATTCAGTATATTACATCTTAAATATTGCAATAAATACACTCTCCAGAAAGCAGATAATTCACACATTTTCACAAACCTCAGTGACCTCTGTAATAACACAGAAGGTTTCTTTATCTTAGCAGTCAAACCAACATTTCTCAACCTGTGCTGCACTTACCGCGATTTCCCACTAGCACAGCCTACACAGTCTCCAATCAATAAACTAGAAACCAATGTAGAAATTACAACTGAAGTGTGTGATATTGTCAGAGACAGCATGACAGCAGTTCTCCGCACTATGTCTAAGTAGCTACACAGAAAGCACATACACTCAGACATTTACAACTAATACTACTACTATTACCAGAGCTCCCAGTTTGCTAAACTAAGAATTATCACAATGGATGTTTTGAAAGAAAAGGTTTTCTTCATGTCAGACTTGAATTCAAGATCTGCAAACACCCACATACAAGATTTCCTTGTCTTAACATGCTTTGTAAAAGAGTGCAGCCAAACAGAACCACTGCAACAGAAGCACTAACTTCAAGACTAATTTGACCCACACTGCTTAAAAGCCATGTTGCTCCAGAATGCAGCATGCAAGACTGCTGCTCATGTTCCTCTTGTGCGGCTCTCCACGTCACTCTGCTGCAGCTGCCCATCCTATCACAAACTACTTTTTAGCTCCTATTCAGTTGCAGCATATTGTCCCTTGGGATCCTCCATCTGCCACAGTAGATCTGAGACAAATTCAAATATCTGAATTGGTTAATGGCATGAATCACTGCACCCTCTGATCAAGACTAAAACTCTCTGATCCTTCATTATTGAATCATTTATCCTATTCTATTTAATCATAAAATATGAAAATACATGTTGTTTATATGCCTACTCACTGATCAATGAGTTTTCAATTTAAACTACATCAGACTGAAATATTTTTTCTGAGTGATGTCAGTGCTTCTGAGCAAGGGCAGTAAACATGCAAAGTGAGTTTCAGAAATCAGGAACACCATGCAGCACCAAGTACAAAACTCCAGGAATGTCCAAAATGCCCCAAATCCCTAGTAAGGAAAAGCTGATCGTGCTATTCTCCAAGTAGTAGCACTTTTCTGTACATCTTCCTGTGTGTTCTCTTTGTTCTTTCATTTGTTAATGAAAGATCCCATGCAAAGAGACCAATTTTCACCCTGGTACCCTAAGGCAAAACCTGCTGCTTTTCTCACGTTCTTAAAAGAATACCTAACTTTTTCTCAAGGGCAGAATTTCGCTGCGCCATTATTTTTGCCAACTTCTGAATTGAAAGATGCTCCCTCTTGTTCACATGGCTGGGTAGGAAAGGCACACTGCCAAGTGAAATGAAAATATATCCACACCCAGCTCAAAATAAACAAGACTTGACACAGATAAAAAGAAGAAACTAAAAAAAAACACATCCAGAAAACTAGTAATTTTTTTCTGTTAAATTAAGATTCTGTTAATTCAATGTTTTCTAAAAATAGAAGCAATAAATACACAGCAAAAAGTTATTAATAAATCTTATAGTTGAAAAATAAGGTGGTCCAACACTTGGGAAGCTGCATTGGCACACAAGAGTGCAGTAAGGTGGGGAGTTTTGGGGTATGATTTGCAGACCTGATCCTTGGCAGGTTGGTTCAAACACACAAGCTCAGCATTTAGGCTGGCTGGCTTCACACTGAAGCAGGTAAAACCTTAGATGATTCCATCTGCTAGCCAGGGAATTAGCAGAGACAGTAATTTCCTAAAGAGCAGCAATAACAGGAATTAAAAGACTTCTACAACAATAGGCTGACCTTTCATTAGCACTCCAGTTGAAAACTTGTAACAAAAAAATTTCATTACCCAACTGAGCTACAATAAAAATACCTCTCACAAAAGGCCATATGATACCAAAAAAAGTGTACAGATCCCTAAGACTAGGAAGAAATATGCATGTATTTCATGTTCAGCATCTCAGGTGACTCATAAATCTTAGCCATCTGCTCAGCTCTCATCTCCACTAATTCAGTGCTTATGTTGAATTATGCTCCTTAGTTATTTTTGCAAACAGGGTATCAAAATTTTGTCCAAAATGTTGTATCGCTCCTGTTGCATGCATTTCCCAATCTGGAGGAAACACCATAGCACATGTGGTTACTGCTGTGCCTCAGCAGAATCAAAGGAGGAACATGCATTTCCACCTTCTGCTGAAAGTTCACAGACGTGTCCCACCAAGGCTGGGGTATATTGTTGCTCGCATTAATGTAACTAACAGCTCCAAGACCCCATGCGCCAAAGGAAATGTTGCAGTCAACTCATTCCTGTCAAAAAGTTTATGATACTAGACAGTCATACTTATGATGCTTGATTACAGAAGCCAGCAGGAGGACAAATAAATTTGGCTGCAAATAGGCTAGCTCGTTTAAAAGCAAATCCACTCGGTACTGACAAACGCACCAAGAATATGTACATTTTGCAGAGTGGCAGACACTTTTGTAAATTGTCTAGCCTTCTCAGAGAAGTGATTCTTTCTCAAAGAGGATTTTGTTGAGCTTTTTAGAGACCACTGCCAGAGTATACTACCATGGCCCAAGCCAGCCATAATGTTGGTCTATTTATTATCTTAATTTTATTTGAACATTATTCACTAATATCAGCCACTTTTCCTTGTAGAGTTTTGTAGAATTTTTTTGATTTTCCTTTGTAGGTTTTCAGAAGAACCTCCACTTTTCAGACAGCTGTAAAAGCTTCAAGATGCATACAGTAATGTAACAACTCTCAGAAGAGAAAGTGAGGAAAAAGAAAAAACGGTTGTCCTCTCCACTGAGAAAATTAATTTCAGCAGATAGAGCTTGTGCTCTCCACGAAGATGTTTCTCCTTTGCCTAGCTTAGATGATTCCAAATTTTCCCAACGACCTTGTCTAGATTAAATTTACAGTCAAGCAACCTTATCTTTTAAACAAATTGGATTAGTGACACTCTGAGCTGGGAAGTAGAGTTTTCACACACTTACCCAATTTGGACCAAAAAAACCTTCAAATTCAATTCAACTTAACTAACTACTTGCTATATCCAAAACTTATTTCAGAAGACTATTTCAGAAAAGATCATAACTGGCTCCAAAACCCAAGCTGAGACATTGCTTGTAAACTGCTACAAAATTCTTATATATACATATATAAATAAGCAAAGATACGCTCTCAGAACTGTAGCAGTGAAAGGGATACTTGGTTGCAAAAGGAGAATACGTAATTGCATGAAGGTTAACTTTATCCCCAGGTCAGTGCCTACATTAGAAAGGGTGTATAAAGCACTCAGTGGTCAGCGGTATCACCAACATGAAACTTAAACTACAAAGAACTAAAACCAGTCTGACCCAAATTATAGGAAGGAGCAGGTCCCCAGATGGGCTGCCCTTTTATTTCTCCTTATAACTAGTCCATGTATCTTCTTAAGCAAGGTTATTGCTGGGAAGAATGCCCTAGTCTTTTGTATATTAAATATTAATATGTGGAGGATCACAAAGAGCCAAAATGCCAATAACTAATCAAAATACAGATAAAGCAAAATATTTATTTCACCGTTCAAATCCAAGGCCACTAAATGCACTATTCTGAAAGAAACATACAGTTCTGTAGAGGGGGCAATTTAAGGAAGCAAGCATGCAGATTAGGTCTCTTTCCTCTGGAAGCTGCTTCATCACTTTTCTCAACTGCACTTCAGCTGAATCCTGGGCAGCACCTGGTCACTGAATACTGGATGGTGAGGTCCTTATTTTTAACCTTTCATAATCTATTTGTAAACAAAGTGAGAGTAAGGGTATAAGAGTAATAATACATTACTCTCTACATGGATATGGAAAGGAGAATGGGATTAGGAACAAGGTTTCATGTTCCAGCGCAAACAGCAGCAGCTGGAGATCACTGTAATGACATGTCTCTGTAAAGGCTGCAAATTACGTGAATTTTGCCGAAGTCTGAGATTCTGAAGGTGTTCTCTGCCTTACCTGAGTTAAAAGACTGCAGGCAACATGGCTGAAGTCCCTGTGAGACCTATTTGGATAATCACTCATAGTAGGACTGTGGTTTGAAGCACACAACTACTGCTGAATTTCAAAGTTTTTCTTCAACATAGTTGTATTAGAACTATGGCTACTCACTGAAAAGACTGCAAAACCACACCGCAGCAATAACAGTTATAAAAAATACATTTCAATAAGATAGTAACAAAATATTTTTCTATAAAACTTATTCTCATCTATTATGTACCTAATACACACAAAACAAGTAGAATTCTATTTATCTCTAGTGTCCCATATGAAACATTTTCAATTTATTTTCCCAACACTAGGTATTAAGATTATAGTCTTGTCACAATGTTCTCATCCACACCTCAGTGTTAAACTAGTACTTATTTCTCATCAGTCTTATTGGGAAAAGCCTAACATCATGGCCACTTTTCATAAATACAGCACAAGTGAAGAGGTTCTATTTTGTTTACCAAATTTGGGAATCAGACCAGAAAAGTGATACAAGTTACATCACGAAGTTGAGGATGATTTAGCAATTTCTGTTTCACTAATTGAAAATGTTCTGATTACTGACAAAAGTCAAAAGGAAATGACTGAAAGGAGCATCTTCTCTGTGCAGGTCGAGGTGCTGTGAAGGCGAGCATTGCTCAGACCATACAATGAGCTGTTGCCTGTTTCCTATCCTCATGGCCTTTTATGTTAAGTTTTGAATAGAGAACTAAGGCACTTCAGTGAAAACGCAAATCCCTTTTCACTTGCAGGATCCCTAAGTCAGCCCATCATACATGCACACTTTTTTCTACCGTGCACAAAACCACTCGTGGAGGCAAAACCGACATTTACTTTGGTGAGGAGTTGGGGGATGGAGGATAATAAAAAAACCCAAAAGAACACCACCAAACTGGCCAGACTAAAATCTTTCCATTCTGAAAACACCAAGACAATCCAACACACGCTACAGACTTTAACAGAAAGTAGCCATAAGCTCTGTCAATTGTGCCAGTTCACTATGAGGAAGATCAGCTATTTGTACCTGCTTAGCAGCGGTTATTTACTTCAGAGATACCTGTGCCAGGGCTCCTACCCTGCAGCTGCACTGCATTACAACAATGTTACAAGGTCCACAATAGTTCAGCACAGAATGACACTCTCTGGCCATACTAACCAGCCTGTTCCCGACAGCACAACCTCGTCTTTAATCAATGCTTTGCACAAAACCTTTCTCTATCCATACAGACATCTCCATAAATGCATTACTTCAGTCACCTCACCTTTACAGAAACAATCATGAATATTCCAAGATGACAATTCAAAAAGTGTATTTTGTATCCTACTCAAAGGCAAATTTGTGATAATGTGTGGTCTAGCAGTAAAATACTGATCTTACTGACTTACGGGTAGTTACTACCTTAACGTTAGCCTAGTTAGTACAGTTCATCTTCAGCAGACCCAGATGGAAGGGAGCATGCAATATTCAGATGGGGAATAACAGCTCACAGATATTACAGTTGCAACAAGAAGCACTGGGGGGACGGGGTGGGAACAAATAATCTGACACATATTTTTTTTAAATTCTGGGCACAAATTTTACATACATGTTTAACCCAGTACTCTGATTACACTTTGGCTTTGCCTTATTACCCTGTTAGGGAGAGGAACAAAGACAACATCAGCTTCACCCCAACAATGTTATTTTCAACCTCCCTATTTTGAAGCATCAGTACTGCTCTGATCATAGCTGTGCACACCTGCCTTTTGGTACCTGTTTCCCTCAACAGGGGAGGGAGCTTGAGACTTCCATCTCCAACTTCACTGGCTACAACCTCCTATCCAGCTACTGGGGTCCTGCCCAAAGAGGTCACTTTTAACTGCAGATTGTATCTGAATTTCTGAGTCCTTGCCAAAGTTGAAGCCACAATTTTTTGTCCAGTGTGGGACAGACCAACCCCTTTGCCACCATCTTTACCCCAGACACTTCTTTGGGAGTGAGGCATACTCAAAAACCTTCACTACATTGTGGAGGAGGAACAGAGAAATACATAGAGTGCCATTGACCACTACGTGTCCTTCCACCCTCAGGGCACTTTTGGGGGAGGTTTTCTGCCTTTCAAAATATGGTACTGTGAGTCATGACTAAACTGGAAAACAACTGAAAAGCCACAGAACCACACAGAGGCATGTAACTAATGACACAGTTCCTATTTCTGGCAACCACCAAAACTAGTTTTTTCCAAAGTCACAAATACAGGCATTATTTATTGCAAGGCTCACCAGGCTGGGTTCCCAGTTTACTTCACCTCACCTCAGTGCAACCACAAAAAATACTTGTAAAGTGACAAAGGGTCAGCATAAAATGAGACCATATGTTCAAACAAGACTCTTTTTGCTGATCTAACAAAAGACTCTTCTTGGTGTAAACTTCACAAACGTTATTTCCACCCTGCAATGTCCGTGGTTAAATGAACTCCTTCCTATAATTTCTTGAAATTCGAGCTCCTTCTTGTTCCATCTAAACATGTAGCAACAATCTAACTGCACTTGCTTTTCTCTGCTAATCAACTTCCAGTGTCTCCCATGCCTATGCAGTGATAAAGCTGCAGTGGATGCAAAATTGCAAACATCTGTTGGCGCTATTTCCATAATAAGATTATACAAGCCCTTAAAGAACTAAGATCAAGTGAAAAATCCAGAAGACTCCAAAGCCTCATTAGCTTTCTGGTTAATCAAAATCAGAAGTTGTCTTTAGAAGAAGGGTGACTTTAGAGATTTCTCCAAGGACTGGTTTTCACAGCTATAATTAGCAATTGGTAGTAGGAAAACAAAAAGCTTTAAACCAGCAGTTTTTTCAGGAGCTGTATGTGTGGTTTAGTGTGTTTGGAAATGGAAAACATTCTCAAACAGCAGATGATGAGGACTGCTACTGATCTCCCCCTCCCGTGACAATGGCAGAGTAGAGGTGCACAGTCCAGGGGGAAAACAGCAGCAAAAGGTTACTTGCTGCCACATAGCTTAAAAAGCTCATTGCAGTGATGAAGGGAACCAGAGGAAATATACAGAGTTGGAGAAAAAATGGAGCTCACAGCTGGTTTCAATGCTGCCTTTAGTAAGTCACAAAAGAAACAGGAAAGCCACCCAGGAAAGTCTTCATCTTGAGGCCTTTAACTGAAGACAAGTGAGCTCCAGGAAGCTGTAAACATTTGTGCTAGGGAAGAGCACTCACACACCTGGCTCTTGGGGGATGGAAGGAGTGACACAGTTTGGAAGGAGGAGGAGGAGGAGGCACATCATATAAAGTCATCATTTGGATAAAAATTGATAAGTAATACTAAAGATTAGGAAATTCTCGGTATATGCCACTTTTCTTAAAGCTATTCAAGTTTCTTTGAAATCTTGTAATCACCTCCACTTACTACTTTCACAAAAAAGATCTTTCTTAACATTCACAGTGCTTAATTTCAAAGCTAATGCAGGCACAAGAATTTCCTAGTCATAATAGTCATATTTTCAGTACTACATTTTGATAAGTTGCATTAAAATGTCTAAACCACAAACTTACAGTGACCTCTGCTGAACAGTTAGTGCATCTTCCACAGAGACTGAAAATGGAGCTGCTACCCTGCCAATCCCAGCACTTGCAAATTCACAGCACAAGCAGCATTTTGAAAGGAATGACTGTTTGAGCTACAAAACGCAGAGCTTTATTTGATATGAAACAGATAAAATAGTATGCAGAATATCAGGAGGAATCTTCTGATAACCCAAAACAAAAAGATTAGCTTTCACCAAAGCTCTGTATGTCACTTTTTGAGCTACCTACTGCTATTGGCTACAGTAATTTCAACTATTCACTAAAAGATTACACTTATTCCAGTAAATTAAACAACAACAGGCTGCTTCTGCTTCCAGGGTCTAAATAATGGCTGTGGTGAAAGCAGCACTGACTGCAGTACACTAAGAATACTTCGATTTTATATATGAGAAAATTCAGAAATCTCTGTCTAACGTGGTTTTAAAACTATTGCAAATATTTCTATTTCTCAAAATCTTCTTGCTAGGTTAGGGATAGCTGCCCAGACCAGCCTTGCCAATGCTGGACAGCTGCTTCTCTCCAGCTGTGACCCCCAGCAGAGCAGGGCAAGCAAACAGAGAGCTGTCCTGGGCATCCTGGCACCAGCCTGGGCTCCACAGTGCACAGCAGTGACCCTGGCAAGGGGGTTACCTCTCCCACCCTCTCCCTGTGCAGTCTCCCACACTGCCCGTTGTGTGGGTGAGGCCCAGCAACAACATCGAGCCACAACTCTGTTTAACCAGGGTTAAGAGATAAAAAAGAGTAAATTCAACAGAAATTAAGAACTGCTTCTGGTCTCTGTTTCTGAGGCTGCCCCTTTTCCTTCTATAGTTCCCGTTTGCCTCTTGTCATGAGGCACACAAACCATGTTCTCCTGCTGGCAGACTCCTCCTTTCTACTCAGACTTATGACCATCATCTCCCCCCACCCCATTTGAAAGTAAATAACTGAGGCTTTCTAGCCAAATCAACAATATCCAAAGCATTTTCTCCAGGACCCAGAAAGAACACGAGAGGCATTTCAGTGCACTCAGCCACATACATGTATAGAAAAAGCTGCTCCTCTTTGCATGCATTTAAAAAGAAAATAAAAAAAAGTATCTTCAGGGCTCTCTCCTGAAGAAAGGGACCATTACAAAAACCCTTTCGGTTTGAACAAATAGTGGCTTTGTTACTACACCTCTCTTTTTATCAAATGTGGAAAAGAACCTGTACACAGGGACATGATACACTTTATTCAAAGCCAAACTAAATGCATTAGAAATATTCTTCTAGCTTACATTAATTTTAGTACATTTCAGTATTTACACACTTACAATATTCTAAATTTAAATGATTTTTCAAGTTGACTATATGCTCCTTTAGAAACCTGCACCCGAATCACTGATGGATTTAGAACCTTAAAAAGCAATATTCTAAGTAAGGCTAGAGTGCACATAATCGTTGAGCAGATCTGTCCCAGTGAATATGTTACAAACATCTACGTAAACACAGACGTACAAATACATACACACACACACATATATATACACAAATAACTGCATTCCTGCATGATAACTGAGGCTCTTATTTGGAAAAAAAATAATAACAAAAATTTAAAAAAAAAAAAACAAACAAACAAAATCCCATTATGAAATTATGTATCAAAGTTGATGCCATTTCTATAAGCCATCAATGAAGGAAAACAAAGCATGCATTGATGACTTTGCCATTAACTGCCAATTTACAAAATGAAGAGCACTTTGCACTCCACAATCATCACTGCTCAGAACTTTCCTTGTGCCATTAGAGAACATCGAAAACTAGGACAGGCCCACCAGGGAGTGTTCCCAATCAAGCACAGCCCATCAGCTGGAGAGGACAAGGCAGCCCACACCTCCCTCCTTTTCTACAGCATAGCAGGCGACTGCACTTCTGAGTACAGAATGGGAAGAGCGAGCTCATTTTCTTATTTCTGCTACCAGAAAACACACATTTTGGATTTATCAATATTTTCCAATAACAAGCTATTGGCACTACTTACAAGAGCCATGTAATCCGCACATGCACCTCCATATGAAACCTTGATTTTATTTAAACGGTATCCAGTCAAATACACCATATTAAACTGTGAGGCTAACATAAACAGCATAATATTTAAGTCTCTATATTGCTTTTAAGTTATCACACATAAAACTGGACTAGTTAAAACTCCGTCTAAAATTGCAGTACGTGCCATGTTACTAAGCAAGTAATTTGCATATTGTGCCACCAAACACTAATCCTTCCCCGAGAGACTTTCAAATTACTCTGTTCATTTAGACACAATGGCTCCCAAGGCCACGCTCCAATATCAAAGCTACCAGACAGCACCTCCTCAGTGCCCTCCAGCTCTAAAGCCATGAAGACTTGTGGGACACCAGATTTTATTATCTGACACAGTCTAAAAAAGCTTCTGTTTATGACTAGAACAAGACTTTTATTTAAATATTAAGTACCAGAATAATTGTGACAACTGGCGTAGTCCCAAGTTGTGCAAGAGCCACAAACCGATCATTTCAAAACAGTACGGCAAATAAAGATTTACATCAAAATGGAGCTGAACCAGGACTCACTCAAGTCTTAAGTGAAATTTGAGGGTTTTCAGTCTTTAACATTTCACCAAAATCTTGTGATTTTGATCCAGAGTTTCATAACACAAGTTTTAGCTTAAACCCCAAACACTTCAATTTATGAAGACACATTCTCATGCAGCATCACAAGAATGATACTTTCATGATAAACTTTGAACAAATTCCAAGGATTTCTAAAATTGAATTTCTTGAATTTTCAGCACTCAAATCATGATCTTGGTACATTAAAGGAGATCAGAACTGAAGCTCCCATGGTCTAGCACAGAATTAAATTACAGATTTAACTTTCATATCCTTGAGCAGAACTACAGCTCTAAGTCAACAGATAGCAAGTTCCTTCAACTATTTCTGTACAGATCCATGTCAAGCTTTGTAGCTCTGACACATCCACATTAAATACAAGGTTGTGGCTGTAAACCACTCCTTAACGTATCCTATTGAGCCCATTTAACAGTATTTGTATAGTAGAAAATTATATCATGTACAATTAGAAACTATATCATATGCAACTCTTCAATTGCTGACAACAGCAAGATGGTAACTTACAAATATTTTATGGTATTTTTCAGTGACAATAAAACCACAATATGATTTCCTTATTTTTATGACTCTAAATAAAACTCAGATTTGTTTTAAGCAAATGAAAGTGATGCTCCCACAGGAAAATACATCTTTAGTTTTTACAACATTCCATAACACACGAGATGTACAGAGGGTTTATTTAGCTTCAGAGACATATTTTGACATCATGAAATTTCCCATCTTTGGCAGTTGGGAGTGACTGGAATTAACTTATTTACTTGGAATTAACATAATAACTTAACCAGATGGTCTGAGAGTTACAGTTGATGAGATCAATGTGCAACATCAGCCCAAGTCTGAGCATCTGACCTTGGCAAAACAAATATTGCAATATTTACAGTTAAAGAGGCAGACAAATCTGTAAAGAATGGCTGTTGGTAAATTGTCTGAACATAGAGCTTCTCATTAAGAGAATATGCTACTAGAGAAACCGAATGCCATCTTGTCACCTACTCTATAAAACTTCCTCCTTCATGAAAAATACTTTTAATATGCATTCCAGCCAGCATTCATTTACATATATGTACTAATTTTCTCATTTATTGGTTCATTTCTAGATTTAACAGAGATGTAGATAATTGAAATTTTATATAGCACACTAAACAGAATGTAGGTCATGCACCGGTTTTAACATCTTTATAAACCAAAATTACAACAAGGTAATATACATGCATCTTTTTATTTATTGCAAATAGTTAAAAAACATACTTCATTAATGTATTTTTACCCTAAAGCTTTTCTGAATGTCTAAATAATTTCCCAACTGCATCTCAAAATTAAACTCTTTCGTTTTCATCTCTATACCCCAGGGCTTTACTGCACAACACAACATATTTTAATATGGTTAATGCTACTGATGTTGCAAAATGTTATTCCTTATTGGAAATGGTCATTAATATCAGTTCATACTTCAGAGAATATGGTAGTAATTTCGCAATAAAACACACTATTATCATCCTCTTCTAATAACCTGAAAATGTTGTCATCCTAGGGCCCTAAATGTGTTAGGGAATATTATTAGAACAAGCACATTCTGGTCATTATTTAGATGGGAACATTTCCCATGTCTCTCATACCTCATTCAGTAATTGCACACTCCTGCTATAATTAAATCTGTCCATTTTAAATTGTCCATAATATTCCAAGGTTCATTTTCTGGTCCTGAGGGACACATCATTCACTCCATTTTGGGCATAACATACTTTTAATAATGTATTTTAAATTGTTTATTTTTATTTAAGCGACTGTCTAGAATAATAACTTGAAACACCCTGAATTACATAAGCCATTTTAAAGTGGGGGAAATGAAAACAACAGCAGCAGCAGCTTCCTAAATGTATAAAACAAGAGCGAAATGTCTCTCCCAACTTGAAGCGACTTTACCTATTTGTCCAGCACTAAAAGTACTGTCTTCTACTGAAAAAAATGTTGCTTTGAGATGAACAGCATTTACTGGAGACAGTCAGATTCAGAGAAACATAAATGCTCTCTCCAAGGCTTGGCCAGGAGCCTCCCCATGTGAGGCACGTGCACGCAGCAGCCACCCACTTCATTCTCTTCAATTTAGACCAACACACCTAATATGGCAAAATAAAACCTGAGAGAAGGTCTTCAATGAAGAAAAACATAAGGCTGCAACCCAGTGTATTGAAACAAACACCTCACTACATCCAAATGTAAACTGTTCACTGTGAAGGAAAATTTGAAAATGTGTATATTTGAAAATGGATATATTGCAAAACTGGTGTCACTTAACAGTATTAATACCAGCAGTTGCAGGATCTGCTCAGTCTCTGAGGCATCCCTGTCCTGTCCTGCCCTGCCAGAGTTTGGACAAGAACACTGAAGGAAAGCTCACTGCTTCCACATCTCAGCTGAAAGCAAGTGTTAAGCTGTTCTCCTCTCATCTAAATAAACGTCCACACACAAGTCTCACAAGGGATCTGTGCTGGATCTTGTGCACAAATAAACTGCAAAACTTGCACACACCAGACAAATTGTGGGAAATCCATAAACAAACTGTATCCAGACAAAGCCAACAAGTGAGCCACTCATCCACTTGGTACCCGCAGCTGAGCTGTGCAACATCAGCACAGGATACATTGAAAGTTTACATCAAAAGTCCTGAAGAGTGGAATCCGGGTTCACTATCTGCTGTGAAACATAAGGAAGAAAAGTGCATTTATATTTAGAAAAATAACACCATGACACATATAAAATACTGTAAGAAATAACGGACTAAAAGAAAGATCTCCAAATAAATACAGCACTCTTTACTGAAACAGGAAACAAACCATTCCTTGTGCCTCTCTGCAAGCATCTTTGGTGTTTTAAAACGCACAGAAAGAGAAGATCCAGCAGAAATATTTTGCACTACATTTCTGCTACACTGCAGATAAAAACATTTCAGGGCTCAACAAACTACTAAGAGAATGAAAAATCTTCTTCAGCTACCTGTCAATAACAAAAAAGAAAAAGCATCCAAGAGCAAAAATCCCAGAAAAAAGAGGAATTAAGTTATTGATAAGGACAAGTTTTAACATCTGAGAAGTTCATCTCACATACAAACAGGAACCACTGTGTTTAAAACATATTAAATCGTCATGGAGGAAACCACAGTCAAGCACTCAGAAGTCCCTATACTTCTGACTTTTTCTGTACATGGTAAATATTTTGCATTCCCATTTACAGCTGATACTAGATAGCCACTGAAAACACCTCAGTTTCAGATGTATTGGGTTGCAGAGAGTGTATCTCCATGTTTATGCACATGTGGATGAACAAAAGCTGGACCGAAGTCCCCAAACACAACACTTACACAAACAGCTGAACATTTCCCTCCTCCTGTGATGTGCCCCTCTCCAGCTGCAGGAGGACGTGCTGTGTCACACCACCATCCTCTCAGATATTTATTCAGACACTTGCACAAATCTGCAGCTTTACGGGTTTGCACCAAGTACAGTGCTGGAATTCAAGCAATAAACTTGCACTTGATACCAGTACCTCGCTGTTCTGCAGACAACTAATTTAGAAATAAAGCAGTACTTTTAATTGTTTAACTGGCTGATTAAGGAGATACACGTTACAAAATTACCTTTGCAAAGGTACTGTTATCACCCCAAATCATTCTGAATGAGTAGTCTTTGTCCTTCAAAAATTCTAATTCTTTCTTTCTTATTTTCAGATTCAAAATAGATACATACACCTGATATGTCTCCAGTGGTTGGAATAAGGGAAGAAGTAGAAAGAAACGATCCAGAAATTAATAAAGGCTATCACTGGAAAATGTCTAGGAATCCACAAATCAAGATTGAAGAGCCCTACTCTGTAACAGCATCTTCCCAAAGAGAAAAGAGAACTTTGAATTTTAAAGTATCTGATTTTAATAGCTTAGATCATACTGTATGTGGTAAAAGCTTGTAGCATTATGTGTTCCTTTTACAGAAGTTAATCATGTTTGAATCCTTTAAGACAAAACAGATACACTAGCATTACAAATTAGCAGGCCAGATTCTCCCTAACCAGTGTTTAAATATAACAAGTATTTCCCAAATGCCTAGGGGAAAAAAAAAGATCCATCAGTTACATTTATTATACATTTTTTTGTTATCTATTGAACAAATGCTAAAAAATACATGCCATAAAACCACACCTATCGTTATTTTATCTATCTTCATTTACAATGGCTTACATGTCTCTGAATATGTTACAAATTTTGCAATTTGAAAGTTTAAAAAAAAAAAAAAAAAAAAAAAAAGAAGAGCTTTGTAAATTCTGATATTTTATTTCCTTAGTATTTACTAGTTTTCACCAATGCAAAATGAAGACCAGCTCTTCCATAATGAGGTCTTAAAAAAAAAAAGTGTATCTCAGAAAAAGGTAGAAATAAGCAGAAATATGGCCTCATCTACCTTCTGCTTAAGAGCAGAAGACTGCTGTTAGTATTTTTAATCTTTCAGAAAATTGTTTGAAATCTAACAATTAAAACAAGCAATTCCCCAGCCTTTCAGGCGAGGGCAGGGGAACACAAAACCATCCAGCAGAAAAAGCCCCCGAGTGTAATTAAAGAGACTGAACACCAGAGGGAGCTCGTGTCTCCGTGATCTTCCATTCTACTCTGAACCGGGAAAGCAAACAGGACGGCAAATACAGCTGCCACAAGGGAAGATGTGTTTTTAAAAGCAAGATGGAAATAAGGAAGTTTTCTGGGCCAAAGGCATTCATAGGGAGCAATCAGTGGGTTATTCTAGGGGTACCGCTGTGGAAAGCACCTTGTTCACTCTGAGTCATTTTATAACAAAGCCCTGAGTTCACACAGAAAAGTTTGTTTTCACCCAGGCTGCTTCTTTTTACCCCAATAAAAAGGAATGCTATCAGCTTCACATATAACCACAGTGTTTTTGTGATGATCATTATAACTTCCCATAATTCCAGGTCGTTTTTATATGATAAATACACCTTTGTGAAAGCACAGTAATAATGATATTGAAGATGTGATTATAAATGCACAAGTTCTCATACTTGTTTTCAAATATTTTAATTAAAATCTGACACAGTTGCAGGAAAAAAATATCAGCTAAAAGGAGCATGATGTGTATAATATTATCAAGTAGACTATAATTATTACCTCTCTTCTTGGTAAATATGTTCAGAAAATTAATACTTCAACACCATGCATCTAATCATTTTAATCATCCTTTAATACAATGGACAAATCCATCAAAATCTAAAGAGGTTCACTCACTGTTTCTAAAAGTGCACACCAGGAACTTCCAAATGCTTCCTAATGACAATAATTAAGCACCTGGCTACAATGACCTGTACCTGCCTGTAGTTAGTTCTCAAACAGTTTCTCCCATTAATGACACACATGCTGAGAACAGAAAGAGAATATTCATTATGAACAATAACTCTGGGCTGCAGAAGTCTGAAACAGCCAGAGCAGCTCCCTGCTGCCCTGCCACCTCCCTGCAGCAGCACATGCTCACATTTCAAACCAGGTGCTACAGAACAGCTGTGAGAGCACCAAGCTTATGCTCACCTGCCCATAGCAAACATGCTGTGAAAAAGGGGGGGTTTTAAAGAGCTTTTAGGCTTGCCTAAAAATATAGACCACCTAAATTTTTATACAGTTTGTACACGTTACTGCAAAGGATCCGAGAATGCCCAAGATCTTGCAAAAGTCACATTTTGTCTTTGGCAAAAAGAGCAAAAAAAGCCTGTATGTTAACACCACAGGTACAGTTCCTAACTCAACCAAGATACAGCTGCAGGTGAATTTTGGACAAGGAACCTCTCACAAACACTAGCAGAATTGAAGCTCTCTCTACTCAAGTAAGATGCAACATTCTCCTGTGTGTGTACACAGACATAAACAAATACCCACACACAAATTTCAGATTAGGATCTGTTCTTTGGGGTTGCAGCATCAGGGCAGATATGCTCCTGCAATGGCAGAATCCCAGTTTTAGCCAACATTCTTCAAATGAATGAATGCACTCAACATATCAAATTATGACCTACCAGTTAATCTTTACCCTAAAACCAGTGCTAAGAACTGCATAAAACTCTCTGTTTCGAATAAAAGCTGTTCTTATCAACAAGAGATTCCCAATGGAATAAATGGAGGGAGGGAGACTGCCAATTGCTACTGCAATATTCAGTGCCATAACAAATCATATCTTACTGTCATCTCACTACCCGGTTCCCGCTCAGAAACTTTCAGTGATAGATCTCAAAGCACTTAAAGTTTTATGCTGAAAAGCAAACTATCTATACAAAAGCATTTAATGCACAATATGCAGTGAACTCTACATAAGATTTCTAGAGTATAAAATTTACCAAAGCATAAGAAACCACAGCTGCACATATATACACATATTCTCTTAAACAGGCACATACTGGAACATAAAAGGGAAAAATACACTACTCATGCATATTTGAGATAAAAATCCCATGCCACTGAACTCTGCACCATGTTCTTGAGGAACATAGAAATGCAGCTAAAAACTATATTAGTTCCCAATGCTTACTGAAAACAAAAACATGACCTTAAGTTTCAGTCCCGATTTACTTTCAGAGCTCATTAACTCCACATAAAAATGCCTTTATTAAAATTTTAAATGGCAAATAATACTATAAACTAGCATCCCTTTCATAATCTGTAAATCTATTATAGTCTACATTGCTTTTCTCATGTACCCATTTCAGGTGCTGTTGAAAACATCTGAAGCAATGATTCATTCCAACAATTTTTATGTACATAACTATAGTAGACTTAGTGAAATATTTAACCTAAGCAGCTCAACACATTTACGTTTCAGCACAGCTGCAGTCACTCAATGGAAAATACAATTTTCCCAGTTTAATTGAGTGTATGGTCCCTGTGATGGCCCTGACAGTGTGAACTGCTGTACTGCCAACACGCAGAAGCAGATAATTCACCTAATGCTCCACCCACCCAACATCGTTAAATGCTGATGTTTATTTGACAAGACAAACCAGAGAAATCCGATCCTAGAACATGGAGAGGTTGGAGCACCAAAAGAGATTAAATATCAACTAGGGCAGCTGGATACCATTTCATTTTGGCCTGAACTCAAGCAAAACATAACACAGGCAACCTGACTGGAAAGCCTACAGAAAAGGCCCAGAGCAACAAGAGCCTTTAGCCAGGACCTGCATCTTCCCCCCTGCTTTGCCTCCTTAATTGCATGCTGTTAATGAAAACTGCTTTATTCCAGCCCCCAGCTTTGCAGGGGCTCCTTTGTCAACAGGGGCAAAGACAAGCAGGAGGAACCATTGGGATGGCTGAAGCTGAGCTCGCTCCCAGGAAGGAGTGTCAGAGAGAATTGGACACACAGGTAACAAGCATGCTCCCACAATTTAATAATTTCTGAGAAGCAACTCTGCAGCACTGGGTAAGATGTCTGGAGTCCATCAAAATCAAGGCATTTAGGCACCCAAGACACTTCTTTAAGTTGCAGCTTTGACAAATTCTGGACACAAGGCTTTTGCAGAAGCTAACTTTAGGTCCACTCACTAATCTGCTTGTGCTACCTCAGTGGTCGATAATCAGAGAATAGCTCCACCAGACCACAGCTCAGGGAGGCCAAACTGTGGCTGCTCCTTCAGCAGAATTCAGAGCCCAAACTTGTCACTGGAGAACAAGGAGAGGAGCCTCACACTGGCTGCAGTTAGCCTTCAGGAGGGACATCACAGACTGACGTGTTAATGTCATATTCGTGAGTACCTGAGCAAGGCAAAACAGACTGTCTGAGAAGGTTTTAATAGAATTTCTTTAATTATGAACACTAAGAATTGTTTTGACTACTACAGATGAGGCATATTACAAATCATAGAATGTTAAGGGGTTGGAATGGACCTTAAAGATCATCTAATCCCAACCCCTCCTGCCATGTGCAGGGACACATCCCACTAGGCAGGTTGCTCAAAGCCTTATCCAACCCAGCTCTGGAAACTGCCAGGGTTGGGGCAAATATATTGGGTTCAAAACGGGCAGCAAGGACAGGGAGGTACTTCTCACTGGGTCACTAGTGCAGTTACTCCAATATTATTTCCTAGACTATTTCAGATCTTTCCAAGTTTTAAAAAAAGAAAACTAAATTACTGCAGTCCTTTTTTATTATTCACTTAGACCTCCCTATAAATATCCTAGATAAAGAAGTACTCCACCTATCACATTATATACTGAATACAAACAAGTGTTCATGTTCACATTCAGTGAACACAGTTCCATGCTGCTACATCACTAGATGGCAGGATCATCTCTCCATCTTATCAATAACAGTTATAATGCACTACAAGTAGAAAAAAGAATTAAAATTGCTTTAGAAAATTCACACCATTGTAAATATCAACACAAATTTGAAAGTAGTGAATAACAGTCACTCAATAAAGTGTGATGAATATCATTCTATACTCGAACTGCACACAGAAGTAACATCTTTACTCTAGCATGTAAAATACCTAGTTATAGCCAATTCAGCAGTACCATCTTAGAAAAGTAGAAAGTAAAATGTACATTTTTTAAAGTTAAACATAGCATTTACATATTCATTTACTGATGCTGATACAGAAAGCAAAATGTTTCTCATGTGCCATTAACAAAAAAATAAAATTTTTTCCTATAGGAAACCTACACAAAGAAGTGAGCATTACAAAACTTCAAACTGTGATGTAAAAAGAAAAATACAATTACACCATCCTATACTACTGAGCATGGAGATGGAGATGTTTTTGTTGAAAGATAAACTGCAAGTACAAGACCTGCATCCTTAGTTTTATCAGCTATCTCAAAGCTCATTACTTTGGATATAAAACTGAAAAGGGGATAAAAACCCTACAAATTCTCAACATTTAACTGAACTAAGTATCATCAGTCATTGTAATGCCCATCACACAGTCCTCAGACAACCACACATGAAAGACTGTGGCAGACCCAGCCTCTACCACTCCAAACAGCTTAGGATCATCCCTCAGTTTTGCCATCTGCTTCCCTCTACAGCTCATTTATAGTTCTGTCTAAGAGCACAAGTCTCAGTCATCTCTGAAAAAAACTGCTGGTGACTTTCTACTGTTGACAATAAAGCCTTGGTATTTACTCTTACCCTCTATTTCCTACTTGTATTTTTTTTTCCTTAGTTATAGACAAACTTATCCCTTATTCTATGGCTGTTAAATCTTCTTTAGAGCTTCTGGAGAGATACCTTATCAAACATCTTTCAGAAATCCAAGTGAGAAATATCAAATGGATAATCCTAAGTCCATCACAGTAACCCAAACTGATTTGGAAAATATGACTTACATTAACAAACATGGAGTTAGAAAACATGTCAACCTTCCCCACAAGATCAGAATCATAAAAACATCTGAACTTAAGAAGAGCAATCAATTGCAAAGTCTTCTTTCATGTTTGTTCCTTTGTGAACTCAGACCCCGCTCCTGCTCACAAGCAGCTGCATTGTATAACAAAATCCGAGCTGGCTGTGCCACATTCCTTCTCCTCATTACCAGGGCGTATCATACCAACAATTTCTCCAAAACAGTCTTGCCCAGAGTCACACAGGATGTTTGTGACAGAGTCAAAACACAGCCAGCCACAGGAGGAGTGGAACGTCAGTTTCCTCCAGAGGTCCTCCAGTCGTTCTGCAGACTTCCAGGAGAGAAACCTGCCTATCCTCTCTCCTTCCACAGTGAGATCACTGGGATTTCTGTATATTATGCTTATATTCTGAACTGGAATTCTCTTTTGTAAAATCTAGAGACATCTTACTTTCTTTAATCACCTATCACCTTGAAAGTTTTTATTAAAAAAACCAAAATTGGTCCTGTCTTAATTCTGTCTACACTGAAGTTCGTTGCCATGTCACTGATTTACTGCATCCAAACTTTTTCTGTTAATTTAATTCACTGTGTTACAGATGTTGCTATTGATTTATTTACTGAACTAAATAGATAATGAAGCAGAAGGTTAAACCAATAAAAAAACCTTATTGCTCTTTTTTCCACTTCTTAATTTTGTCGTGGCTCCAAGAACAATTCCCACTACAGCAACAAAAAGTCATACACTTTTTCACTTCAGTCTCTCTGTAAAACCAGTTTTCTAGCAGTAGAATTAAAAAAATAAGGAGTGATGGAAAGATAAACCCAAAACCAAATTGAAAGAACTTGAAAAATAAATTGAAATTACTCAAAAATTCATGCTTCATTTTAAATATGACTATAATCAGCATTTTTTTGAAGGGACTTTTTTTTCTTCAGATTATCATTCGTATACAGTTTTAGGATTATAGCAAAGAAACTTGAATCGAAATCAGTAAGCATAAAGGGGGTTATTTTTTTGTTTGATTAAAGCATGAGACACAGCTGCTACGTTTTATGGGCCCAACCTAAATGCTGATCTAAACAGTATGAGCTAAGACCAGCTAGGTCCAAATATCCAACAGGTTTTCAATTTCAGGGCATGAGAATCATGAAGAATCATGCAGCAAAAGATTAATGTGTTAATCTCTCCAAGTTACCAAAACATAAATTCACTGAGTACATCAATACATACCTATCAACTTCAGGAGCGATTTAAAAGTAGCTTATCTGGGCTCCACATCACCAGGCTGTTACATTTGGAAATGATTAAGAACAGGTAAGAGCAGTTTCAAGTATTTATTTAACTTGGATTCAGTATCCATACAGTATCTAGGAGGTCCTATGGAAATCTGAAGGAAACACTGACCTCTCCATAAGATAAATGCAATACCGTCAGAGGGGTTAGTTAAGCACTTTCTCTCTCAATAAAAGTAGAATGAGCGTACACATTGCCTATTTTTATTTTGGCAGAGGAAAATACAGTTGGTTTTTGGAAGCCATAAAAAGGAAGGGAGAGGGGACAAAGGGGTACAACAAAGTGGTTATGCTGATCTTTGCACCAGTGAGCATCATACACCAACTCCGTAACATCTTTAGAGAACAATCCTTTAAATTATAAGCAAATACCCCCAACTGTTTTGCAGTTGATGGCCACTCAAGAGACTGAGCATGTGAATGGAGAGGAAAGAGACCAGAGGCAGAGGGCTAGACAGAAATGCCCTGAAGACTTACCCTGCATTGGTTGGACCTTGCTGCCTACAGTCACAAACCTTTAACTTGCAAGCTAATTAAACAAGGATGGCTCCATTATCCACAGAATTAAGCAGTTCACTACAGAGTTTATTTGCTTACTAAAGCACCACTTTATCATCTGTAGGACTAAAGTCTTGTGTTTTTACTGATTAGCAAATGTCGGCTATTATTCTTTTAAGACGTATGACAGGGTGGGGGGGAATTTTAATTCCCTGTTCTGTAATCCACATGTAGCTGTTCAGGTACCCAAATACTGACTCCAAGACATTAAGCCAAAGGCAATGCTCAAGTTATTTAGTTCATTTGCATCTGAATTAAGTGTCTGTATTCAGCCCACCTAACTTATGACTGAGCACGGAGAAGGAGGAAGAAAAAGGAATTCATTATATTCGTTATATTTCAGTAAGTGAACATATTTTTACGTGCACAGAAACAGAGTTCAGTGAATTGTTCTACAGCAGCAAGCATTAACATATGCAACAATTCGGGAAATCACTGTCATTCTAAGAAGACAAGAAACTATTACACCATTGCTCTGCATCTGCTTCCCCCAGTGCAAATCTGTCCATGTCCGTGAGCTCCTGCCGGTGCCCATGCTCCACTGGCTGTGTTCGAGCAAACAGGTGCCGCAGGCTGATAGGGAAGGGAAGGGTGTCTCAGTCTGCATCTGCAGCGCTGCTATTGTACCCAGCCAGCGCCATAAAGTGAAACAACGCTGCCCAGGGTCAGTCATCAAAGTGGTGTCAAGAAAAGAAGTATGTTCTCTGCTGACAACTTGTTTAAATGAAAATGCATTGCAATATTTAAAAAGTTTTCAAAGCTGACTTCTATTTCTGGCAGCTGATAGATTTATGACAGCTATTGTGATGAAATATGTGCAACAAGATTAACAATATTCAAAATAATCAATGTAGCCTGCCTGAACGTGCCAAAGTACTAAGAGAGGAAGCGAAGGTAACTCAGTAAAGCAAGGACTGTTAAAGAGAATCTAAGGTGGCTTCATAGGAATGTCTCAAGCTTACAATATTTTAAAAATTGGAACAGCCCTTAATGAACAAATTGACTTCAAGAGTGACAGACTGTGGGATGCTGCATGTCTCACAAACACTTCATGTTTGATCACACTCTCAATAAAACCAGAATGACAGCAATGAAAGACAAATAAATGGTAGAGTTATTGCTACTTCAATTTTCTCAGGTTTTCTTTTCAGGAAACAGGAAGCAATTGTGTGGGTTTTCCTTGGTTTTGTGGGGGTTTTCTTTAGTCAGATTTTTTTTTTAAAGAATTAGCAGATGAAGTAGAAAACTACGTCATGAAAACTTTCCATAACTCATCTTAAAGATGATCAGCACAGAAATAACCAAGGCATTTTTAAGTTTATAGTGACCTTTCTAACCATCTATTTAATATGTATCACATACAGCAGATATAAGTTCAAACTCCCGTGGAAAGTCTTTTCTCATCACTAGGAATAACTATAACCACCATCCTGCTCTTCACTTCTTTAACTTCTTTCCAGCTTTGGGTCATGAATTATATTCTCTGCTTCAGCAACCACTCAAGGACAGATTTTTGAAACCACCATATTCCTACATAAGTTCTGTCTCTGCTTGAATACAGAAGCAAGAGGAGCCGGGAGCCATTGCACAGCAGGAAACCTGACATATTTGCCATCACGGAAACATAACTCACACAACCAGAATGCTGCAAGGGATGGCTACAAACTCTCCAGAGGGGACAGGCAAGGAAGGAGACACGGTGAGGTAAGCCTGTATATGTTAGGGACAGTTTTGATTGCCTAGAGCTATATGGCGGTGACATTAGGATTGAGTGTTTATGGGTAAGAATCGGGGGGGAAGCCAACAAGGCAGATACACCAGCAGCCGCAGCTAACTGGGGAGGTGGCAGGTGACTGGAAGCTGGCAAATATCATGTCCCTTTATAAGAAGGGAGGGAAGGAAAACCAAGGAAACTACAGGCCTGTCAGCCTGACCTCGGTGCCAGGGAAGATCATGGAGTGGATCCTCTTGTGTGTCATCACAAAGCACACACAGGACAACCAAGGGATCAGGGTTAGCCAGCAGGGGCTTATGAAATGTAGGTCCTGCTTTACCAGCCTGGTCTTCTTCTATGACAAGGTGACCCAATTAGTGGATGAGGGCAATGGATGTTGTCTACCTGGACTTTTGTGAAGCCTCGGACACCCCTTCCCATAGCATTCTCCTGGAAAAAACGGCTGCTCATGGCTTGGATTGGTGTGCTGTTCACTGGGTAAAAAACTGTCCAGATGGCCGGGCCCAGAAAGTGTTGGTGAATGGAGTTACATCCAGTTGGTGGCCGGTCACCAGTGGCGTTCCTCAGGCATCAGTACTGGGGCCAGTCCCGTTTAACACCTTTATCAATGATCTGGACGAGGGGATTGAGGGCACCCTCAGTCGGTTTGCAGACAATACCCAGCTGGGTGGGACTGTTGATCTGCTGGAGGGCAGGAAGGCTCTGCAGAGGGATCTGGACAGGCTGGATTGATGGGCCAAGGCCAGGGGTATGAGGTTCAAGAAGGCAAAGTGCTGGGTTCTGCCCTTGGGTCACAACAGCCCCAGGCAGTGCTACAGGCTGGGGGAGAGTGGCTGGAAAGATGCCTGATGGAAACGGACCTGGGGGTGCTGAACATGAGCCAGCAGTGTGCCTAGGTGGCCAAGAAAGCAAACAGCATCCTGGTTTGTACCACCCATAGTGTGGCCAGCAGGAGGGGGGCAGTAATTGTCCCTCCGTACTCAGCACTGATGAATCTCGAGCACTGTGTCCAGTTCTGGGCCCCTCACTACAGGAATGAGCATGTCCAGAGAAGGGCAATGAAGCTGGTGAAAGGTCTCGAGCACAGGTCTTATGAGGAGTGGCTGAGGGAGCTGGGGGTGTTCAGCCTGGAGAAAAGGAAGCTCAGAGTGACCTTGTCACACTCTACAACAACCTGGAAAGGAGGTCGTAGCCAAGTGAGGGTCAGCCTCTTCTCCCAAGTAACAGGAGGAACTGGCCTCAAGTGGCACCAAGGAAGCTTTAGACAGGATCTTAGAAAAGATTTCTTCACAGAAGGGGTTATCAAGCACAGAAACAGGCTGTCCAGAGATGCGTTTGAGGCACCATCCTTGGAGCCATTTCAAAGGTGTTTCATGTGGCACTTAGGAACATGGTTTTGTGGTAGACTTGGTAGTGCTGGGTTAACAAGATGGACCTAATATCTTAAGAGGTTTTTTCCAATCTAAATGATTCGTTGATCCTATGATTCTAAATCTGCAATATACTATTCTTGCTATTTTCTTAACTTTATTTATCATTTCTTGACAACATCCAATTAATCTGAAAGGCAATTTTCACAAGATTGACAAGGAAAATACGATCTTGATTTTTTAGTTTTAAGCTTACACCACATGAGACATCTCACTATTTCTGACCATACTGAAAACTAGAGTAATAAAGGCTGTGGGAGCAGAAAGAAAATTAAAACAACATCGATTTTTCCCAAGGAAATTACTCTAGAAGAAGAGCTGTCAGTCACGAACATTGATACTATCTCAACAGATGACAAGAAGCTAGTTACAGCAGAAGCGTAAAATATGAGCATCATTCTCTCACTACTTTGTATTTATTTTAAATAACAGATGAACAGTCATTAATATTTACTGTATTTCAAAACAGTCAGATAATGCAATCTTCAGCCTGAAATCAGATTAGGCAGCAGCTGGTTGGATGGATGTCATCTGTCAGGGGCTGTTCTTCTAAAAGGCACTAATACTGTCAGTGAAAATTACAGCCTACAAATCAAAAGAACTTAAGTGTCTGAACCGAAACACATATGAAATCAGACAGTTCCCACTGGATTTTCCCCATGTGCTATTACCTCCATGATCCAGTCACACTTCAAGTGACAGAAATTGCTGAGAAAGCAAAACATTACTTGCTTTCCATCCGAGAACTATACTTTGAGCCAGGGGACATATTTTGAGATAATTAAAATTAATTTTCCTTCCTTTTTGTCAAGAAACATTAAAATCAACCTGCTGTAAAGCAAAATGCTCACTCACAGAACAACAGAGAGCAAAACTTCGTTGCTATTACAAAAGTGACATGTTGGAAATGAGATAAAATCCTTTTCCATTAGTAAATTCTGTAACATAAAAGCACAACTTTTTTCTAACAGTATCAAAATGAAAACAGAGACCACTCAGAACTTCAGTGACTGTTCAAAATACATGTCAAAATATAGCTTATATAGCACAAAACCTGAAAGTTTTACACCACACAAGGGTCATCATTTCACAAAAACATTCTCAGAGCACTGAAAACATACTTTTAAGTACGGAATGGTACTAAAACACTAGTATTCTTTTTCCATCTAGTTTATACTTGGTGTGTTTTTACCCCCTTAAGTGGAACAGAATGGATCTCTTTTGAAATGCATCATATTCATTTCAAGAGTATAATGCTGCACAACAAGCAGCAAGCAAAACACATAGAAAAGACAGTAGAAGTCAGGTAGAGATTTTATTAAAAAGCATCCTGCTTCGTTGCTAATCAGGGAACGCCACCAAGAATTTCCAATTAATAATCAGTGTGCAGCAGTACTGGCTGGGTTTGTAGGAAAGGACGGGCAGATCACATGGGCAGCCCTTGGCAGGTGAGGCAGGAGTGTACCCTCCTGGTGAAGGCAGCTGCCTGCAGACCAGGCTGTGACAGCATAAGTGTAGTGGCATGTCCTGTGACAGTCACCATCACGATAGAGGCTGGACCACAGGATACACAGGGAGATGCCAGGAAAGCTGGGCATTCCCAGTTTTAAGAGGAGGCTAAAAGAGAAGATTGTTGCTGTCATCTGTGGCCTAAAGGGAGAGCAGAGAGAAAACAGAGCTGGGATCTCCTGGGAGGTGACCCAGAAGTGGGAGGAGAAGCAACAGTCACACTAATTGCAACACCAGGAATTCAGCTTAGGCTTTGGAAACACTTTTTCACCTTGGCAGCAAACACTGAAACAGGTGCACAGAAAGGCCGTATGATCTCCATCACCGGAGATCATGAGATCCAGACTGCACAGGCCCTGTTTGCAGCAGGGGGTTGGACTTGGTGACTCCAGAGGTTCTTTCCAGCCTCAATTATTCCATAGCTCTGAGACTCTGTTTTGTTTGTCACTCTCCTTGGACCATGCCAACATTTTAACAGCAGACCAAAGGCATTCAACCAAAGCAGGGTGAGTATTTCCAGTTGTGAGAAGTTTGGTGAACACACAGAGAACCTGTCAGCCTAGCATGCTGCATTTTGCCAACTCAACCCGGTCCTTCATGGGTCACCACTAGCCTTTTGTGGGCACACGCCACAAAAGCCTTCCCTCGCACTTCCTTTGCTCTCAGCACTGAGTACTGCTCTGCAGTGCCAAATCGGACACCTGATCGGCTGTTTTGCTCCCTTGGCTGGCACGGTTGGACCCCTGAAGGCCATCACCACCAAGGGAGACTCATCTTCTCCCATAACATCCCCAGCTCAGGCAAAGCTGCTGCTGACATACAGACTGCTCATTCAGCAGAGGCCTTTGTCTCCACCCCTTCTCCCATGACCCCTGTCCTCTTTTTCTGGGAGGGTTATCAGCACACTGACCCACCCTGGTCACAACCAACAATTCCCAGTGCTGGGGCCAGGAAGAGGTGGGAAGCACAGCCACAGCAAGGAGGAGCGTGAGGCCACTCTCCTCCACAGCACCATCACAGCCTTGTATTAGCTAAAATCTGTCACAAAGCCACACCTTGAAGAACTCAAAAGTGTGGTTAATCATGTTAATTCTTACATGAGCTATAACAACAATTACTCAGGCAGAATTAAAAAAAAATAGATCCATTCAGACCAGATAAACTGTAAACTGTCAAAATAAAAGCCTAATATGTTGCTTGCATTAAAGAAATCACTAATTAAATTTGAAAACCTCCTGATAACATGCTGTTATTTCAACACCAGAACAAAATATTTCTTGAGATGGTATGACTGTATGTAATGTCACAACAACTTCCAGGACAAGACACCAAGGCAAGGAACCCATCACCCTTGGGATAGGGCAACTTTCTTCTCAATGCACTGGAAATCAGCAGAGAGGAGCAAATGCCGCCAAGGCATCATGATTTACACTGCTGCAGGGAGCATCCTAATTTACCACATCTCCGCAAACAAGCCCCAGTAAGAAAAGAAAAGCAGGAATTCAACGCCCACAGTGGCCAAGGTTCTCACTACCATGGCACTCTGGTCTGATTTTACTCTGTGTTTAACTGAGGGTGGGCCTGCTTCACCAGCTACAACCCACCTTAACCTGCTACGACCACCGCTTTAATCATAATAGCTAACCACTATGGGTAACAGCTTGCCACGCTCCACAGGGAATGAGTTCTGCTAGACCAAGTTTCTTCTAACAACCCAGCTGCCAGAGGAACCTACACGCTCTTATCTCCCAGTGCTCTGTTACACACATCACATCCTTTTGCTCTCTACATGCTTGTCTGGTTTCATTTCAAAAGAAACAGGATCACATTTTTCACAACAAATTCTGAGGGCTTGCACTTAAAACTGACTTCCTTCTCCCTAGAGAGGGTACTTGAGATGCCCCAGAGACTTCAAAACAAGCTCTTGCATAAGATTAGAAGAAAATCAGAAGGCAAAAAGTAATCACAGATCATGGTTTTCAAAAATTGCATCTGAAAATTAATTATTTGAGATTCCTCTCCTTCCTAATTTTTCTTTACTGCTTAGTTAACTTAACAGATTACAAATCATTTGCTTTGCTGGTGTTGGTGCTGTGGGTTTTGCTCACCAGAGCTGTCACACACCAGAGCCCTACACGTGGCACATCTACTGTACCTGTTCTTTACCACAGAGTTGATGTGTCAAACCATTGCTGTCCCTGAGCAGTCCCCTCCCCTCACATCCCCAATGCCATTTTCCCACTCAGTGTCTCTGTCTAGTAAGAAAGCACAAAGTGTAACTCACAGGCCTTTGCCGGCTCTCAGAAGCTCCTAACGAGGGATCTGGAGCACTTCTAGTAACTGAGCCATATTGAAAACACAGGGAGTGGAAGATTTTCTAACAACACCCTCTTTGTGTGTGTTGTTCCACATCTGCACTAGCACGCAGTGAACCCCACACGGTGCTGGAATAACAGAGTTTGAAAGAAAAGGGGGGGGGAAGTTTTTCAGCTCAATTCTATGATACTCCCTGGAAGAAAAATAGAAATATACGTGAACAAACCACAAATCTACAGTCTATGCAAGCATTTTGTACTCCTGTATGAGCCTGAAACCCTGCCAATTTCCAAAATGTTGTATCCAAAACATAAGCAGTTCTTAGGAAAACAGTTTCAGATCTTAATTAATCCACTGAGACTCCAGCCCATGTCACAGTAATCAGTCAGCTGGCGCTGACAAAGAAAAATAGGACTTGAGAGGTTCTCACAAAATAGCTAAAAATAGCACCGGATCTCTTTTTCATGTTCCCCTGCAGATAAGCATCTTGCTCTCAATTTTTTTCTTTTTTCATTTATAGGTTTTGCTTTGTGCAACACAATTTGTTCTTCATTCAAAACTCAAAAACAGGCAACCTCCTCTCCTAAAACTATCAAATATTTCACACATTACGTAGCATTATGCCCATATACCTGAGAAGGCCAGCCTACGTATTTCTGCAATGTGGTTTTTCAACTCCCATGACAGTATCAGCAGCCAGTGAAAGTAATTACCATGAGATTTTCTACCTCAGAACAGATAAGTCTAGGGAAATCAATAGAATAAAAAAGTGATCTGTAGTAATAAATAACTGGTTGGGAAGATTATCTTGAAAGAGGCTCATTTCTACATTAGATGGGATATTTGATATTGTTGGGTTTGAACACTTTATGATTTTCAATTCCTACTAAGTTAGATAAGCTAGCAACAACAAGAAAAAACAAACAAAAAAATACCCCACACTAAAAAAAAAAAAACAAGAGCAAGAGCAGTCCTGCAATTTGCCTTAAACACAACCACATAGCTGTAATTCAGAAAATGTGACAAATTCCATTTTAAAATATTCTCATTACTATTTTACCAGTGATTTAATAATTCTCATTTGGG
>VWZG01000461.1:835032-874258 GCA_013396735.1 Grallaria varia
AGAAAAACGTCAAAATGAAAATTCTACCACAAAAAGAAAGAAAACACACTCTGCAAAAAAGGGAGGTCCATGATACAAAGACCAAGGAACCAGAAAAGAATTTTGTAGTATATTGTGATTTAGAGAGACTTTGATTGATATCAATCTACCAAAACATTTAGCAAAATAATTTTGGCTTGCCTGCTTGTATAAGCAGAAGCAGAATCTTGTTCCTCCAGGGAACCACCCAAGTTAAACCACATATATTGTAAGGAGCAAAGTCTACTATTGTCTCCTAAAACAGCAAAGACCAAAGCAGAGTTTTAAATATTCTCAGATGTCAAGCATCTATTAGAAAAATGTTTAACAAAAAAAAAAAAAAAAAAAAAAAAAGAAAAAGGGAACAAGAAAGCAAGAGACTCAATAACAAAGTAGAGCATTTTTAAGTAACACTTATCCTGGTGCAATAACTGAACGGCTGCTCACTCAATAACTCAGTCCTGGAATGAGCCTGCATAACCACCAGCATTACACTGTACTGAGCAGAGCTAGGTCTGGCTGGCTGAAAACTGATCAGATTCTGCTAACTTCAAAACCTTCATTTTGTTCAGTATTTCAAAAGTTCAACAGTAACAAATGCATTTGCGCTTTCTGTTCGTCAGCATTTCCAATACACATAAAAGTACGTGTATTGCCGTTGTGAGAAGAGGGGGAGGGCAGAGAGGAGGTAAGAATGGATTTGTCTCAATTATAATGACCTGGAAAATAAAAAGACCAGGCTTGTAGGAAAAATTAGCTTTACTTCCAGTTAACTGGAGCATTCAGAAGGGATAAAAATACATTCTTCAGATCTATCCAATAGACAAAAGTTGATCAGAATGGAATTTTGTCTAGAGTGCTTCATTTCAGCTGTATCGCCCACTAACATACTGTAACCATGCCAAAGTAGTAAAAGTTTCTTAAAATTACCCTTACAATTCTGAATCTATGAATCAATTTAGACACACATCCTTGTGAATAATGACTTTTAATAAAACAGTTTTTCTGGAAGTGACACCATAAAAGACTAAGTTGAAGCAGATGACTTTTATTCCTTTTCAATAAGAATAGAATTTAGAGGATTAAATAATTAAACTAACAAGAATATACATTCTCAAACAACAGCTTGAAATCAGTAATTGAGCATATTTTTCATTAACCACTAGAGGTCACACAGAAACCATGGCAGCTATCCAAAAGATGAGAGGACTCAAAACCTTCTGGTCTGGTATAATCAAAATACAGGGGTACTCACTGATTTGCACCTACAAATGAAATTATTAATTTTAGTAGCCTATTTTCCCAAAAGACTTTATGTAAATAATGCTCAGAGATGCCATTTGGTACTTTACATCTTCAGAAAAATAAAATCTATGACTTCTGAAAAATATATCCAATAAGGGGGGGGGCAGGGGGGAGATTGTCAGAGCTTGCTGCTCTTTAGAAGGTTTTCCTGATTTCTTCAAATATTTCCTCATTTAAAACTTCTGGAACTTCATTTCAAACTAAATGGCTTCATCTATGACTGTAATTAACACTAATGAATCACAGTAAGCTGGAATATGCTAAGATTTTACTAGTCAGTGTCTTGCCCTTTAAATAGACATTTTAAGCTTCCAAGAACAACATAAATAGTAATAAAAATAAATATGATCTCCCACAAATCAAATTGATTGTGTTTTTAATCTAATAACCAAGTTTACACTAGACACAATAACTTTAACTCTCTTCAATCTGAATGGATATATACCCTCAAAGTTTAGGCACAGTTGTGATGGTCAGGGCCTGAGATCTATTTACTTGTGAGAATTTCACTTATACTGCTAATGAAAATCTAGTCTACTTTAAAGCATTTTCAGAAACACTATTCTCAAAGTGTTAAAATGCTTTATGTTCTACACAGCTAATTACAAATTCCCTGTAAAGTTCCTTTAAACCATTAAGAAAAGGCACCTTTTGCAAACAAATGCATAGTGAGAGAGGGCTGGTAGTCAGTGATCCTATGCTCCTTTCATATTAAATTGGGGATCAGTGTACAAAAATATTTCATGAACGGACTCACTTTTTATTCCATTTACTACAGTGCACTACTACTACACTACATCTTCTCTTTGGAGAGATTTCATTTAATTAGATCCCAGCTACAAAAGATAAAGGCTTGTGCATGAAAGTCTTTTACTACGGCAGAGCAGCACTGCCAAGGCATTAAACTGCCCTCTAACCCTAAGAACTGGTCCCACCAGAACAGGTGCTGCTGCTGCTGACTTGCATTACCTGTTCTGGAATAAGTAAAATATTTCACTCCCTAAAGCTCTCAGTCTGGTACATTTCAACATTAAAAAAACCCCATAATAATAGTGAAGAGCAGTGGAACAGCTGTAATCTGAATAACAATTTCAAAAGTTGCAGCACCCATCATGTTTTTCTGCACAACAGACAACACCACCAAAAGCTCACAGGGCGCATACTGCACTACAGAAGCAATTCCTTGAGACAAAATAGAAATCATAGACTATGTCTTAAAAGCAGAAAAGATGCAGACTTTTCTTGCCATAGCACTAACACCACAAGTTTAGCTAGCTGTACCTGCACACAAGCTTGGATGCATACACATCGGTGCTCACACACCGATCGCAAATCAGCAGAGATTGCATTCCACTTCATATTAACACAGCAAGTTTTACAATCTCGAAAAAAAAATTTAAGAGGTAAGGATATTTTTTTGAGAAATATCCAAATACAAACCTGCTTTTTCTGTGCCTGCCTTTTCTGAGCACCCAGTGTAGCTGACTTAAAGCTAAGAGACTTGGACTGTCTCCGAACTTTCACTGAATCTCTCCGGCGATCATATGAAAAAGACGACGACTTCTTTGTAATTTTCCTCTTAGGTGTGTCTGCCATTTCATCCAAAGTATGGTTACCTTCAAACAAACAGTGTCTCACGAAAACAAAAACTCAGTATCATCAAGCTTCCACCAAGCTTACAGGAAACAAGTCTTCAATCCTTCAGGAAACGGAGCAGCCTACAAGGAACAGAGCCCACCTAAGAACAATTTCAGTTCTTCCAACAGGTTGTACAAGTGAAAAAGCCAATGGTCCTGCAATGCTGTATGTCACTGAAGCGCAGGCAGAGCTCCTTCTCGCTGTATGAACTCAAACAGGCTTCAGCAGTGATGCTAATCTGAAAACATAGTGACTATCCTGCTGAGCATGCTAAAGGTGAACGGGAGGTAGTTCCCTGCACACCAACAGGGTGTGGAAGTACACCAACTGGGTGTGGGGATGAAGCAGAAGACTTTGGGTTCAAAGCATCTTCTTAACTCCTTCCTTTCTGGGCTACTGCTGGGAAGTAACTGAGAAGTCAGACTGGTGAAAACTCACCAAGAAAGACAGAACTATTTTCTTCTCTTTGGATCCAAAGCACTTTCTGAAGCAACCTTTGGAATGAGGTAGCTGCCGCATTAAATGCATTAGGGGCCCTGTTTTAATCTAATTTAAATGTTCCCTTTTCTCTCTTTGTCAGTAAGGCTGTTCACGTTACCAACTTATGAGGTACTTTGACTAATAAGTCAACTAGAAAATAAACTCCATGACTATGTATGAATCTTACCATCCTTCCTGGGAAATAACTGTGAAATTACAGCACTCTCTTAAGGCCTGTTGCTGTCAACGGATAAGAAGGGTAACACTAATGAATTCTCATCCTGGTGACAGTGTGGGAATCTTATCAGACAGCTGAGATTGCAGCTTTTGTATCAGGACTGTGTTTAGGTAGGAAGGTTTCTCTTGCATAAGATATTAGTCAAGGAACACTACAAGGGTGTAGAGCCCCAAGACTTGCTGTTGTTGATTTCCATTAAGCAAAACACATCCAAAGTGCAGAGCTCTACAAAGCTAACACTGAGATTTAATCCATGTTGAAAGACAAGGAGGAAAACTACCTTTTGACAACCTTAGGCCACTGTGGAGGGTCTTTTTCAGAAACTTTTCACTATTCTATTAATAACACTATTTCGCATACAAAACAACTGTGAATAATTTTTACTTGGAGGATTACCCACTACTATAATTAACTTTAATATGGGTCAGTCCTCTAGTGTATGTCTCACCACCTCTGTTAGGAAATATCTGTGAAGTTGGAACAGCATTTCTTTTAAGACCTGCTGATATCAAGGAGTAAGAGAGTAGTGTTAATGAATTCCCATAACCAACCTTTCCTGCAACTTCTTCCTTTGTTGTAGGATGAATAATATACCTCTAGGACAAAGTGATATTGCTAAAATTAATGAAAAGCCATCAGAATGTCATGCATTTATTAGCCATTATGACCTAAATTCTAGACTTACTACACGTTTTTGTGGAGATCTACACTGTGAAGACTTAGAAAGCACTGCTTCATATTATCTGCAACTACATCTGTAATTATTACAGGACATAGAAAAAAACATTATTGAGTATGTTTAGTACAAAGGATCTCTTAATTGTGATGTGTTTATAATACTGTAGCAGTCACCATCCATAGCCCCATATTCACCATTAGTGTCACTAACATTAGACACTCTGACACCATCATTTCAACACTCTTTAGTTTTCACTAAAGTTTAGATTAAACAGACTTTTTCTCACAAACTGAGATCTTACTTAATTTACCAGTTCCCACAATTTATAAGCACCAACTTTTTGAAGAGTAAAACTAAGCAGACAATTCAGGATTATGTGTGCTTGCAAACCACGCTGTCTCGAAAAAAAATATCCTCCAAGCCTTCTTTATCTACCGCATTTGATAAAAGTCACAGGTATTCTGATCTATCAGAAAATTTATGGTCAAGGAAAGCTTGAAAACCTTTTGCAGATAGCTACTCTTATGAGTCTCATCACGCTTGTTTGCACAAAAATAAATACTGGCAATAAAGACTGCCAAAGGCACAAATAAAGTTTAAAAATGCAGCTGACTTTGTATCAAATATAAGGTACAACTTTGATTATTTCACGTCCATTAAAAAAACATTAGGCCTAAAACAGGTGCAAGAAATATTAACAGGAATGATCAGTGTTAGTGAAAGGCTTTCAGAATGAGGGAAAGTAAATTACAAAGGAAACTGAAAAGGATGGATGTCCTTAAAATCATTAAAGATGGTTTATATATATTCAGTTCCTCTAAATCCTAGAATCTGCAGCACTCAACTAACACGTTTTGAAGACAACAGGTAGTATTCTCAATATAAAACATATCTCCTTTCATTTACTTTGATAATGAAAATTTCAGTTTCAATTGATGTTCCGGATCTTGCACTGAAAAAGACAAAGAACAATTCCTTAATGTCACCTTTGATTCTACTGTCATCTACAGTTTGCTTCTTACAGCCTCTTTTCAAGGCTGAGATCTTGGTCCATTTAGACACTGCTGCTGGAGAAGCCTTTAATCTACATCTGCAGTCAATGCTGGCATTTGTTCTGTGCTTTTTGCTATTTCTACAAAATCTTTTTTGGTTGCTTGGTTTGTGGCTGGAAGAAATAGAGGTCTGACCACCAGCACACACAGCAGAAAAATCCCACCACCCGTTCCCTTCTCTACCCCTTCCTTCACCGCAGGGACCACTCTGGCAGCTCCACAGAATGGACAGCTTCGCTTCACTGCACTGAAAAGGAAGGTCTCAGCCCGTTCATACTCCCATTCTTCTGGCTCTTCCTTCACACCTCAACCACTCCCAGCAGCACAGTCCTCTCCCTTTCCCTCTCAGCTTGCCAGATCCTTTGCTGAACTTACCACATTCATGAAATAGCAGAAAAAATAGTTATTTTTTGCAAGGAAGAGACTTCTACCATTTCAGTGAATAAATCTGCTACAAGATGGGGTCCAAAGAGTGCCAGAAGCCGCACAACTTACGTGGCAGGACAGGGATGAAAATGTGGGTGAGAGGAGACACAAGGACAAACTGCTGGAATCCTTCTTACACCTGGTTATGCCTCAGGGAGCTGTACCTTGCCCTGTAAGCCACTGTTTTCAGAAGTCTATTGCAAAATCAAAAAACATTCTCCCAAATGTAAGAGCTAGCTCACAACTCTTTAGTTTGTGTATTCAGTTAAAGCAGTCTCTCTCCAAGAACACATCACCTTTGCCAAGATTGTATTACATCCACCACATTATTGTTTTATCCGTGGACACTTCTGAAACCCTTCATGACCAGCATTCACCATCAACATTCGGTTTCATACACAACAATGGAATTTGTCACTACAATATTCAAATCCTCTCCCTTCTTTCAGAACAATTGCAAATATATTGAACAACACATGCTCTATTTTCCATCTTCCAACCAGTTACATACCCAAAAGAGCCTTCCTCTTACTCCATGCCAAGTCTGTGGGGTTTTTAACTGTACTAACCCAGTCACTGTTGCTCAGGTCTGTCTTTCTGCTGAGAACACAGGCATAAGGTCTGACTTTCCTGACAACAGTGTCATGATCTTCCCCAGCATAACATATATTCATGCATGGGCCTGCTATACCTCAGAGAACAGTTTTCACTGAAATACTCAATTTTCAGAAGTCGGATTTACCTGCAGCAATTCAGATCTCCATGGAAACTAATTTATGAATTTATAAATGTCATTCCCCTCCTATCCAGGAATTCTTAGTGCATTGATACAACTGCTTTAGTGATACAGGAAAGGAATTGCAATGTTGGCGTTTATCCCCAAAATAAACAGCAAATCATGAATGGAAATGCTGTCTTCACTCATCTAGAAAAAACTAAGTTATGATATTAATAATTTGAAGAACAGTGCTGAAAGAGGTGAAAAACTAATAATATGGGAGACAACATTTAGTTACATCTAATATACCTTAGTGATTAGAAAATGTGCATTCCAGTATTCATATATTATGCCCTGTATTTCCTCGCTTCCATGGGTTTTAGTCTCATCCATAAATATTGTGAAGTTAAAAGTTAATTATTAGAAATACTACAAGCATTTTACTTCCATTCTTTGACAGAAGATAATATTGCTATTTGTTACTTCCAAACATGTCTTCATTAAATAGCAGCTGGGAATAAAGGCTGTGTAAACTAGCTCAGCTGCTTAGAGCATGGTGCCCAAGCTGGGGGTTTGATCCCTGTATGGCAATTCACTTAAGAGTTGGACTCTATGATCCTTGTGGGTCACTTCCAACTCATAATACTCTGTGTTTCTGTAAATGCTTTGATTTTCTACTTTAAAGCCATCAGCAAGAGACCTGAAAATCGTGACCATCCCAGTAATAATGAATCCATAGGGTTAACACAAGAAAACCTGGCTGAAACGGACACATTCTGTTTTTATCCATTTTTCAGAAGTACAGTCAACATAAAATTGTCACTCTAAAAATATAATTAAAATAAAACTTTACTGCTGAACAGTAATAACATCAAGAGCCCATTGTTCAAAAACTGAAGGTTTTTAATTTTTTCACAGAAAATAATAATGGAATTGTTATATGAAGTATTTCTTTGCCAGTATCAATACTTTCCCAAGCTTGGTGGCTCAAGAAGTTATTTTAAGCTGTTGCAAGAAAAGAACGCCTTATGCTCAAAATGCGTTTTACCAAGTCACTTTGAGTAACAACAAATTGTTTCAAGGTCATCCTGCTTTCCTGGGATACAGGGAATGCAGTCACAGAACATGAGGAGTGAAGCAGCATGCTGTGGCACAGATAATCATGGCAAAAGCTGAAAATTAATTTGATGGGAAAGTTGTGAGGTAAAAAGAAGGGCATACCAATCATGGTATTCTAAATACTAAGAATCATATTTCTGAGTAATTTCGGGGGCATTTTTAGGTTTTGCTGTCAGATTTGCTGCACAGGACCTAGCTGTTTTTTCATTCACTCCAGGGTTGTAATCTATTAGTGGCAGAAACAAGAAGTACAAAAAGCTCTTCTTCTCTACTCATGATTTCAGTGTTAAACTCTTAACTTGCAGAATCAAAGAGAAATCATATGTAAATTCAGCTGCAAGTTTATTTAAATGAGATAGAGACACCCAAATTTAGAACAAACAACATTTCTTTGAGTATTCTGATTACATGCGGATGGAAATCTAAAGATAACCCAAGTTTATCTGCGCAACTTTCATCGACTTCAAAAGCTCTTTAACATTTCTGAGGGAATGTACAGACATGGGGTTACCAGAATCTCATTCTTTCTAACAGCACCCTGCTGTCAGTGCTCTACCCTGAATTTACTACAGAAGTGGGGTCTTGCATAATTGTCCCTAAAAACAAGAGTGACAGAGCAAAAATCAATAGAAGTGAGATACTGTAATCACAGCTCTCCAGTCCTGAGCTAGCCTTTAACCTTAACATCATAATGCATTTGCTCAAAATAGCCTTATTTCTGTGTTGGCTTCAAGTTAACATTTGTTACAACAAAATACAGTAATCCTTTCCAAACCCACATTTTGTGTATCACATGCCTCTCTAACTCAACAGAGCTTTCCAAGAGGAAGTAAACAAAACAACAGTACTATTTAGAATTGACCATCTGTTTTAACACAAAACCCAAAAGTTCATTTCCTTTCCACTACACTGGGAAAAGGTCCTAATATGCCTTCAAATAAGCTCAAAGACTTTTTCCCATCACACTAGAAGCAAGCAAGCACTAAATTCACGATAATATTAATAGAGCCCCTGTAGGTCTCTAAAAGCAGATGCAAATTAAGCAAAATTGATTTCACTGAATTTCAGCAGCAGTTTGCGTAGTTAATACAGTTAACTCTAGATCATGAATGTTTACAAATTCCATTTCAGCACAGATCTAGGAAATTAATCTCCATGCCATTCTCACCATCAGTATTCCACTCAAACCAGCAATTGCTTGTGTGCCTTTCCAGGAGGTTCAAAGTATGTCCAACCAGCAGAACTTACAGTGACCTGGGCCAGATACAAACACCACGCACACTGTGGCAAGCATGAAACCTCACTCCAGACATGACCAAACCATATTCCTCTGGTTTTTATCTCTCCACTCAGTGGGCCTAAGTATGAATTATGCAGGGTGAAGAGCTGACTGAATATTTGAAAATGCTGAGTCAAGAAAATGAAGCCCATGCCTGCCTTAGTTTAGAGAAATAAAGCCAGGCTGTAAATCTAAGCATACGCCAAATTACAGCAGTTAGTTTTGAGAATCAGTGTTGAATTTATCAGGACAGTGATAAAGTAAAAGCATTAGCATTTTATAATTTACATTTACAGGTTGCTAATCCCAAACTAGAAAAAAAATAATAAATTTGAGCAAATCAATTTATTAGTAATTGACATTAAGTTCATACCTACATTGTTTCAAAGTAGCTCTATTTGCCCAGCTGCTCGCCACAACCAGTGGCTGTTAATAGCAGATCCTTGTTCTCTTGGGAAGAAAAATCTCTGATTTTTCAGGACTGTAGCTACACCAAACGCAGGCATTTTGATCTCTAATATTTCCTACTGAGCAACAGTCTGAGCATTATTATGCAGGAAAAAATTACATACCACTGCACACAAAATAAGTTTTTTTTAAGTTGTCTAAAATACAGATTACTGTTTCAATGAGAATTCAACTGGGAGCAATTTACATTCATAAATGTACATTTTTTTTAATGGTAGATTACACTACAATTTCTCGAGTATTTTTTTCATGGATAAACTGTGAGATCCCAGAAAATTGTTCCATATTACACCCAAAGTGTGAGGATCACTGAAGTAGCTGTGTGCCTCAGTCAGCCAGAAGACAATATGGTTAAGGATGGTGGGATTGGTTTTCTCCTGCAGTTGGGGTTTTTCTGCTGCTGAGAATATCTGCCTACTAAAAACTGAACTGAGGTCATCAAGTATGTAATCATCAAGTTGGAAACTTGTCAAGCTGACATATGTTTTTCAAGAGCCTTAAAGACAGGGCTACTTCTGCAAGTAGCAGGAATCCAAACAAAACAGGTTGCTAACCTAGCTTTAAAATATTGGTATAAACATTAAAAGCACACGAAACCTGTACTTTTAAAATAATGATAGTACATTATGCAGTGGACTAAATGCAAGTTGAAGGGAGTTTTTCCTCTTTTATTACTGGAAAAAAGATATTTGCTATTCGTCTGCCCAAGCACTTCCAGGACTTTTCACAAACAGCACCAAACATGCTCATATTAGGACTGGAATAGATGCTACTAGTTGAAAACAGAATCTTGTCTCCTGTAGCCAAATATTTTTCAAAAACAGTAAGAACAAGTCAATCCATTTGTCTTCATGTATACAGAGAGACATAAATATAAAAACCACTAGTATATTTCAATTGAAAACTATATATAGTCTCATAGTAAAAACTCGGGGGAAAATTGTATTTCACTAAATTGCAAAAATTTATCTAAGAAAAAAAATTATTCAAATGAGCATTTATTAATTTTTGATTTAATGCTGTTATTACCATGAACTGCACTAACCAAGAAACTTCATGTGCAGTGGTATTGTGTAATATGAATGCCCAAGTTGCATGCCAGCTAAGTTAAAATGCATTATGCACTTTCTCAATGGACTATATTAAAGGGCTTAAGAAAAGCTGCTTCAGAAAGCAACAAAGGAACAAACAGCTTAGCAAAATCAATTTTTCCATGTAGTTTGTTTCATGTTTTTATCCTTTTTTTTAAGGAGGAACACTGAACATCACAAATTATTCCAGAAAGCAACTGGCTAACCTTTACTCATCCATTCGGTTTTAGTAAGTGACACAAGAATACCAAAATATAGGGACAGAAGAAGCTAAATAAAGTCGCCCTACCATGCTGCATTTTAATGTGAAGGACACCATCAAAGATACTTCTCTCATTCCATGCAGAACAGCTGCTCTCTATAAGGGTCTTTGTATTTGTTATAGGACAGAACATTTTCTCCATGGAGACAGTGGAATAGGGGTAAATATATTCTTCACATCACTTAAGAGTTTTATTTCACGAATGCAGTTGCCTATACAGAGCAATAAATCCAGCAAGAGGACAAGCTGGCCCTTAGCTGCTTTGCATTCTGTATTGTGCTGATATGACACTGCAAAAACAATTATGGCACAAAAGCAACATTAAAAAGACAAAAATTACAGTTATCACTGGAACCAATCCTTAAGTCTAAAGAACCATGATAAGAGCAAACTCATTTTCAAAAGTACAGGTGTCAGGTAGTCAATAGCACAACAAACTCCTCTTCAAGAATGTAAGGAAGTTCCTTGAGAAAATAAACACAAACATTAAGTGTTCAGTGTAGCAATATCCTAGATATTTTTGTCCCAATTAAAAATAAAAAAAAGCCCAATGTTTAACTTTGAGCACAACTAATCCTACAGACCTCAGTAATCATTCAATTAAATGTTTAGACACCATCTGTTCGATTCCTTGAGTGTACATTTACAAAATATCCCCAACTGCTGATATATTCCAAACTTTGCATTAGTGAGACCTACATTACATTCTGACAACACAAAACTAGTTGATACCCTTGCTATGGAGGCAAAGCTAACAATCCAAAACCAAAGGGAACCAGGAAGGTCAGCATTAAAATACACAAAAGGGAAATTTAAAGACAATGACTAATGACCAAAATACTTGAAAAGAACCAAACATGAAGGTCAAGCAAGAATGACTAATTCAAGGACACAAACCAGTACAGCACAATGCATGTTTATATTGCACCTTCCTAATCAATACTACAAGGTCCTTTAAAAAAAAGAAAATTTAACTCATAAGTGCCATCAGTAGAGGTGAACATGGCAAATGCAGAGATAAACACTAATTGCTAGGTATCTTGTCCGTCTATACACAAAAACAATATTGTAATAGTGACTTTGCCTGCTTCAATTGCAGTCAGAGTTTTTCAACTATTAGTCATGCATATAAAAACACCCACAGAGTTTCACTGTGAGGAATTACCCCACTTGAAGGTAGCAAGGCAAGGTAATAGCCAAAGAATAAGGTCTTGAAGTCAACAGAATTCAAACTTCTTCCGAAGGGGAAGGCATGTGAGGAGCTAAGAAGTGCATGATTCAAGTAACTGTGTATACATATATATACATTTTTAGTGACAACTCACACCAGCCTCCTTGAAGCCTGTAAGCAGAAGCTAAACTAATCATGCAGCTGAGCACTTCAGTATGAGATAACCAACCAGAGGTTTTAATTAGCTTTTCATGAAATCTTAGCTGGGCACTATTTTTATGGAAGAAATTCCTGAAAACTCAGCACTGTTACTCTATACAGCTTGAGTAATTCCAGTATTTCAGACAGCAAGGAGTCTCCATATCCCAAGACTCCTCACATAATTTTTCTTTATAAAGTCCTGGTTGAAATAACAACGTCAATTAAATTTTGTCACAAAAAATAACTACAGGCAAAGTGTCTATTTCTGAAAAATTAGCTCAAGAGTCATCATTTGGCCAGTTTTCAAGGAGCCTTCAGAGTGCCTGTTGCTTCCAACAGAGACAATTAAGTATACTGTGAAGAAGTGTGGTCCTGAAACACATTTCCAAACTGAAATCTGTATTAGGGTCAGATGCTCTCAAGGGCTTCAGCAAACACCCATGGTTTTTCAGAGAAAAGTGCCATATTTATTTATGACTTCACAGTTTGCCACAGTGTTTCTTACCTACCCTTTCTGCACATATAACTCAAAGATGCAAGTATCTATAACCTCAAACAAATATCCAATAAACTTTTAGCTGACTGTGATCGAAATCTCTACTTGAAAAAGAATAAAAACAGTCAAGACTCAGCAGTGTATAATTATTGTCTCAAGTTCTGTGTAACTAGCAGTTCCTTCAAAAACAATCCAACATTCCACAATTTAGAACCAGCTTTTTTTTTTTTTTTGTACATATTCAATCGGTAACACGAAGTTTAAAGGTCAATTTAGATATTCTTTTTTTTTCTTTTTTTGCATCATTGTTCCACTGCTTTTTTTTGTTCTTGCATCCTCTTTTTTCCTATATGAACTTCTAGAGAACGAAAAAGGATGGAAACCCCATTATTTCAATTAATAAAATAAAAAAGTGACAGTAACCAATTTATCACATTGGTCAAGCAAACTGCACAAAAAAACCCCACTAAAACCTCTGTATTGACTCCCACTTTGGGACGCTATGCAGGAAACACAGAACACTGCTATCCCAACATGCATTTGCACTGAGTTGCTTTTGTAGCCATTTGTACTTACACGGTCTTTGTCATCTGCTACATCACAAAGAATGTCATCGAGATCTAAGATCCCACCATCCCCGTGCTCCAGTCGGTGTACTTGTATCCAGTAGTTTGGATCCTGCAAAAAAGGAGAAGAAAATAATATCAGAGATCACATGCCAAGAGAAAAACAATATTCCACCACATAGTTGGTTTCACAGTCCTACAAATGCTTGACATCAAATATCTATTTAGGTCATATTTCTGTAAATAAATGCAAATTGACATGTAAAGCCAAAATGGGAGGGGTGAGCGTTTGAATTGTCTCAGACTAGATATCTGGTCTTCCAATTTCTATCAGTTCTGCATGAGTCACAATCCCCTCACTGACATGCAGGGGAACAGCATTCCCCATGTTACTGATCATAAGCTCTATATAACATGAAATAGTCTATTTTGAGGACAATGTATCTCAGACAGTGGTCAACAGGCACACAACGTTACATACAGGACAGCTGTGAATGGCACGGGTTATTTACAGAACAGCTATAAAGGGTGCAAACCGAGATTTAAACACCATCAAAGGGCTTTCTACCTGTCTTTTGGTAGAGTCAGTAGATGGAATACCTAAATATTATACTAAGAATTCTTGCACATTTTAAATTTAAAAAAGATACATACACGCAAACATAGACAGACACACACACATATATATATATGCATAGAAATGTGTGTGTGTGGTTTTATGCTTATACATGCGTCTACCAGTAACTGGGAAGACAGGCTTTATAGTCTTTATTATTGCTTTTGATACCAAAGGAAACCATAAAGAATAAGGTTGTGTCCACAAAGTGTCACCTGCATATCGCTACATGACTCAAGGGCTGTTTAGTACTCAACATTCTATTCTTACAAGATTTGTTTTGTAATGCGGGAAAGTTGCACTGTAAATACACAGCCTGAACATGGTACATAATCTTTTTCTTCCTTTTCAAAAACACCCCCCAGTGCCCGGGGCTGCTGTTCAGAGCCTCCCAGTAATGGAGCTTCCCTGCTTTTCGCTGAGAAGACATGACTGCACGAAGTGACCAATGGGAGGACCTTCAAACTTTCAACACTTTGCAAGTTACTGACTTCCTAAAAATAGCAATTCAGATATCAGTGTCTAGAAGTGAAGAGAAAAAAAGAAAAAAAAACCACAACAAAACCAAACACAAACCAAACAAAAATCCACCCACAACCCACACTAAAAATAAAAGTTATAAATAAATAAATAACCTCCACCCTAAAAGACCTTGAAAATATTTTGATTTCTTAAAGATGGAACAGAAGAAGAAATGGGACCACCAGAATTCCTCTATATCCACATGAGTATTTAAACTGTGAGAGAACATACTGCACAAAAGAATATCAAGGGATACTTATTTTGGTTTTAATATCCCAGAACTTTATTTATTTTTACATGATGTATATGTATAGGTCAAATATTTCAGAGAAATTTGATAACTATGAAAATTACTTCATTGTATAAGTACATCCACCTTAAATACTACTCTAAGTTGTTGTCATCATCATCAGAGGATCAGATTTCAGAATTACATTTTACAGTCATTAGACTACGCATTTCAGTAATCAAATTACGGACTTTTTTCCTCTAATTTCTCTAAGTATTAATTATCACTACCTTCCATGTCTTCTAAGCAAGCATTTATTATACAAGTAACTGGATTTCTAGTATGTTGCTTTTCCCTAAGCAGCACTTACTGTTGTAACACATTAAAGGAGATAATACAGGATCTATTTTTCAAAAGTAAAAAATTCAGTAATAATTAAAAATTAGTATTAATGTTATTCACGTTGTCATGCATACAGAGGTGCACACATAGCTACATGATAGACAAACTTGCTCTGTAAAAAAGGTACATAATACAAATACTAGGATGAAATTTTTTCTAAGTTTGAATCCTCCACTAATACAGACAGAGCAGGAAAAGGTCAGCTGTGTACACCAGAAGTCCTTCAACATTCCTTAAGAAATGTTCTAAAGGGAAGTCCACTGAAGAGGTGCCTTTGTAAACTCTGCACTCAGATTAAAAGAAGAGGACCCTTCTTCACCCTCCAGCCCATTACAGAAGTCTCCTCGGCCTCTCATATCTACACCAAAGACTGAAACACAATTGGGAAGATCCAGACTTTGAAGACACAACCGAAGAGACAAACTGTGAAGCATCTTGCACTCCTAAAGGACTTGATTTGGTTTCCTCTACTAATTTCTCCATTTCAAAGCCAAGCCATAATTGAACCATAAGCCAGCCTTCACTGCAAAATCAGAGATGGAAAACCTAGTTTGGGCTTTAAGAGAGCCTGATCCCTCATACAGCACCCGCTTGACCATTTTTGCTTGCATCACTTAATCTTCTTAGTGAAGAATGGAAATATTAAAAACAGGTAACTGCAATACTGGCTCAGTGACTTGACTACATCCATCAAAACAAACAGCACCCAAACTGAAACTACAACTTCAATATTCCTGTATCCTTGTTTTTTCCTTCCTACCACAACTATTTCCTACCTCCAAGGCAAATTTAAAAAAAAAAAAAAAAACACATTCAAGATTACAGAATCAATAGTAGAAACACCCACTTCTAAATCACTACTGAAAAAAACCAGCATGCACAATCTACTTAAAAATAGCTTTGATATACAAGCTGCATCAGTTCTACTAATTACTTCCTTTAAAAGTTTCTCAATATTGCATAAGAAGTTTTAGATAGACTTCATTTTTCCTGCATCACCTATTAGCAGTGCCGTAGCCTGAACTGCTCCGGTCGCTTTTCCTGTCAGACAAGGTCCTGATACAAAACAATACATGAGCAAGACCAGACAAGAAATACATAAAACTAGTTTGGCAAGGATTTTCTCTGGCAGGATTTGGTAAGTAAATATGAAATAACAATGCAACTTTTCATTAAAGCCCTCTCCAAACATCAGAGCAGCTGGAGCAGCCCTTCTCTCAAGGCCTTTTTATGCTATTAAAGGTTTTGCATAAATCAAGGATTTGGTGGGGGAGGCTTGGGAGGGAGGAGAGGTCTAAGAGGGAAGGGAGTATTTGTATAGAGATTAGTTACCCCACAGAGGGGTGGGGGGAAGAAAACAACACTGAAGCTAGTGATTTTACCAAGTTATGAAAATCCACAGATATTTATGGTTCCAAATTTTAGCAATTATTTCTATATATTAACCAACCAAACAACATGGAAAAAACCAAACTGCATAAATGTTCACATTTAAATTCCTATTCCATGATCTGTCTAAAATGAACATAATGTTGTGTAAGAGCCTGCTCATATGCATCATTTGCTAAATACGAAAGAAACTGAACCAGACTTGACACTGATTTGAATTCAAGTACTACTACATCGATGTTACAGTATCTGCATTCACAGCTTTGCCAAGTGGTATTCCTCAAACTCAGCCAGTAAACAAATACAATTCCCTATGCAACAGCAGTAATAAAGCCTTCAAACATTTTCTGAAGCAGTCACATACACTGTTTTGGCTTAGACCAGTTCTCGAGTAATAAAGTGGAAATTGGCTATTTCCAGAGCTTACTGGAGTTGACACAACTTCTGTCTGCGGTGTAAAGTGGTCCAGTCACTCCTTCAAGACACCTGAACACCTTGGGGGCCACCCTCTGTGGGTGACAACGCAGGGCTCTCAAGCGAGATCTCTCAAATGAGGGACTGGCGCCAACACTTGCCCAAAGAGCAATGACCTGCTCAGGGCATGTGCAACAGGGGGCTTTCACAAGCAAAAAAGAAAACATCTTCTAATAATTAAACAAGGAAAATGCTTAGTATATTAAGTCTATAGAAGTCAGTTTCTGTAAAGATGAAGAACAATATGAAACAAAATTTAAAAAAAAAAAAAAAAAAATCACTCAAACTTTTCAAGACCGTTGCTTTGGCGTTGTTTTGGTTTTACAAAAAGTCCCAGAGTCAGACACATTGCTGTTGTTTCAAAAACTGAATTTGTATATTAGAATCAGATTTTCACACTTTGTCAATAAAACAAAGCCACATTTATAGTCTCTCACTGTTATAACTGTGTAAAAGGGTACTGTACTCTTAAAATCTGCAATGCATTTAGACATAAAACCCAGCATTGATAGAAAATTCATTAGCTACGCTACTCCAGCAATGTGTAAGTTAGCAGTATGCAATTATTTTGAAAAAGCTGTGTAGATGCCTTTGTCACTAGTTCATGCAGAAGAACCAGCAAGTTCACTTCATTGAATACAAGGACAGAAGTAACGCTAAACCTGATTTATAATATCTTCATTTAAATATTGCATCACTCAGCTCAAGTCTAAGCAAGTCAGATCTCCTGTTTCCTGTCTACACCCATTTAACTATTCTACTTGACTATGATTATAAAAGTACTCAGTTTAAACTCATGACCATCACATTTTCTGCTCCAAAGTCCTCAGTAATGGGAGACAAATATTTGCTAAGTGAACACCAGCACTGAGAGTGGAAGTAAGAGCACATTATAAAGGCAGCAAGAATGCAGCCACTCATATTCTGTTTATTCCATAATATAGGACTTCTAAAAAGCACAAAGGAAAAACTGAGAAAACCATTAGTTTAAGTAGTGTCATCCACTGTTCTGTAGCTAACAATTTTATGTTCCCACATAATGGAAACAAGGACCATATGTGGAAAACAATATCTAGAAATCAGAATGGAAACAGCAATGTGTTCTTATTAATGGCATAGGAAGATTTCTTATTCCATTACATCTAAATAGGTGCGTTAGTATTTACAAACATACTTTTTCCAAAAATGTACTGAAATATTTAATGTAAAACATTACAATAAATAAGATTATTCTTTGAAATAGTTTGTCCCTATCAAAGAAGACGAGAGCACCAAAACTTCTTAGAAGCAGACATCTGTTTAACAGAAAGCAGAAAATCAGGCTCCTAAAAGCCTGACATACAAGGCTTAGTGTTTACAAATTGTGTCCACTACTATTTAATCTCACCTGCTACCAGCAGGATGTCCTGAAGCATCAGAAAAAACAACTACGTTTTGGAGGTGGGATGGCAGAGGGAGGTGTGTGTACATGTGTGTAATTTCTTGCGTTTGGTTTGAAGCCCAAGCAGAGAGAACTATGGGGGGAGGACACCAAGCTCTCCCCCAAGAGGTCTCTGTACTTCCTATCTTTGACTGTGAGAACTCAGGTTTCCCAGCTACCGTCTTCAGCTTGGTGCAGACTAACTGTAGCTGCCACTACAGTTTGCTACACATCTGAAAATCAAGTAAACCAGAGATTTTTTTCCCACACACTCCTATATTTTCCAATCTGTTCCGGCCTAAATTGGAAGTGTATTTCTTACCACACAGCAGCCTCTGGGGAAATGGACTGGCTGTGCCAAGCTGCCCTCACAGAGGTTCTCTGTGCCTATCAAAGATCATGTTTCTAGAACTGAAACGATTTAAATTAGATAAAATTTATAGCTTTTTGCTCTAAGATCTTTTTCAGAACATAGATCCTTCAATAATTTTTAAAAAACAGTATCAACTGGACAGTTATGCACAGGTATTTAGTGTAACTCTCAAAGGAAAGCAGACTCACCACCAGGACTAAGGAAAGAGAAGAAGAAGAGAAGTATGTTGATATAACTTCTCACTTATAAATGAGGAGATGAAGGGAAATTAAGTACGTATTATTAGTTTCTGCTTAAAACTGCAATATTACAAAGGCCATGTGCGTGGCTATCTTCACTGGATTGAGGTTTTTGAGAGCAGTTAAAGTCTTTGTGGCAAGAGTACACACAGATCAAAACTGACTAAATCATCAGGTTGGGTGTGTACCCAGACTTGTCTGTTCAGCAGCATATGGCATTTGGGCGTGTTAACAGTCTGAAAGGAAAATGATGGTTAATAAAAAACTAATATATCTGAAAATTTGCCAGTGAATTCATTCATTTCCCTGTCTAGCTCTGTGCTGCAGGAGCAAACTGTCAAAACAAGCAGTCAGGTGCCAAAGGAAAGCCATGAATGCTCACAGCATCAGCTGGATTCCAGTTCCGTTCCACAGCCTGACAAGCCAGCAAGAACAAGTCCCTGGGTTTGAATTCCACCTCCTTCCCATCATCTGTCTCCTCAAATTCCAGGCACAAAGACCTGTTGCATAACACACAGGAACAGCAATGGGAGAATCAACCTCAAATACAACTGTGCTCTCTAAAATATGTTGATACTGCACCACGGACAGTTGGCACGAGTGGTACAGCTTAAATGCATTCACTGTTTCAGCAAGGGCACAAACTGGAAAGACATTTAACACTAATGAAAGCAGCCCAGTAAGTCTCAGACAGCAATTGATACCTGTAGCAACTCTTAAGTTACCAGGTGATGAGTTGAAGGGACAGTTATCTTTTCCATTTCTGACCTCACCCCACCTGCAATCACTCCCCTCACACCAATTTTAGAGCACATTCACTCCAGCTTGCCCTGTATCCCACAAAGTCAAGAAAAACAGGGCTACAGACAACAACAGAAAATAGCTGAACACTGTCCAGCAGACAATAAGCCTTACCCTTTCCATCTTTTTGATCCTTAACTTGTAAAACTGCTCTTTGTTCTGAGGATGTACCACACTAAAGCTAATTTCTTGCAATTTTGTATTACTGAGAAAGTGGAATACACATCCAGAAAGGTTACAAATCCTGCCGTTAGGAGAGGGTTTGGTCAAGGATTCAAATTTCTCAAACATACTAGAGTATATACAATGTCTTCAACCAAGGGGTATATCCTGATCTGATATGAAGCAGTTACGAGAAAGAGAAAAACATACACGTTTGATCACTGAAGCCTCTTGATCCACTTTTACACTCAGCAATGCTTTCCCAGCCTTGCTAAAAGGGCTTTAGTTTACCAGAACTCCATCCAAGACAAAATCTGAACATATGGCAAATACGACTCTTCCTGAGATACTGAAATGTTGGAAAGGGTGTTTATGAAGCAAAAAGAGTAATATTAGGTTTGCACGCATCCTGCATGTCCAGTTTCACTAACAGCGACTTACTGAACAATTGATCACACTACACTATCAGTGTCAGTCCTCAGCATGGAAGTCTGATAGCCAAAAAAATGAGCCAAAGTAGTTGTCCACTTCAGCAATCAAATGGCTCCTAAAACCCACTAAATTGAAATAATATGGTCAGTAAACCACTGCAACACTACTACATATTGAGTTGTGCTGAATTACTACTGGAGTGCACCAAAAAGCATCAAGGAACTACTGGATCTTGTTTTCAATGGCAAAAGGTTGCTATTAAAAATGTAACATTTACCTTGGCTGTTAGCCACTACACAGTTTGTATAAACTTTCAAATACATAGATGAATCTCTTGCTCTTCAGAAAAGGAATGGTGATTCCCTAAATCAGCAAGGAAAGTAGTCTGATATCTACTCTAGAGGTCAACTTCCCATTTTCCTACCCTACAAGGATACAAAAGTTCTTCCTATTAATGCATTACCCAAGTGCATCATGAAGGTCTGAAATTTTTAATTTATTCTTTTAACTCATCCACTTTACCCAGAAGCAATCTATACCAATCCATGAGAAAGCACATCACTAATTAATTTAAATGAACTTTTCTATGTACTGCATGTTTTTGTTACCTATTAAATAGCATAGAATCTCTATTTGCCCCAATAACTCAATATCAAGGAATAATTCAGATTGGAAAGGACTTCAAGACATCACAGATACGGATATGAACCATGCTGAGCAGCAGGGAATGGTCCCTTCTTTCATCTCCTGGACATGCCCTGCTGGCCCAGCACAGGACACTGCCTGCTGGCAGAGTGCAGGTCTGGCTTCTGCCCACTCCCTGGCTCCAGCTCCAGCCTGTGGCACTGTATGCGGCTCCTCCTTCCCTAATGCAGAACTAGGCATAGAATCATAGAACTGCTTAGGCTGGAAAAGACCTCTACAATCATCAAGTCCAACTGTTAAGTTAACACAACATTGCCAAGTTCACCACAAAACCATGTCCCTAAGTAAAACATCTACATGCCTTTTAAATACCTCCAGGGATGGTGACTCAAACGCTCCTCTGGGCAGTCTGTTGCCATGCCCGGTAACTCTTTCAGTGAAGAAACTTTTCCCAAGATCCAATCTAAATCCCCTCTGGCACAACTTAAGGCATTTCTTCTCATCCCAACGCTATTACTTGGCAGAAGAGACCGACCCCCACCTGGCTACAATCTCCTGTCAGGTAGTTGTAGAGCGCAATAAGGTATCCCCTGAGCCTTCTTTGTTCCAGGCTAAACATCCCCAGTTCCCTCAGCCACTCTGGGTAAGACTTGTGCTCCAGACTCTCACCAGCTCCTTTGCCTTTCTCTAGACACGCTTCAGCACCTCAGTATCTTTCTGTGTGGGGACCAAAACTGAGCCCCAGATTTGAGGTGTAGCCTCCCTAATGCCAAGTACACAGGGATGATCATGGCCCTGGTCCTGCTGGCCACACAACTGCTGGTACAGACCAGGATGCCATTTGCCTTCTTGACCACCTGAGCACTCTGCTGGCTCACGTTTAGTCCATTGCTGATACACACCCCCAGGTCCTGGGGTTCTGGCTGTGTTTCACATGTCTCCTGGCAGCCTATTCCAAAAATATTGCACTGAAAACATTGCTCATTGTCAAAGCTAATGACTTGATGACATTTCTTCACAGCACACAGCTCTCTAACCACTAGGAGGTGCCACCACCAAAGGGCAGGTGCAGGCTCCTGCGCACACAGCCAACACCTGGACTCTGCTATTACCATCAAGTCAGGCACCCACAAAAAAGGAAAAGTAATTTTGTGCTGCCATTAGAATGCATGTGGCAACCAAATTTGGGACTTAATAAATTAATAATAAAGCTTTACATTTGGCTATGAAAGATTAACACACTTTCACCCTGACTACTGATGGTTTATGCTGTAAACAATTAAGTTCTACTTGCTAAAGGGAAAAAATTAAATTCCTCAGAAAAGCACATTGAATGGAATGACATTGTATCTCTAAACTCTGTCATGTCCATGCTGTGAGCAACAAATAACGCTATCCTGCCCAAACTGCAAAATGAAACTTTTACATGGGATTTATTTCAATACAAGAAAATCCTAGACATTTATCAAACCACTGCCACAAGCTCCAACTGTGATAAGTCCACAAGTAAGGTAAGATAAATGTGCCCTTTTCAGATTATTTTGCTTACTTCAGACCTTACTCCATTGTCTGCATTTAAATACAACAAATAATGCAACAAAAAAGTTTCTTGATTGCAATTTGTAATTATTAGTACTAATTCCAGATGACAGATATGAATTACAGTAATCAAATCCATAGCTCATGAATATGCAGTGAAACGTATAATGGTGTACAATCTTATATGCAGCGATTTAGAATTTGGACAACAATGCTGAAGAAATGCTGAACATCTTTGGATTGCAGCTTGACAATTGAACAATAAGTGAATTTGATGAAAGAAGTGTTTTCTGTTTTTTTCAAGAGCTTTTTACCTCCACCAATCATTACAGCATTGCTTGGATTTAAGCAGTTCATTGGGGGTTTTTTTCAGCCATCACAATAGCTCTCCAAATACAGTACTAGATTTAGACCAGAGCCATGGATTTTACTGGAATAACCAACCACATATGTCTGTCTGTACATACTGTCATGTATGTTGTAGACCAACATGTAACACTGATTAATGCTGATTAAACAAAAAGTGAGTCCAGCAAAATGTTTCAAAGGAAGATTTAAGAGAGTAGAAACACAGTTATCTACAAGTGACACTCAGCATGAGATTAAGAGCCTAATTTATTTGAGAAATGTACTTGAAATCAGATTTTCATTTGGGGGCCATTAATAACAAGTGCCATGAAAGATGGAAACCACCAGTTTTGATATATGCTCCCAAGCGGGCACAGTCAATTAATTGAGTTGTATGTGAACTCTAAACAATGATTAATATACACAGAGTTGCAAAAATATTTTTACATACAGTGCCTCACATTTCCGACACACTGTAACTACGAAGGTAAGAAAAAACATGAAATACTACTCTCTATCCTGATGGCTGTATTATTCCTCTGGGAGCTTCAAAGTCAAGGGTTGCTGGGTAGGACTTTGCAATATAAACAGCTTTGGTGAACCATGTGGAAGGAATGCACAAGTTATGTGAATCACTGAAAAGTTTATCTTGATTTAGGTCAGCTATGATATCTTACATTTTTGACAGGATTTAGAGTTTTAGCATCCCAGACACCTTACTCTGCCACCCAGTCAGCTGTGCACAGGGGCACCCATGAGATCTCCCTGCCTTCTCTGCAGTTGCAGTAAGCAGGGGGGATATGGGAAGAGATCCCCAATGCTCCCTACACACCAGGACGCACAAGCAGCAGCCTACACAGTAATTCCCTGTCTGGGTTAGAGGAGCAGTAATGTGTCACCTATGGCTGTTGGATCAAGCTGGTAAAAGGCACAGAGAAAGTGACAAACTAACATATGCAGAAGAACACCTACAGACCAACACAAGGTCCTAGGACCCAGCATAGAGATAGAGAGAATATTTCTACTGATTTTTGTTGCAGAAAAATCCTGCTAATAGTGAGCAAGGGACTAAAAGGTTCAGGAGTTTCTGCTGTGCCCTATAAAACTGTTCTCAAGACTCTAACTATATTCCCTTTCTTTGTTCTCCACTTCCATGTGCACATTGTAGCCCATGCAAAAAGCTTTCTCCCTTGCCTAAACAGGCTGCCGTGAGGCCAGATGACCCCTGCACATCACCACTCCATCACCTCATCCGTAAGGATCAGACACCTACAGAACAGTATCTGCAATTAACACGCTCCTGTGCACATACAAGCAGGTGCCTACAGGTCAAATCCACCAAGGAAAGTTGGTTTCCAGTAAGCATCTGCAAAAGCAGTGTGGAAATAATCATGGTATCATGTTAATTTATCTCTTAAATACTTTTTAAAGATACTTTAACCAAAGCATGCCTTATTTTCCTCTCCAGGGAACAATTTGTTGCAACAATATTTAGCTATTACTTTTCCAAACTGCTCAATCTTTTTGAAGGATTGTACTTTCAATATCTGCTAGTGGTACTGATTTAAGTATGTAGTCACTCATTTCTGAACATGCCTAGCACACTTCTGACCTTTGAGAAGAATCACTATATAAATTCAACTACTATAATCATGCTTATTTTAGAAGGTTAAATAAAACAGATATGCCATTCTCTTTGAAATCAAGGTTCTGACTGTTGCTAATCCAGGGCAGGAACTGCAATGCAGCACTCCATGTTAATGTGAAGAAGAGGAAGTACCTTAAAACTAAACTTCTAAAGCCAGTAGTTCCAAGGACTATTTGTTTTGTTTTCCAATGTATTCATTACTCCTAAAGATAAATACTTTTTGTTGGTTGCTTTTAGATTGACCCTAAAGCAACTTTAAGTCTACCATGGCTGTACTCCTACTGACCCTGCTGCAGTGTATTACCACGTTTAAGATGAAAAGCAATTAGCACCACAGCTGGCTGCAGAACTCACCAGGAAAATAAAGGCAGAAACTAATGTTAGCAGCTTCCAACTCCACATTTAACTTTTACTGCTATTTTAATTTACACCCATGTTTTGTTCAGAGATGTCAGTAACAGTTCCTACTCACGAATCTGCAATAATCCTCTTTTTTAAGTAAGATCAGGTTTGGTCTGAGCTTGAGGCTAGCCCCATTTTCCAAACAAAACAAAACAAACAAACAAACACAAACCCAAAAACCACCACCCAAAAAACCCCACCAAAACACCAGCACCCCAACTGCCACGCTCTTGAGCAGTTAAGTGAGCTCATAACAGGAAGACTAACACATGAAAACTCCTTGCCCTGAGCCCTCACCTTACTAATTACTTAGAGAGAACTCTCCTCATTTTCAAACTCCTCCCTCAATCTCATTTTAGAGTTGGGTATAAATACAAAAAATCACCTTCCAACTGCAGCTCCCAGGTGCACTGTAACCTCTGCTCTTCCTCTGGCTTCTCAAAACCCACTCTCCTTCTCAATTGTCTACATCTGCTTATGACTCACCATCACTTCCATACCTGGCCAGCAGCAGAAAACAAATTTAGCATTCCAAGATGTTGAAGCAAACACTGATGACAGCTATTGGAAAAAACTTATTTAAGAGTGTGCCCCTTCCATTTACCACAGCAGTATTCCTTCCAAGTAGACACTGCAATACCCTCACAGACCCAACTGCATTAGCGCCCATCAACATAAGCAAAGCCTGCCAAGTTTAGCCCTGAAAATGAATCCACTAATGCAGGAAGATGAGGATCCGCACTAAAAACCTCCTCTTACTTCTTAGTTATCATCTTGTCACCTCCAGTGACAGGGATCAGTTAACAGCAGTTAACACTGAACTCTAACCCATTACACATCTTTCAAAATCGCTTAAATCTCTTAACAGCATGTCTGCACTCGTCAAAATTAATGCAGAAGATTTTATTAAGAGAGAAGCAAAACCAGCTAGTCTTCTTGACCAGAAAAGAAAGCAACAAAAAGTAACCATTAAAATCAGTGAAGCAATGCCAAGCCCTATTCTGAACAAGAGGCAAACCTTCAAGTCTTTTCAGCTGAGTTGTGAGCATATCGTATAGGAAATTGTAAAAACTGTTTAATTTTTCAAGCTCAGGGTACCAAAATTAGCATCTCCAGAGGTTTTGATGTGAGAGTGATAAAACATTTTGGTGTTTTCAGTCATATGTTATACTGTGGTCTAAATTAGGAATTCCCATCTTTGTAACAAGCAAACTTTGGCAGAAGATACAGAGAAATTACTGCAACTGCATGCACAAGGACAATGTTAGAAATAGACTCAAATGTACCATAATGTTCCACCTAGAATTATACCTTAAAGCCCTATAAAACTCAACCAATTAGCTTTCTTCTCTTCTGCTAGACAAATTAGAGTATCCTCTACTTAGTCAAACCCGAGTTTGAAACCTCCAGTTTCTATTCTTTCTGTGCTTTCAGAAACTGACTTTATTGAAAATATTTTCAATGTAACAGCATAATTGTATTGTACATACCCATACATATACAGAATATCAGAATTATTCATAACTAACAGCAAAAATAAGTTTTACACAAGATTGATTAAAAAACCAAAAACAATTAGAAAAAACTTATTTATTTAGGTGCAGCTCATCTGTTCACAGAAAAGTAGTGCTTTTTAAAGTACTGCAACTTTCATTTTCTGTAATTGACTCCTGTAAAACACATACTGCATACTTGAGACTAAGAACAAGCAGCAAACCCTGTCTAATAAGCTGTAGAAAAACATACCAGGTTCTTAGAAACTACCTCTTTTTTATTTTTTTTCGGAAAACCTGTTTATATTGTTCACCTGAGATCTCTCCAACGGGTTCCCCACCAAAATGCAGACACAAGGTGCTGGCATCTCTTGCCAGCTTTGAATGATCAATGCATAACCAAGGCTGTTGATAGGCACGTGGAGATAGTGTTCTAAACTCCACTAAAGAGAAAAATCTGCTTGTTCTATAACACAGTAGAGCAAAAAGAAAAGACCTTGATGAATAGAAGGAGAATAAAATAAGGTACATTTCTGACTATTCAGCATACGGTTTAGCATACACTTACAGTTCCACAGCCAGTACTGCATCAAGCTACCCAAAATTTTAAACTATTTCATCTAACCACAAGGCTCCACCCATGTATTTCTGCAAAAAAACACTTCAAATAAATTAATTTAACTTTGCAAGTTTTCCCCTAGCAACCAACAGGCCTTTGTTCTGTCTCTTCTATGGTAATAGCAACAGCACTGTTAACAATACCATAAAAGTTTCAATAACTAGAAGAAAAGCGAACTTTTTAAAAATACCTCATACATTTTTAAATAGCGAGATGTCTGGACTGATAGAAGCTTGCAAGCATTAAAATAACAATCTTGTGTATATACATATATATATACACACAAATACATACACACATATACACACCCAATCTTGTATATGAAACCCACCCTCCAGTTCTTAAAGTCAAGAGTATTGTACTTGAAGAAGGAAACTATACCACAGAAGACTTTTGTATATGAATTCTCAGATTTCTGTAATGCTCTGTGTGCTCTATTTTTGAAATAGAACACTAATTCTATATGCTTACACAACTGAAAATATTAAGTAAAATGAAACAATTTTCAAAAGCCTGATGAAACGCATTGCATTTTCCAGGAACAGGGTGCCTTGCTTTCTAGTGGAGAATTCCCCAGCTTGGCAGCAAGTCTAACAGCTGCTTTTACAGGCGTTTCCTAGAAACAAGTAACTCACAGCAACATACAGACCAAAGCTCCAGCACAGGAGGGACAAACATCTGCACACACAAACCAGTCACACACAGCAGCTCCATCGTCACCTGGGCACTGAGCTGCTCCACGGCTGTGCCAGCATTCCCAGGGAAGACCCTAATCTATATATAGTGCTGTTCAGATATGGAGAGGTCATGAACTTGCACTGGTTAAGACACAGAGTAAGATCTATGGGCTGCAAGCTACGGATAAAGCCAGCCGGGGCCTTCGCTGTTCTCTGAGTAAGCAACATTTCCGATTCACAGCCTTTAAAACTAAAGCAGAGGGGGAATCAAAGCTTTGCTAGATTTTTAGGTATCAGTGATGAAAAAAAGGGAGAGGCAAGAAACCTGTTCATTTAGTCCTCAATTTAAAAACCAGAATGTTTATACCAGTAGATGTAAGAGATTCCAAGACTATACGGTAGGTGGGGGGACACAGGCACAGTACACACAGGGAGGGATTACACTCTCCCAGCTGTTGTGAATCAGACACTGACTCACAGTAACACCCTTGGCTAGGCCAAACTTCTGTTCCAAGTTGACATGCCTGGATATCATCAGAAGGTTTGCATCAAACAATAAAATATCATTGCATTTTCCTGGATGACTCATACACCTTCTATTCCTCTGATTTTCTAAAAGACTGATGTCATTTCACTCTCTTCTTCTACACAGGCTACAGGTTGTGACACCAGGAATGTGACACTTTCGTCTTGGAAGACAAAGTACAACACAAAAATTAGCAATAAAGTAAAGTTTTGCCATTTGAAAAAAGAGAAGTATCTTAGCCAGCTTAGAGATACTAGGAATCATCCTCACCCTTAGGAGCAAGATTTTCTAAATGCAAGTTTTGCAAAAACCAAATTTGAAGTAAAAATGTCAGTTTAGGCAAAGCTTTGCTTTGATATGCAGATTTTCTAGAAGAGTCTTCAGTGTCAGCAGTTAAAGACATCTGGGTTGAAAATGCTGCAGGTTTGGGAAGAGCTTTGCAGAGGTACAGCCTCTCAGCCAGATCTCCCTCCTCTCAGCTGAGCACCCCTGCCCCACAGAGATGCTCTCCCTGAAATAGCCCTCACAGGCATTCTAGGAAGTATTTTTCACAAAAGCTGTCCCTTTCATTACAATGCCAAAAAACAAAAAAAAAGACTAAAATCTTACTTTCACACAACACCAAATTTGTTCCCTAGTTAGTTCTATTGTTTGAAACCTGTTTCAAAATTCACTTAGCTTTAGGGGGAAGAAAAAAAAAAAGATAATTTGAACTGCCTTGGAATAAAAACTTTCTAAACTTTTAGACCTCTCAAGCTCATATAAAACACTCTGTTTAGAATATTTACATCAAATGAGATCAAGTATAATACTGTGATAGCCAAACAATCTCCTAAAATACAAAGATGGGGAAATAAGTACACATTCTCTTGAACGCTGGAGTTTTTCATGCTTCCTATGAAAAGTACAATCTCATTGCACAATATAATAAATATATTCAAGCTGCTCTCCACATTTGTCTGTAAAGTAAGAGCAAAAGCAGACATGCTTATGCTGTTAATTCAGAACAGGCTGCATCTTCTAAATTAAAGAAATCAATTTGAATTTAGTACATTGACATTTTAAAGTGATAAATTATAACCTCATACACCATAAATATAACAACATTTCTTATACTTTGAATTTTACATCAGTCTTTCTTGGATAAATGATTTTTTTAAAATAAAAAAAGAATTAAAAAAAATACTTCCTTGAAATTTTCAGTTCAGCATATAGCCTTTGATAAGCTACATGCCTCTTTCAAGGTTCACAGGAAAAAGGGCATGTTTTCAAAACAGCAACTCTTCCAAACACCAAACAAGCAAAACAACAAAAAAAAATTGTGCGTAAGTTTTCATGTGCACATGTGCTCAGAAGACAAATGCTGAAACGATTAAGATCAATATACCAATGACAGATATCAGAAGTAGTTCCATAAATGATTACATTTGCATAGATTACTCTGTACAGAGATATTCAGGATACAAAATTTGGACCTCAGTCACAGCTGAAAAACGCCTGTATTTTAATTCATACCACCATGATCTTTCAAAGAGGTAAAAAAAAAAAAAAAAGTTATTTTTCTTTTAAGATTTTCAGACCTCAAATATTAGACATATAGAAGCCAAGCTTTACTGTGAGCTCACTTTTTTTTATGTGCATCAAAAACAGGTGAGGCTTATTGAGGTACTTATTGAAAATGCTGGATGGAAGCAGAGCTAGGTGGGGTGTGCAGAGCACGCCCAGCTCAGCTCCAGAGTTGTTGGCAGCAGAACCTGCAGGTGAGCAGCACATGGATGGTGCACTGATGCAGAGGAGAAGCTCAGTGAGATCTCCTCCTCCACCCCAGCTTATATTCCTGACATGTCCACAGCAGCCAGAGAATGGACCATCTGCCTCAGAAAACTGACAGCTCATAGTTGATCTAGTTGGCATTATGCTGATGTACCTAACTGATTTTCCTACAGCTCATTTTATTATTTCCAGAGAAGACTGTGGACAGCAGTGTTCCCTGTAGGTAGGTGCCAGTAAGCTGTCAATGCTAAGTTAGCTACTTTTAATTCTGGAACAAGCATATTCCACAGCCCATTTTAGTGTAAGTTCAACGAAATGAGAGACACTTTACACTTCTCTCATGGGGCTGAAGTACAGCTTTCGTGCCTGTTACTGCTTGCATTGCAAGCTCTTCTCCTTTGCCTCCCTCTGCTTTGCTCTCCTGGCTGCCTCTGAAGCCAAAAAAAGAAAATAAAAGGGGGCTTCAGACCAGAAATAAACATCAGTATACTCTAACCAGCAGCAAAACAATTTTTGGGAAAATTACACAAATCCCTTCAGAGGATTCTGGGGCTTTGTCCCACACCATGAAGCCTTAAGATTTTAAATTATATGGATGAGACATGGGTTAGCTAAGGCAAGGGGGGAGGGCACAGGACGTGGCTCAGTGAGTGATGTTCACCCAGCTTTTAGATGTGCAGAAGCATCTCTAAGCACAGCACAGAAATATTACAGGAAAAAGAGGCACAAAAGGGGAGAGGGGAAAATCCAAGATTTGTCATTACTAACAGACCTCCAGCCTTTAAAAGAAAAAATCATCATCATTTCAGCCAAATGCTGGGAAAAATAGTTTGTCTTTGAACTACAACTCACAGTTCAAATTTTCACAGTGCAGCCCAGAAAGAGTGTAATAATAAGCACAGAGTTCTCTGCAATTCCCTTGTATTTAGCTTTAGACTAATTCTGCCTACATAAGTCTCTCTTGTTTCAGTCTTACAGGCAATAGGGAAAGGTTACTTGAGACATGTGTTTCTGACATTCTTGATTACAGACTAAATCCAAGACCGAAAGGCCAAGACAAATGTGCAACCACATAATTGGTCTGGCTCAAATGGCACTGAAGTCAAGAGAAAGCGTCCCCAACTCCAGAGAGATTCAGTCTGTGCTGAAAGCCACATTAAACTCTGTTTACTGTTTCCCTGGAAAGCCATATAAATATGCTATAGAGATGTATTGCCAAGCTCGAGCTGTGATGGTTGATACACTATAAAAAGCCCTTGTCTTCTGCCAAGACATGTGTATAGCACATCTGCATTGTTTTTACTTGCTCACTCTCAGCAAACATGTTAACTTGGCATAGAGCATCATGCTTTATTCTAGTGAAATTCTTGCATGCCGTGGCTCTACAATGGGTCAATATTAACAAGCATTTGAAAAATTTTCAACTAAAAGTACACAAGAAGCACCTGGGAAGCAAAGTAAACAAATTAAGTTCAGAGAGACATTTGATTCCGAACTCAAGGGATGAGTAAAAAGGAAAATTGTCATTTTGCTATAAAGCAGGTACTATGCCGTGATACAGGGCTGTTGGCACATAAGCATACATAGTGAACGTGTGTCATAATACATAAGATGTCTATATAACAGCCAGCTCATTAGTTTATATGACTCCCTCCTTCACCACATGAGAGCAGATTCCGTTTATATGACAAAAAAGCTAAAAGAAAACTTTCAAGCATATTGCACATGACTTAAAAGAAACAAGGCATAAATTAAGGAATTTCAGTGTAATATTAGTACCAGAAGCTTTGGTCAGCTACAACATGCAGGACAGAAACAACTGGAGATCATATATGATTTATTCCCCAGCACAACAGTACTGCCTGCCCCTGCAAAAACATCACTGCCAAGATATGAGCCACCCATCTGTTCAGTTTTCTTTATATACATTTTTGTTGCTTATTCTGTGCCTGTTTGTTTTGATCACTGTAGTTAAATTAATACTGAAAAATGTGTTGTTTTCAAAAAAATAAAATCTATACTAAAATATTTTGTAATTCATGATACAGATCATTTTCCTGTTGGAAAACAGAAGGGAGAACCAAGGCACAGTTAAGAATGTAGTATTTACCTGTTCAGTCTTGAAAACAAAATGCTAATGCTGACATACTCAGGGCAATCTCTTCATGCCCCACCACCTGGCCTTCTGCAGCATGGATGACTGCAGGGATGGGGGAGAGGAGCAGGGCTGCCCCAAGCCAGAGGGGATGGAGGGGAGGCAGAGGTGCCTGACAGGCCAGACTAGGAAGCACATTCCCCTCAGGACAGCATGGCATCAGCAAGGCTCAAATCATAACCTAGAGATTCCACTGGAAACATGGCTCTCCACACACCTAATGCTGACCCACAGCCAGTGTGACTTATCCCAGGGATGCTGTGACCCATGGCCCTGGCAATACAAGCAACCTCGCCTCCCCAGGCTGTCTCCTTCATCCCTCAGTACAGCCTGGGTCTTCCTCTGTGCTATTTCTTCTCTCCTCACTTGGCTTGCTCTGCAAGTCAGCAGCTCTCAAATGCTGCCTCTGCAGCACAGCAGGGAAAACAGCAATGCCAGCAGCAGCACCGGCTCACGTGGGCTTCAACAGCAATAAAATAGCCTCAAATTCAACAGACAGGCACATTGGCCAACAGTACCAACCACCCTCAGTCTGCTGGATGGCATCTGCTATCCCTCTCACCAGAACCAGCATCAGGGCACCTCAGGAAAACAAAACCAATGAGGCATGGAGGCCTCTCCATTTTGCCAAGGACTGTCACTCAACGTGCAAGGGAGGATGGGAGGCTCTGGACAAGTTCACTATAGGTTTGCAAAGAGTAACACGATACTTCCCAATTTCTTTCCCCTTCCTACGAAGGCGGGGGGNAGTTATATAGGTTTTCCAAGCCCTTTGCCAAGCAAGGTTCACAACCACGTAGACCAAAGAAAAGATACTGTAGCAGAAATCATGGATGCGTACTACCTATATCTGGGTGAGGAAAAAATCCATGTCATAGCCACCATAAACCAGGAAACCACAGATTATCAGGCCACAAATGGTCTTCAATATACTCAGAAATATACTGCCCAAATACTGCAGTGCTGCTGAGCAGCCATTTCCACACAGTGCATCCCTGCTGTTTATTAGAGAACAACAGGAGGGAGTCATTCCCAACAAAATGCACTGTTGAGGCTTGTATGAATCCACATCCAGGACTAGCGCCTTACACATCATTACTGGGAGGTAAGAAACGCAGAGGGGAAGGCAGATTCCTGTGGGTTAAGGAAGTTCACCCCACAGTCACACGCACCCAGTTATTTCAGTGATCCTTAAGACAAAGTGTCCCCCAATCACCCACATTCCCTCTCCTGCCAACACCACTGCCCAAACCGCCCAGACCTGCAGTGTTCTTTTGGCATTCAGCACATACACACCAAAAGGCTCCAGCATCTGTGCCACTTCACACCAAGCCCTTCAAACACTCTGACTGGCTTTCACAAAGTCTTGACCATCTGGCAAACAGGCATTACACCAGGGCAGGGGGGAAAAAGAAAAAAAAAAAAAAAAACCAAGCCACTATACATTTTGCAAGACTTGTTGCCGGAGAACACCAAGTTGCTCTGGTAACTTGCTTGCCTTGTTGATACTGAAATTTCTTAAATAATAAAGAAAATAAAAACATAAAACATAAGAAATAGCAGCCACTTCTAGGAAATGATGCACTTGTCCCCCGAGAAACACAGGGGTTTGTAGCTCAAATCACTGGAGGAACTTTTTTTGTAAAAAAAAATAAAGTGCCAGAAAGTAGTAATATCTAGAGTCAAATGACAGGCTCCATCGAGTTAAGAATTCAGAGGAAATTAGGCAAGTACTTCACAATGATGGGAAGTGAATCTGAGGACAAAGCAAATAAAATACTTCATCTGCTTTTCTCCAACTCTTAGAGTATTATTAATGTGGCTTTTCCTGTGTACACAAGTTTTAAAGCTAATGACATACCAAAAATGCCTACCAAAAAAATATCTGAATTACTTACGTCTTTAAAATAACAAAGGTAAGCTGGATAAATAGCTATTGGTACATTAAAATGCAGCTACTGCTGTATAGCATAGAAAGCTGCTCCATACCCAAGAATTTAGCTGCTACATCATGTAATACAGAAACCACCACAAAAATTACAAAAGCCAAAATGAACGCAAACTAGCTTCCTCAATTATCTGAGGTGACTGCTAAAGAAATTCACACTTTATAGCAAACTGATTTTGCATTCAGCAGTATTTCAGATTTCATCCCAGTCCCGTCACTCAAAACCAATAAGAAACCCAGTAGGGCCAAGGCACTGTTCCTCTCCGCACGTTTGGCTCCTGGATTACAGGTGTCTGGTCTTAAAAACTTCTGGACATTACTTTTTGTTTTTAAGTAACCAACCTGGGTATGGCATTTTGTTTGTAAATATCCACACCCGGAGCTGCTGGACTGGGAGGAACAAGCACCTCACTGCAAATGCAGTTTGAAGTATGGCAGCAAAAGGATGGGTAAAGGAAATATAAAGATGGGTGACAGTAAAGCGTCTGTTCTTCCAATTTCCTTCTGTTCCCCTAGGTACTTTCTTTAGGATAAAAGTATTTCTTTAATTAAGAATCTGGTGCACCCATATGTCATACAGTTACATGTATGGGCCTGGCACTACATCCTGACTCACTTTTGCTTTCACTAGCTTGCCTTTTAAACAAGCTCAGCTTTTTGGGTTTTTTTTAATCCTTATGATTAATCAATTCTTCCTGCAGGAATCAATGCTGTGCATTCCACTTAAGTAGGCTCAGGCTTCCCTTCCCAGTGTCCCTCAGTGTAAATTTGTACTTGCCAGCATATAATTTCTCTCCAGTGCAGAGCTTTACGAAAGGAACCTCACTCTGAAGCGCAGGCAGACCGTGTTCAGAACTGGTGCCAGAAACCTTCCACGATGCACTGCAAACAGGACGCTGCAACAGCCACGTATATTCTGCAGTCTCTTCCATTCTCTTCATATTCCTTCTTCCATTAAAAACACTAACTATTCACTTCCTGGCAAACTTAAGTACATGCAAACTATTTGCTTTCTCATTATTTTATTTTTTCATTTATTTCAACTGAAAGAAATTCATATTTTTAAAATCTGAATGAAAAGTTATGGGCACGCCTTGCTCACCTTGCTTGGAAATAACGTCTCCTTTAGTTGAGAGCGAAAAAAGTATTGTTTATTGTTGTGCCTTTCTTTAACCTCCTATTGTTGTCCTATCGGAGATTTTTTTAACTTCACAGCTATCCTGAAGTGTCAGAAGACTGAGGAGAAAAACAGACTTTCTCTGCAAGTACAGTACCTGAGCAGGAGACTTGGGAATATCTGCTTTTCATTTCAAAGTACATTTAGCATAATGCTGTACAAACATAGTAAGAACTGCCTCTCAAGAACTCTAGAGAACTCTGTTCTAATGAAACAGGCAAGATGTTTAGTGCCTTCTGTGGCTACAGCGCCGGATGGGAATATTGCTACTGGAAAATTTGGAGCAATACTCTCACTTTAATGATCTCAAGTGAGAAGAATTTTGCGGTATAAGCAAAACATCACGAACAAATCAATTTTTCTTTAAATCCTGTGCCTTTAATAAGCTTACAAAAGCTTCCAATCTGAGGCATCCTTTTAAATACTGTTCATCTTCTCTGTTAACAACACGGACATGTTTACTAAACAGATACAGCACCAGTGTAAAAGCACAAGTGATGTGCTGTGAGCATCACAGACTTTAAATGGACATCAATGCCAGAAACACCAAAACTGTTGTGGATGACTCACAGCAGCAGGAGCTGCTCTGGGCACCGAACATCAAACACACCTGCAAACACAGGTCAGTGGCAACACTTTAAAGCCCTCAATAGTCCATACACTCAGCTTGGGATGCTGGAGCAGGGACACCAGAGATGGGGGTGCAGTCAAGCACAGAGCAAAAGATGAGGGAGCACTGCTGGGGCCGTGACTGACCAACACACTATGCCCAGGGAAGCTGGAGAGGTCACTGCTAAAAGAAAGACCTAGTGCAGATGCACAGGACCCCAGAGGAGATGATTCACCACTTAGCAAGCTTCCTCAGGGAATCTGAAGCTCTACAAGCATCTACACTGTAATACAGTTCTTTGTCGGTCACTGAGTAGTCAAGAGGAACCAGTGGTGCAGTAAGATCACTGGCACAGGACTCTCAATCAAGGCATCTGTAACGAAGCAATGAAACACACACAAGGGTAACCTTCATGCTATCATTATCTGCCCCCTCAGGATTCAAATGGGCTTCTGAATTTAGCTGGAAATCTTCACATACAGTAAAACTTCTGGCAGAACAAACCTGAAAACTCCATGAAAAAGATTTGCCATTTTTGGTTTATTTTTCCTGAGTAATAAAATTTTTAAAAATAATAAAAAGTCACTCAAAGTTTTCCAGTAGTTGAAATAGCAATCTCCACCCAACCAAAGGTAACTACAGAATTCACAGTTCTATTGGAAAAAAAAGTCACACCATTGGAGTCTTTTTACAACAGTTAATTTTATACTAAAATATTTTAGTAGCAGCATCTTGAAATTTTTCATCAACAGCAGAAACCCCTGCAGGTAACCGGAGAAATAATGAGACTGCCTGCAAGAAATTAACAATGAAACTGAATGTAATTGTTCACACTTAAATACTTCTGCTAATAAATAAACAAAAGAATGAATAAAGTTAATAAATGTCTGAGCACTTATTAATTGAGAGGAAGGCAACGCATGATATTATCGAGGCAGGACAGGGAGAGGCACTACTTTCCAGATGCAGCATAGGCATCTCAGTGGGACCATGCAATGAAAGCCCATTTTTCCCCTTTGGGAGGGGTAGTCACACTACTTGTCATGGCTGCAAAGATGGGAAACACCCACCCAGAAATCAGCAGATTTTTACATCACAGCAGACCTATTTACAGATGCAGCAATGACATTTTTTGGTGTGGTTTGTCGAATTTGACAGGCAGCAGCACAAACAGTGGCAGAGTGGTTTCCGCAGTTGCTAATCCTCCACAGTCTCATCCACTGCCTCCAGGTATCTTAGTCGGGTACAGAGTTCAGCTCATATAAAGAGAGATCAGAAGTATCAGCTAAAGATAAAAAATATCAGTATGTACCCTACCACCTACCACTCAACAGTCTGTGCATTACTTTGGTCACACTATCAAGAAAAAGTGTCCCTCTCAAACAGAGCAGGACTTCCACATTCTGATGCAGCAGAGACATGTTCAAGATGAGCAGATTCACCCAGCTCAGGCCTTTCTGGTTCTCAAATACCTCACCATCCCTATCAAGCTTAACACCCATGCTCCAGCCCATCCTACAGTAGCTCAACAGCCAATCCGAGGGTGATGCGGACTAACTCAACTCCAGAAAAATCAGCACTACCACTCAAAATCAAGGCTTGTAAGCAGTTTACTATCATGATCATCACAAAGGCAACCCCTTCCCAAAGCACACATGGCCACCATCTACATCCCTTGGATTATATCCATCCTATTTATTACCCTTTAAACTGATCCTATTTTTAACCCTTCTGCTCCGTCCCTAAAAGTAAGTACCTCCAGTCCTCCTCCATTTCTCAGCTGTATCATTTAGATAACATAATGCCTGTAATAACACGTTTTGCCTCTGTCCTTCACGATTTTATTTTTAAATCAATTTACAAAGCAGGAAGGAGGGATCATGGAAGCCAAGACAATGTAGCAATGCAAAAGCAATGAGATATTCACCTCAGGGAAACTGCTGTCAACTGAAAAAGACACAGGCTTCTTTTTGTTGTCATCAAAGAATTAACTGAAGAACATGCCAATAATTTATAAAGGAGTAGACATGAGCATAAATGATGAGAGGAGGGGAAGACCTACTAGTTTCTGTGCTGCAGAAAGGCAGAATACAATGATGGACTTTTTTTAAAAAAAGCAAGCATTTTTACTGCAGGTCCGATGTTTCTTAGAATAATTACAGATGGATAACTCACAGCTCAGACTTGGAAAAACCCCTACCTATTCTTCCTGTTGATTTCACTAGGATCTGTAGGGGCACACTATTTGAAATAAGAGTCCCAGCATTTTGCTGCTCCAGTTTTCCCTTTGTGCAGAAATCGGAATGTGAATATCAAGCATTCCTATTAACTAGGAGAGGGGAAAAACGTATTCAAGTATTTAAATAAAGAAAGATGTTGCCAACATGCATTTGGTGTTACTAATGCCCTCACTACTAAAATGTGAACCAAATGAAACAAAGAGGTGGCTGCAGGGAAGGACAGTCTTTCTTAGCAGGAATTGGCTTTCTGGGTTGAGAGTTTTTTGAGTTACCCCCAGTGATGGTAGCACCAGTGTGGTAACCCCTTCACAAGTTCAAGGAGGACTTAATTGACTGCATGTTGCCTTTAGGTCCAAGTGGAATCTGGTGTACATATTCTGGCAACTTTTTCTTTCCTCCAGCTCTCCCATGATTACAAACAAACTTGCAGTTTTCAAACATTCCCCTTCCTGGTTCCTGTCTTTTTTCATACACGAATGGTTCTTTGGTCCTACTCCCTGCAGATGGACTTCTCTCCTTTCCCAATGAATTCTTAAGCAAAAGCCAAAAAAAAAAAAAATTCTGTTCTTCGCACTAATTTTGTCCAAAGGCTATAGAAGTTTCTGGTCCACTTCAAAGTGTTGCTGGCAGGGCCATAACTGAGCCTTCTTCCCTCCTCAGCACAGGCAGTACTGGAAGGATGATTATCCTTCTTGGCCTTATTATTCCTTGCCTCTGGCTACAACATCCTACCCTTCTCCATTTGGGAGCTAACCTACTTGCTCATCAGGTTCTTCCCCATTCCTGCTACTGCTGACTTTTTCCAAAGCTTCTCCTAGACCGACCACTTGCTTACCTCACCCCAAAAAAATCCTTCTTCCAATTTGGCTCCAATCCATTTTCAGCAGAAGGTCTGCCCCCTTTGCAAGCAGCGTCCTCACAGTCCTGCAGGGAGAGCCGTGCACAGGCTCCCTACCCGCATCCCCCACACTGAGGAGGGAAGCGCTGCTACTTCTACGGGAGTCAACATCTCAACTTGCAATAGGCTTCAAGTGCAGGTGAAAAATCAACATGGTTCTTCTTTTAAGATCAAAAAAATATGTTTAAGATGACAAATGCATAGAGCCTAAACCTGCTAATGGTTTCACTGTCAGTGATAGTATACATTAAAAAAAAAAAAA
>VWZG01000461.1:874280-896193 GCA_013396735.1 Grallaria varia
AAAAAAAAAACATAAATAAAAAAGAACCCTAAACCTCTGAGAATCTCCCACCTCAGCTGCCGAGTGGTTGTGCAAGTATAATCCATTATACGAAGCAATGGCAGTTCTTATAAATCTTCTTAACCCACTGTTCAAAATCCAGGCTAGAGGGTTGAAAGGGCAGAGGATCATTGCAAATAAAGAGGAAATTGTGGAAATGAGAAAGCCAAACTGTAAGATCACAGGAGGTACACCAACCTCCTCGACTAAATATCCAATTCCTCCTAACAGTTTTTGAGATTCCTTGTGTTGTTTTTTCCCAAAAAAAATCTTTTAACTTGCAGTAAAATATTCAATATCTGAATGCAATGTAATTGAAAGAGATACACCAAATACGTTTTCCCTGGAAGAATTCCTTCTTCTGACTAGTGTTGATACTGGTATATATTTTTATAACGCTAAATAGCCCTATTTCTTTCACTCAGATACCAGCACCTAATGAGCAGGGTAATTTAAATAATTCACAGTAAAATTCTATGTTGAACATCCACCATGCAGAACATAAAAGATTTTAGAGCAGTCTTTTTTAAGGCTGGGAGTTGCTAGTTTGAATACTTCATTTCAAACCACTATTAACTGCAAGACGTTCAAAGCCCAGTTGTATCAGCCTGGCAATGTTGGCACAGCAAGAGTTCCAAGAACCTCAAATCTGTGCAAATGTCTGAAGTGAATACTCTGAGAAATTAAAAACTTCAAGGAAGTAAGTATTAAACTAGAAATTTTAGTATTTACCTGATGTGAACTTTCACGCTAGCAAGGCCTGACCAGGCAAGTTTTGTGCACTGTAAATGTACTTAGTTTTTCGTCCTGAATACCCAATGCACCAACCCAACTTCTTCACAGGTCACTGCAGGCAGCAAAGCATCTTTCACCCTTCAACAGAATTTGGGTGAATGGGTTCTCTGATACTTGATCACTAACTCACAGCATCCAGATTTACTGTTTCATGGTAACTACTATTCAGGATACTTTGTATTTGTTCACACTACTCAAGAGATAAGATGCTGTGAATTCCCACTTTGATTCACGGAAAAAAGATCTCCCAGCAGTGAAGCATCATTTTAAAGGATAAGAGCAGCTACAAATTCAAAAATTAATGCTAACATCATCACGTAAGCAGCTCCTCTAGCTTCACAACACACTAACAATACCATACAAAACTTCAATACATGCAAGTATAAGCATCAGTGTTCACTATGACAGATGAGGAAAATGCCAAATGGAAACTGAGGAAGAACTGGCAAAGCTCACAGGCCCCACCTGCACTGAGGAGCCGATCTGCTTTAAAAAACCCACTCGGTTGCCCAGTGCCCACCAGCACACACACTCCATCTGCTAACCCAACACACACACTTAAATACTGTGGGGAAAAACACTGCATAAGACCCACACTGGAAAAAATAATAATAATAATAATAATAAACCAGTGATACCCAGGGGGCGAATTATGAAGGACTTCATGTTCCAGATTCTGTAACTTCAATAAAAAACAGCTCTGGCAGTTATAACTGTTTCAGCAGATGGGACAGGCTTGCAGCCCTGAAACAATTCTCAGTATTTTGCTGAGCAATGGCAAGCCATAAACATTGTAACAATAGGGATTACAAAAATCTCAGTTCAAGAATAACACTAACAGAGGTACAAAACTCCTGATGCCTGTCCATGCTGAACTGGAAACATTACACTTCAAGACTGCAAATGAGTATTTCTCTTCTCAGTTCTTCTGAATTCAACATACAGTGACAATTTGTCAGTGTGACCGTATTCATGCCATGAAATATTTCCTTCTCAAACTCTTATAAAGAACTGTAAAAAGTTTTACTGCCAAATTTACCGATATTGCCAAGCTGTTAACTTTACTCCAAAACAATACAAGTAACTGCCTGAAACATTTTAGACCTACTCTTCTTTTTAATAGGGTGTCTGTAGATTAGGGTTACCTGACATTGACTACATCCATAAGGGCATTCCACTAAGAACAACTTCATTTTCTAAATGACATTATATAAATTGCAAAACAATACACATTATTTCCCCCAGCACACTATATAACAACTCCCTACTTGCAGGAACAACTGTTCTCTTCTTATACCTTTTAATTAGAATTACAAAATGTTTACAGTAGAAGGAACAATTGCCCTGATTCCTTTTCAAACAGCTTCTAGATGTGCTGCAACATGCCAACGTATCTGACTGACACAACTTTTCACTACACTGAAGTGGTTATACAACCCTGGTACTTCTCTTGCACTTTTTCCAGGGTTCCCAATATCACATCTCATATGTAAAAAGTATGTGCAAAACTCATTTGCCTCTACCCACTTAGCTACCTGGTTTCAAAGTTGCAGAAAGAACAGGGGTGCCAAACTTGAAACACATTATTTGGTTGAAATAACCAATTTAAATTTTTCCTCTAGCATGTAACAAAGTCAATGTGATGTTTTGTACAACTTGAAGCAACAAAGGGGAGAAAATATTTGACAGACATGAACAGAATCTTATGTTCCCATTTTTAAACCTGTGGGTTTGGAAAGTTTATGTGAGCTTATTCAGAAAAATATATTTATGATTTTTCTAAACATTTTGATTCATAAGTTACTGACCTTAAAAAAACCCTCAAATTATTGATGGGATAGGAGAAAACACCTTAAGTAGGAGGAGCTGGAGTGTGCTAATCCCTTCTCCCAAGAACAGAGGCAAAGAAGCCTTTCTCAACATGGTTCAGCTCCGCAGTTAAGTCGTCCCTAGAGTACAGGGAAGTCTGTACTTCAGCAATGAGATAGTAAGTGCAGTCTCATACAGACATTGACTGGTCCTCACAACATCCTACAAGGGATCAACATTCTTATCCCAAGTAAAGAAAGTGCAACCTGTCTATGGCCACATAATGAGCTAGCAACAGAGAATTTCAAGGAGGTAGCTTGAGTTTTTTTCTATGCATATGCTTACTTTTACACACAGCAGCCACTCAGCAAGATCACACACAAGTGCAAAAAGGGACCTGTGACAAATGGACATATGTAATGGATGGGACCCTCTTGAGCAATCCACACTGGAAACATGTATGCCAAAGTAATTGCAGCACACTCCACCCAGATGCCAGATCCTAAAAGCTGAGCTATTTCACATGGCTACTTCAGGACAAAGTGAATCACATCTTAAAATCATTTATTTCTCTGCACTGCCTCTAAAAAGGACTTACATAGACTCCAACCTCATACATTGATGGTTGGGCTACATGAACTCTACACAACTTAGCTGAGGTGAGGGAAGTGAAGACGATCTATGAGGATATCGACTTGTAGTATCAATAAACACTGCAATTAGAGATTTGAGCAGACTCCCTGTGTCAAGCAACAGCATCTAATATAAGACATTAGGCTACAAAACTGTCTTAAATTATCCACAAGAAGCTGACAGTTACACAGACCAACCTGGGAAACTCTTCCAACAGGGGTTTTAATTCTCAGTATGGAATATGAAACAAAAACAAAGGTAAGCATTTTGGAGATGGCAACATGCACATCTGGTCATGTGCAACAGTTCCCATACACTCTGACATTAAATCTCATAGTGGCAAACTCTCTGTGGCTAAATCCTGACAGGTACAAATCTTTTTCAATGAAAAATTCAACATCTTTGTTGTCCTTGTTGAAACAAACATGCCCATTATGTTCTCCTTCACAGATACCTTGGTACACACTCCCAGCTTAGTGTGAGTGTGGAAGTTAAACATATTCTCCCAATAAACGCCTGAAGCTTCAACACAGCCTTGCTGCGCTCAGAGTCCACACACACACACCCCATTACATGAACAGGAGTGGCTGCTTGACTCAAGTTATCTTCCTAGCTGATTCACTATTCCATTTAATGTTGGCTTCCAATTGCATAGGTACACCTTTAGCCAGCAGAGACACTGGGTTTGGTGTCTTTCCCAATGATTCACATTTTATGTTATATAAGTTCTCACTAGGTGTCTGGCATCATTTCGTTAAACATAAAGAGATACTACTCATCACAAGATCTACAGCAACTGATGCCAGTAGCACCAAATCACCTCAAAATTAAACTTCATGCTCAACTCAAGCCGTTACAGTGGAGCAGATGGACTTCTGAATAACTGAGCATTTCCATGTGCCACAACTGAAGAGAAATGGTCCCCATATGCAGGCACTCTGTCACAGGAAAGCATTTATACACATTTCAGTGGGCCACGCTAAACACATTCTAGAAACTTGAATTTTTTGTGAACAAAATCAAAATCCTTTCTTGATAAGACAGCAAATAAATTCTATTTCAGAAACATCTTTGTACATGTGTTCAAGTGTGAGAGTGACAATGAGACAAATACTAGAAATAAATAAAACCCCATAAAAGTAAAACCTCTGAAAAAAAAATTTAACAGTCACTTAAGTAACTTCTCAAAATGTCAGTAACCTGACTTTCAGGATATTCACTTAACTCCTTAATTATGGACTCCATTCCTGTAACTGAAATCCAGTGAAATTCAATCCTGTGATTATCCAGAGCCCAAATAAAGATAGCAAGACTGCATCTGAAGATAAGCCATTCCAAGATCAAATGTAGTCGCTCACACATTACTCTCTTCCTCTTCAGTTTTTCATGTCAATGATACTTAATTCAAAATATTTATCCAGAACAGGAAGGATGAATGTCATCCCAGAGCCTGCAATTATCCCCAGGTAAATTTGATTCCTGGAGACCTCAAGTGCCAACAGAAAAATTCAAAAAGAATCCAATCCTGAAAACCCAAGAACCACCACTCTGGCTTCAATACAATACAGGGCTGAAAAGGGATGGTCTATATTCAGACTGGAACTAGAGGGCACATCCTCAATAGCAAGAAAATCACTCAGCAGAGCATTTACCTGTAAATACAATGGTTTCAGCTTCACTAGAGGTCCTTCAAACCCCAGTGGAGACAACTCTGGGAACTTTGATGGGCAATCAGAAGGGGCTGTCAGTCACTCAGGCACATGTGGTGACTTAGGGAAGGGTCATGACACGCAATGAAGCTATCAAAGCCGTTCCCTGTGGCCCTAGATGTCACAAATCACCCATGTAGCAATTCCCTCCATGGGTACTACTGCAGAGCGACCCATGCAAGTGACACCAGTGACATTCACCACTTCCGGGTGGCACTCACAGGCTTATAGACCAGAACAGTCCATGTAACAGTCTAATACAAACACATCCTTCTGTCTCTCCTTACCACCCCCATTGCCTGCTGTCTCTGCACACCAGTAATCCCCAGTGACCCAGTCATACCCAAAGCACCAGCCTTGATTAGAGCCAGGAACTGCACAGAGTTACCCCTGGGGACAAGGCGACCCCTGCTCATGGTGGGGAGTTGCACTGCACAGACTCCATGACACAGGACGTACCCAACTGCAGGGCTGCTACTTGAAAAAAATGCAAGGCATAGAATGCTAAACGTGTGTTGTTAAGACTTTAGCTCCAGAATTTAACAAGTAGCTGTACCAGCAGATCCCTCTGCCTGGACACAGGTCTGCTGATAACAGGGTGCTTCTACCTAAATGCAACCCTGATCACGAAACACACCACCACAAAGTAACCATTAGCCTCAGGGGACTGGTTCTGTATATGCTCATCTCAAGCTTCAAAAGTTTATATTTTACTAAGCACGGCATTCTTACAGAGTACAGCAAAAGTTGGGTAGAGATAACTGGTTTTTTCAGCTGCTCTGCCTTCCATATTTCATAGGTAAATATTAAATGCCAGACACGCAGCAGATTATTTTCTCCATTCATTCATACACATAAACTATTGGATGTTTGCAAAGTTTTTACCCTTTGTAGATGAGATACAGGGGAAAACGTGAATAAGTTTTTTTCAAACAGAAAAGCAGATAAGGTATTTCAGTAGCCAGCGCAGCTGGGATGACTCCAATTTATTCTTTTGTACACAGCCCAGCTAAATTTTAACAACCACGCCCATGCTCTGTGCAAGTGCAATAAAAGGAGGTGCTGCAAGATAGATTGAACAGTTTGCCCTGAACTGATAAAGAAGCAAGCAAAAAGCACAATTGTATGGAAGCGTGCTTCGTTTGTGAAAGCACAGTCTGCCCTTGTCAGTTCTACAGGTATAATCAGTTCCAGAGGAGGAAAAAAAAAGGAGAGGAAAAGGAGGGAGAGGGTCAAAAAAGAGAACATTTTTTTTCCCTTTCCACCTGGAAACAAAATGCAAAAAAATAATTGATAACCTTCAGGGTTTCTGATCCTCAGTATACGCTACTTTATCTGAGGAAAGAAGTTCAGTTGACTGAGATCACAGTCATGTTTGAGCAATCTGTAAAACAATGAACATACCTGATTTTATAAGCTTTGCGCTTCTGTGAAAAGCATATAGTTGTATAATATGGACAATTACCTATTTATGTTTTTAACTAAATTATTTCCCCTCCTTCACATTGCTCATTTGGGGTTGTTGGTTTTTTTCTAATATTGATTGCTATATCCAGCTTGCTTGGCAATGAGCTCATCCAATGCATTTGCTGCATCTGCTGTTGATCAAATGCTGACTATACATCCTCTTACCATTAGTAAAAGAGTTTACATGAAAAAAAGCTTCACTAGATGTTAAAAGAATACATGTTTTTTTAAAGTTATTTAATGGTGGTGTACAAACTCAATATAAATGCAATCTGGGATAGAACAGACACAGAATACCCTTTTAAGTCATTATCAGAACAAACTCCATTTGGAAACATATCCCACTCACAATGTAGAGGGCAAACAGAAAAAGAAACATCTGAATTGGCAGAGCCCTACCACCACATACTCATTCATCACCACGCATCACAATTCAATTGCTTTCAATAAAACTCAACTTTTTGTTAAAACTCCTGACTCAGTAGCATTTGCAGAATTCCCATGACAGTACTGCTGGTAGCTTAAAAATCTGTCCATCTGCATCCTCCTCACATGGCGAGTTCAGGCGTATGAGACCAGTGCAGCACAGAAGAGCATGAGAGAGTTCGGACCGAGAGCACGCTGCTGTAATCATTCCTGCACTCCAGCACCCCTTTTGTTTGGCTATTGCATGCCTTAAGGAACAGCTCATCTAATCAGGATGCAAGATTAATAGGTCCATACAGAATTCCCTGATCACTGCTCTGGTGCAGGGAATAGCCTGAGTTTAAGATAGCAAAAAATAAGTTCAAAGACAGCCTAAAAACAAAATATATATAGCACTATTTTCCATAGTATCATTATTACTTTCATAGCATCATCATATAACCCAGTAATGCATGAGGACAGGAAACCTTCTAAACCAGAGCCTTTGATGCAAGTACAGCACATATAAGGGAAGGGAACGTTGTTGTGCAACAATCAATTGCAAGAATGAAAAAATACCAGGGGAAAAAAAAAAACCAAACAAAAAAACAATAGAGGCTAGAAAGTAGTAGAACAGAATTAATTTTTATGAAAAAGCCAGGAACACAGATGCCATTGAACAGATCAGGAATGATTGTTTCCAAAGGCAGCAAAGGAAGAAAGGCATCAGCACTGTTACCTTCGGGATGGTTAGATCTAAATACAAGCAGCTTTTCTTTTCTCAGGGGCTTTCTACTGAAGAGAGCTGTCTAGAATAAGAGGGATATGCCAAAAATAAGGAAGAGACACAAAATAATGCATGTAAATCATTAGAGATATGTGCTACAAGATTTTGTTGAAATCTCTCAGGCTATCCAGTTTCAAGAAATTGCTCTGCATTGCCTAATAACAGCATGTTTATCAAAGGCGCACAGAGGCACTTGAAAATACAATTCTAGATGTAAAGATGAACAGTGGTTATAACGTCATCTGAAATTATTTTGTAAATGCCTTCAATTGCATAGCCCATCAGCTGCATTTTTGCAAAATGCTGGAGATAACACAATGACTATGACAGTTGTTAACAAAACCTGAAGGCTTCAACAAAAGCAGTAATAATAAATGGCAGTTATGCTGCAGCATGTTCTTTAAAACACAAAATAATAAATCACCACTTGCCAAATTGAAGTTAATCATTCTAAAAATACTGGTCTAGGGTGGAGTTATAATTTGCAAAATAAGTTCAGGGCTTACTATTATTATTACTATTTAATATGTGCTATAACAAGCATTCCCTTCTTTACTCTCTCTGACCCTACTGCAGCCCTGCACATTTCCTTATTCCTAACAGAGAGATCCTGAATATAACATTATAATCATGAAAGCTTACATCTACAAGGGGAAACATGGTTTCTTCAGCATTGCATGCAGAAGGGATTAAAAAAGTTTTGGTAGGTTGAGCCCCCTTTAAATCAGCATCTGTAGCACAGTAATCTGCAAGCAAAGTTGAGACCAAGGCAATTAATCCCATCAATCTAAAATGAATGCAATAAGCGTAAAGGCAATTCTTGCTCAACAGCATCAGCTGAGCACTATTAGAGCACTCACTGACTACCTCAAATTTTTTGGCCACAACGAGCTTATTTACAACACTTGTGCCTTAGAAGAGTATTACAGAACTTAACTGAGGGAAAAAAAACAAAAAACATTTAAATTCCACTATCATGGATCAATATTCCCCATTCTCTAAATTCCTTGTATTTAAACAAAATACATCACTGACAGACCTCCTTCTGGCTTCAGTGTGTCACTTAGTTTAAAAAAAAAAAAAATCACTGCTCATAAATCCCTTTAGATGGCTATGCTGATGTCAAACATAAGCATTTCCTTTACTTTCATTCTAAGTTCTAAATATGTAAACAATAGTGGAATCAACATCCTCAATGCCAAGTACAGATTACTATATAAAAGTTTCAATTGCAGTATGAGCACGCTGAAAAAAATTACATAAGAAACAGTCATTATGAAGCAGTTTAACATGACGGACTCCACACTTTCCTAAGAAGAGACTTTCTTTTCAGCAGCCATTTACTACAAGCTATTCTATTCTCAGCTTGGTGAAGCATGGTGTGTCCTTTTATTCAGAGGCTGAGCTAAAGGAGAGGCGAAGGATTAAATACAGTGATATTTTACCACGTGCTTACTAGAGGGGCAGCTGAGGAGTCAGCAGGTCAGCACTTTATTTCCAGGTCGATTCCAACCTGTTTGTGTGGCCCTGGTTCAGCCAGCAACCTCCTGCACTTCCCTTCTCCACGCACTCTGTGGGGATAATTCCATACTTGACCAACTCATGAAATGACATTTGTTTGCAGATTTGGTTTTTGGAGGGTGAAAATGGCAAAGCAAAGAAGGACATTACCCTGTTAAGAGGAGCAGGTGCTGAAGAGCCACCTCCTAGCAGCCACTTTGGGTGCTGCACAGTGTTATAACTGACAGGTGCATCACAGCTTTGCTGCAGTACAGATGACCACTACAGCAAAGCACTTTTCTCTGTCCTAAGGTAAAACAAAGATGCAGAGAAAAAACACAAAAGGACTTTATGCCAGTATTCGCTTGCTGCAATTAACATTGTGCTGTTGTGAAATGCAGTTAATGAGGTCCTTGCAGAGAACGAGCCATGGGAATACACAATGCTGCTCCTAGGTGAGCACTCCCACACTTCCTCATCTGTATTTGGAACAAACCCACACAGCTTCCCAGTTAATGCAGGGCTGCATTGGGAAAGCAGCGATGAAAAGGAGCCCACTCTTACTCTGCGCCCCTTTTTCACAACTGAAAAAGCAGGGCATTAATACATTTATTTTCCTCCTCAAATCACAGCATCAGTGAAGCAAAACTAACCAGGTATTTCCTATAACTTCAACACAAGATTCAACCAATGCTTCTGAAAAGAAGCAATAGACACTGTAACTGTTTTCTTAAATCCTAACCCACAGCATTTATCATCTCTCTATTCATATCTACATATACCTCTTTCCATACCTCAGGCTCCTGTGCACTAGGAAACTTGTTAAAATGGCATAAGCAATAGTTGTCACAAAAAAGTAACTCACAATTTTTAACAAAATATTACTGAAGAGGCATTGAAATTCTCTGAAGAGACCCATTTCTGAATTACATCTCAGTTAGTGAATCTTTTAAATGTGTAGGGACACCAAATGTTTGGTCTTTTCTAACAACTTGTACAACCTGTATGGATAACCTTACCTTCCATGTTACAAATAAGTTTGAAATAGTTCATTCTGTAATGAAAGCAAGTTATAGAAACTGTTCATCTGCTAGAGAGGAATACACCATTGCAGCCCAACCACGTGGTGAATTGGAGCCTCCACCCGCCTTGGGGTAACAGAGCTGGTGCCTGCACGGCACAGCAAGTGCAGCCCATGGCAGTGACCAGGGCAACAGTGCAAGTAACGACACACAGTGGGAAGCTTTATTAGTGGAGTTCTACACTGAGAACAAAATTTATTAAAATCTATGCTTTAGAAAAAATTGAAGTGTTAAATTTTACCAGCTCACTTCTTCCTTCTGTATATTTGTTTTATGTTTTTTGCAAAATTATTCTGCTATTTTGTTTCTCCCTTGTCCGTTTAACAATATTCCCAAACAATATTAGTCTATCAAAGCTAAAAACCTTGTCCTGCTGCTGGTGTATCACCAACATATGTTAGAGCAGTTAATTGCAAGGCTGCAATCTGCTCTCTGAAGGAGGCTGGTAGCAGCTGTGACAGTCTGGTCTGCAGAATAAACTACATATAAAATGCAAGAGGTGGGGGGAAGACTCCACAGCTTTGTTTTTACATATCATGTTGGATTTGCAGGTCTATTTATTTAGAGAGGAGGGTGGTGGGGGGAGCCACAAAGTTAAAACAGGTAAACCTTGACATCTTGGAGCTCAGTGCTTGATTTTACAGCCCCTCCCTCACCACAAAGCAAGCAGGTGAGCAGCACCAGGCTGACTCCCATATGCTGTTCATGCTGAGAAATGCACAGTTTGCAGCTGCAAAGAACCAACCCACTTATTTATTGCATCTAGTCACAGTGTATGAATCCAAAGCCATGTGGTCTTCCCCAAAGACTGCCTTCCCAAACAGTGCATCAGATGAAAGGCTGCAAAGGGCTGTTGATTAGAAACTGAGTTCAGATCTCCGCTTCCTATCTCAGCTTCTGGCTTACACTGAAGAGTAACACAAAATACAAAGTGAATTATTACTCCACACTTAAGTTCAGAAGAAACAACGCGCTTTAAGAAAAAAGGGATAGGAAAATTCTGGATGAAGGGCAGCATGCTTCTAAAACACTAATTAATTACAGAAATACTATTATTTTTAATGTCAGTATCACACACAACTTTAATCTCCAAAAGTGATCAAGAAAAAAATTTGTACTCATTGTGTCTTAATTTTCTCTATTCACAATGTCTCTGGCATCCACCAACCTTTGGAAACAGTCTTTTAGAAGGCAACAAAACACTGGCACACTGAATCAGAAGCAACTTGTGCAGGCTGCTAGAGTTTGTCTTTACACACTGTCTAATCACAGCCATAATACATGCTCTCATAACAGGAAATACAGACCACCCATAAAACCCATAAAATCTGCAAATCATCTGTTGCCCAGAAAAGCTATTGGTGTCCCATCCCTGAAAGTGTTCAAGGCCAAGCTGGATGGACTTTTGAGCAACCTGGTCTAGTGGAAGCTGTCCCTGACTGCAGGAGCGGAACAAGGTGATCTTTAAGGTCCTTTCCAACCCAAACCATTTTATGATTCCATGAAAGCAAGACATACATTTTACAAAACCAGCTATTACAATATACAGATTCAAAATAGTTTAATAATTTGCACATAAAACAAAGAAAAAAAAACTCTTCTTATTTTGTTCTCTCATGAGACCAAGCAAGTGCTGAATTATGAAATGGGGGTATTTTAGAATAAAATAGGTCATTTCCTACAAATCAGACTTAACTACAGGAGATGGCTATGGTAATTTTTTTTTTTGTAAGTCAAAAGAGGAGCATGCATTCATAAACATTACAGGTCCACACTGAGAGCATTCTTAGAAAGGGGACACGTATCTATCTGATCATCCAGTACAGCCCACAGGAAGACACTAGACCAGTGCCCAAACCCTTCCTCACCCATTTAGCTCACCACTTCTCCCACAAGCCACTGGCCACCAGAAAAATACCACCATGAAAAGCAGATTTAGTCTCAGCCTGAAATAAACAATTGTAAAAAAAAAACAACTTTGGAAGTAGATTTAGGATACAATTCCCTTCAGCCGCTTGTTTAGACTTTTACAGATGCTGAAAGGTAAACAGCATTACATCCAAGCTAATTACTTCATATTCAAATATCAAAAGAATATTTAATTCAGGACAAATTAGTTATTCGTACAAGCTAGCTCTCCTTCACTGCTGCTTTCATTCCTCAGCTAGGGAATTTCACCAGCAAAAGAAACTTCTTACCTCCACAGAGACAGAGTGAGGACCAGGAGCCTTTTCAGCTAGATATTTTATAAATCCCAAAAGACATAATACAGGATACTCATCATCCGGGGCTTCCAATTTAGCAGGGGGCTTCAAGCTAACAACAGCTATTTTATGGCAACACCAAAGCAACAAAAGGGTCATCAGGAATTTATTTCAAACAATACAGTAATAAAGCAGAGATTTAAAAGACACTGATTTCAGTGACATTTCACACATATTAACATCTGGGTTTAGTTTACCAAAGCATTGTGTTCTTGAGTGATTGCTGGGCACAGGGTGAGGAGACTACTCCATTGCTTCAGTGAGAGCAAAAACCATCACACCTATCTTCTCAAATTAATATTCTTAATGAAAGAAAAAATATGCTGAATATAGGATTTGGCAACAATTACCACCATGCCCAGCAGACAGTACTTTCCATTTGACTGAGCGAGGACGACGAGTCTCTTGTGCCAGATCTTTTCCTTTCCCCCATCCCCAGCCATGTCGGACCTGCAGCGCCTAAACAGAAGCAGCAGCTTTGTCAGCGCTTACCAATTAACTCAGGCCACACCCTCACCTTGATCCCAACTTGAACTGCTGCCTCTCACTGAGCCCCCTCACACGAGCCCTACAAAACGGGCTTTCCCAGACCAGGAGAGCCACAGCCATTGCTGGGCTACCTCCCCTCTTCTCCCTCCTAAAGCAGCAGCACTGCCCCTCTTGCCCAGCACTGTCTATAATAGAACCCAGAAACACCCAGCTCAACAAGGGAGGTGTATGGAGAGGACTACTCTCCAACCGGCTAAATTACTGTGATTGCACAATAATTTTTAACTTTGAGCAAAGCCTAACACTTGAGGCTACCAGTCTTCCAGCAGACTGCTACTGCTAAAATTTGAGAAAAATACAAGGGGAGTAAAAGCCCTTCCCTCTATCTCCGCCGGCTGCACACAGTACTGAGGCCAGAGGCTCATTCATCAGGAGCAGCTGGCCACCACAACCCAGCTGGCCACCACAACCCAGCCACCACAACCCCGCTGCCTAAATTCTTCTTCTTTTGGTACTTGGTAGCTGGCCACCCTCCCAGTGCTCACAGCTGCAGGCAAGGAGTCTTCACAGGAAGGCAGAGGGGAAAAAACTGACAGCAAAAATAAATGCACACTTAAAAAAATGCAAATAACATTTGGTACAACAGGTTCTTGGAGAGACCAAATTAAATCAAGCTTTGTTATTTCACTTAGTGGTTTATTACAGAAGTTAAAGATTCTGAAGCTTTCAATTTTTTTTTTTCAGTTGTCATTTAAGTTGTTATAGCAACAAAACTTCAGGCTACGTGGTCTCAGTGACACTCCAGCATCCCTTTAGAAGTACTTTTTCCAATTTATTGAATTCTGCTCCTTCCAGTTCAGAAGGACACCGAGAACTTGGAACAAAGTCATTCTTCTCATTACATGTGCAACGAGGTGTATTGCTGTAAGTTTCTCTCAAGTAGGATATTGCTTCTGACATTTAACAGAGAAGAAAAAACATTATGTGGCCTTTGCCCAGGGGGAAGATAGAGCAACCCAACAACTTTGAAAGCACATGCAAAAAAGATGGGGTAAGGTGAAGCTATTTTTTTCATTTAGTAAGTGTGGCTACATTTCTTCAAACAAATGAAAACACCTAAATGGGTGCACACACAAACATACAGGCACTCCCAGAAGGTCTATCTCCGTTTAAAACATTTTATGCACACATAACTTCTTTTTTCCCTAGTAATATAACATCAACACCAGAAACATTTTAAATTGCCATTCTGAGTCTGTGAAGACATGCATACCCAGAAAAAAAATCCTATAAACATGGCCACTTAAAAAGAAAGCTGCTAATGATATACCAGTTTGCTGCTCCTGCAAAGGATTCATAATTTCGCTGCATCAGCAGCAGACTGAGCATGAGAGAATGTGGAAAGTATGGCCAAAAATGTGATATTGCTTTTCCAAAACAGGGTCTATTTTCCCTGCCAAATCAGAGATACACTACTTTCACCAAGCTTATTGCAAAAAAGAGAAGCTTCCTATAATAAATTCCACAGGTTTCTTTTAAAAGAAAGCCTTTTGGGTGACATCTGTAGTGACACTGAGGTCAATTTTTCATCCTCTTACTAAATGAACCACTAACCTCTGGGGCACCAAGTTAACCAGTTATCCTTGGCTCTTTATATTTGTCAGTACTTAATTTACTGCATTATTGTCTTGCTTTCATGCAAACTCCCATTTCCCCTTCATATGAAAATAAAGGCACCCAGAGTCACATCCATCTATCATTGCCCCAAAATTGTTTCCTTTCACCAAACTCCAAGGATGTCCCCCATATTTTTTTAATTCTCCTACAGAAGACCATCCCTCTCCCCAAAGTTATCACCCTTCTGCCAGCCATGTTTCTATCACCATAGAAGTCCTGCCGAGCTGGAGACACAACAACCTGGGAGGTGACACCAACTTCTCCAGCACCAGAACATGGTCCCTGGCAGGAAGAACACAGCAGCATCCCAGGGCGCAGCTTCATGGGATGAGCCTCTCTGCCCCTGGGCAGCAGGGATCACACTGAAACCCATTTGGTCTTAATTACTCTTCCCCCCCCACTGGAGACTCCAGCCCTGAGATGGAATCCAGCTTAACAGTTTTTAGTAGGAATACATTCCTCCTCTTGTTTGGGATTAAATAGGTAATTAATGTGTACCACTTAATTGTAAGAAACTGAAGTCGAAAATAAGTTGCCATCAAGGAACTGCTACCTCATAGAAAAAAAGAACGAAAGCAAATACTGCAAAAAAATAGAAAAAAATATTTCCAATTTAACACTTATCTGGGACCAATTTGAGAAAATAATTAAGGTTACTCATAGGAAAAAATTGCATTGCTGAGGTATTGTAACAAGTAAAACTAATGTGATTATCTCAAAAAACCAAAAATACCTTCGTATTTGCTGTCAATTTAAAATTATTTTTCCCCAATTTAAAATTTGACTCATTTCTCTTTCACTAGTAAGATCAGTCATTTCAACAAGTATTATGTATGTCTGTGCTGCTGTTTCCTTTCTTATTTTCTCAGTTTTTCAAAAAGCACCACTGAATTATGTAACTTAGCTCAAAGGCAGTTTGGTTTTTGGTAGGTTTTTTATCCATTTTTCAGCAGCAGACTTGCTGAGCATTACAAGAAAATGACCTCAAAGAAACAAAGAAAACACATAATGTATATTAAAAAGTAGGGAAAAAAAATAAAGCACAGATGCCCTAAAGTATCTTGCAGAATTTTTTAATACTTCTTGCTTCGCTTTTTATTTTCTTACTGCTCAGAAAATATTCCTGAGTGAGAACATCTGTGCTATACTCTGGATTGATGTTAGAAGAATTCCACTTTATTTTCAATATACATAAGCATTGGTTCGGCATTGTTGCATGTTTTATCCATTCAATTTATATTGGGATGAAAAGGTTTGTTTTCCTTTGAAGAACCAGGAAATTGTTTTAAAGCTACATGAACCGTATTCTGTATAACTAACATCACCAGCATTTCTCCCCCATTTATTCCATCTTATTTTACCAGACTAAATGTGCCACGACCAAAAGATGTCATAGTCTGGTACAACTGAGAAAGTGTTACTTCCAGCGGTGTTTTTGTAACAGAACTAAAACATCTGCAACTGTTATAACCTAAGTTAAAGTGTAAAAAGCTATGAGAATCAGATGGTTTTCCATGGGTGGAAGGCTATCACCCAGGAGAAGAAAGGCTGGCAACTCCCTAAACCCCAGATTGCCTCCAGGAATCGTCCTCCAAACGCATTGAGCGCTTTCACAGGCTCCTCCACAGTCCTCCCAGCTACAGGAATTGCTCGCAGCAGCTGAACGGTGCGTTTGCTCAAAGGGAAATCACTCTGAAGCCACTCTTCCACAAACACACACTTCACTTTGATCGCCGTTAAGTAACACTGAAAGGCTGAGAAACCACATAATGCCAAGCTGAAAGCAAGGATGTATCCCATCCAGCGGAAGGCAGGTGCTGCTCACACCAGCCAGCCTGCCTCAGCAGTACCACACACACCCTTCACTGAAAGCACCTGCAAAGCTGCAGGGCTTGCATGCTGACCACTTCTCAAGCCCCTCTTTGTAAGCACTACAGAATTCAGTCATCCTCTTTATTAGCCTTGAATAGTCCCAAAAGCATTTGGACTGCTTTCTCAAAACACAGGGGTAACAGCATCAGTGTGGCTTTAGGGCCTCCCTAAGACAAGCCTCCTCCTCCTCCCTCCTTCCATGGATGGCTGAACGCAGGCAAGACCAGGCACAGAGGGGCTGTGGCAAAGCCATGCCCAGGGCAAGGCAGGGCTTGTGCACCTCCCTGCCTTGCAAGACACAGGTCCCCTCAGGCACAGAATTGCTGTACAGTCAAGTCCCCACGCAAAGGACCTCCTCAGTCACTGCCACGCTTGCTCCAAGTTCCTTCCTACCTTCACCTTGCAACTTCTCTTGCAATGTGCAAGAGTCACCTGTATTCACAGATGAGGACAGGAAAACATCGATTTGACTGAAAACACAGAGGGAGTTGGAGAGAAGAGGTTAAAACAAAGTTTTCCATAATGAGTGGAGTGAATTAATTGCTGCATCCATACATTTGCAGGACCAAGTCCCAGACCTGCAGGATCACACAGCAGCTTTCTAAATATTAAGTGACTGTGACCCATTTCAGTACTTATCCTCCTTACATTAACGTATCTCCACCGCTGCTCACAACCTTCACCAAGCTGCAGCAGAATGACATTTCCCACCAGCTGGGTTTCACTGCCACTGTTGGGAGCCCACCATGAGTGAGGAGGTCAAGAGCCAGCTTGAGAAAATTGTCAGCAGCCCCAGGGAACCTGGACAGGTAAATCACTGGAATACTACTCGGCCAATACTAAATACAGAGTCCAGAAACGTCATCTTGGTGGTGTCAGCTATAAGAAAACTGATAGCCAACTGAGCAGCAGGGGTGACAGGGATTTTTTGGCATTTTGGTTCTTTTTTGGGCCTTTTGGTGGTTCAGTGGATTCCTACACATTCTGAAAACAGACCATAAGACTTGTTTTAAAAGGCTGAAGATTTATATATATATCAAAATGAAATCTTAATTAAAAAAATTAATTATCCACTATTGCCCTTAAGTGTTTCCATCACAATTCCAAAGGGGTCTCTTTCTGGGCAATGCGGAGGACTCAGTTAAGCCTGTGGCAAAAACCTCATGGTCAGGCTCGAGGAGGGAACTTGCAAAGACCAATAAAAAACACACGTAAAATTGGCAGATTTTCACACTGATCCACCCCTGTGTATTAGGATCTATAAAAGATACCCCAGTGACACAGTCACAAGCAACTATGAGAACTTTTTGCTCTACAGAACATAAAACACATCAAAGCTGATGCTGTGTCCCTGGAAGACAACCTGCTGTCTGAGACCTGACTTTTAAGCAAATAATCTGAGAAGTCCCCATTACCTGGCACTGGGGAAAAACAGCAAAAACAGTAAAAAAAGCAAGCTTGACACACACATTCCCTGAGACTACAACCTTCCCCTCTCACACTTCCCTGCTAATGAATGTCAGACCTACCAAAGAGTTGGAGCTTTAAGCTCTGGATGGCTTAAGCCTCTCATGCACAAATTAAGCAAGAATATGGTCATTTGACACCTGTTACCTTTGCTTACACTGCCAGCTTTCCTTGAGTTCTGGTCTCTTATCAGCAACGGCCTCCAAACGCTTTCAAAGAGCAGATTACAATTTCTTTTCACAAATATTAGCCCACTGCAGTTTTTAAATGAACAATTGAAGTATTGTTCTATGCAACATCAAAAACCCCCACAAAACTTCACCTCCCACAGCATTTGGTGGGAGGGAGGGGAAAAGTGTCTCAAGAGACTTCTCCTAAAATCTTTTTTATTGAGCAAGAAAACTGTTAATTTACTAATTTAAACTAGAAAGTCAGGGTTATACATGAGGTCTAGGAACATTGTTAAGAAGCTCATGATATGCAGGGCATGAGACTGAACTGTTACAGAGACCAAACAAATCCTGTAGGGACTGAACATGACACTGAACAACTCCAACAAATCTATGATTTCTTATTTCATATCCTTGCTTACTGTGCTCATTTACATCACGTGAAAAATTATTTTTTAAAAAAATACCTGGCCATTACTTATACACACTTACTTATACTTGCAAGAGAAGATAAAAGGTAAAATGCTTACAATATAAAAAAACAAACAAACAAAAACAAACAAAAAACCAAACAAAAAAAAAAAAAACAAACCACAAAAAACCACCAAAGCATAGAAAGATTAAGCAGTTGAAAGTCACCAAAAAAAAAGTCGGAAACATCTCTGGCTACAATTAGATCAAACCAAAGTTACAAGATCCACAATTACTTCCTTTTGATAAATAGTTACTTGATACATCATTGCTACAATAATTTTCCACAATTTAACCCTAGGTCAATATTTGGTAAGCACATTTCATCTCAACTGCCTGTCTGTTTACTCCCTTTTGGTGCCGTCCATCATGTCTTGCCATCAATGTTAAGCCACTCAGGTGTGGATGTCTTGCCCTCTCAAATCCCTCCGACTTTCTTGTCAGTTTTTAATCACTACATTAATTCCTAGGAAGCCATAAGCAGAACTACATCAACACCAAACCTGCACAGTCCTTCACCAGCAAGGTTTGGAAAATGCACGCACCATTTCTCAAGCCAGCTGCCCCTGCCCCAGCTGTGCTCCTTTAACACTCAGACAGAGATTGTGCCAGAGGCTGCATCGGTGCATCCAGACACACAAATAGTGCACCATTAGCATGCCACCTTGGAATTAAACATGATCGATTTTGCTGCCTCCAATTGCCCTGGACAGGGTGGACTTTTCAAACATCTCTTACTTGCTTGTTCATTCCCCACAAACACAACCTGCAGACAAAATGTTTCAGACACAAAGCTTCTTTTGAAATAAAAGCAAAAGAACAGAAACATTTACACACGCTACACAGACCAAGCTTCAAACAGAGTCTGTCACATTAATAATTAATTCCACACCCATAGATTTAGTATTAGCCACAGTGTTAATCCATAATTAATTTTTGGAGATTTATGAATCTTAATCAAAGATATTACACCCAGAACTAAGTGCAGTTATCTGCAAGTCTGTTATCTGTATGTTTTTAACTCAAAATTTTACAGAAAGCAGAACCTTACTACTCCGTGGATTATTTTCCACAAGTATTTTTTCCATTCTAAACATGTCTTCTCAATCTAAATAATACCAAGTCAGAACACTGAGGTCAAATTGTGAAGTTATTCACTCCTAGCATTCTGCAAGTACAATACTTGGCTGCCTCACTATGACTGCACAGGGACACCAAAAGTGCACATCGTGCAGATCACTTCTTACTAATCACAACCTGGAAACCGTGACAAAGCTGGAGGTAATCTGGGAAGGGCTGACAACTCAGTTCTCAAAGGCTTCAACGAGTTCTCCTGAAGGAACTGCTGCATACAGCAGACACACACATTCTTGCATGATGAGAAATGCTGGTTTTCCTGTAAGTATGAAAACCATAAACTTAATTCAAATATTTTGAATAATCTTCCACCAGATATGCTTTTTTTCCATAACAGCACAGAGGTGGTGATGTAGATTTCAGTGTCAGCTTGATACCAGCTGCCAGACTGTATGTTCATATGCACACACAGGTTTGATCTTCTCAGTTTAGGAATTACTTTGTCCCCTTTCTCGTCTCTTTATAAAGTGAAGACTTGCTCATCTGCTACACTAGCGCAGAAGGAAACCACCTAACTGCTACCAGAAGACGGTCATCTCTGAAATTATGGCATTGAAACCATAAAATTACTATGTTACTATACTGTTAGCACAGCAAGCAGCCCTACACGTCTGCTTAACAAAACACTGAGGATCCACTTCCTTACTACCTAAACACCACCACAGAAAACCTTCAGTGAATTTAAGTTAACAATAAGGTATGACAGTGACGGTATAAAACAGAGAAAGTCCATGGACTCTGCTACTGTTTTCAACCACAGAATTTCCATATAATAGAAACAACCTCAGTAATTATGGCTACCTCAAGTCCATACCAGTGGCATATAGCATAACCACCATATAAATACTAATAAATAAAAGCACCATGTCATTTTAAACCCAGGGTACAGAGCTTTTGGTACCAGGGACCACTCGAAGTCTGGCTGCCACTCTGAAAACCGTCTTTTTAGACCTTCAAATAAGAGTTACATTTTCATTTTCTCCTGCTTCCACAGATGGACCGCTTCTCTCCTGAAGGAACCCACACCACTGGCAATCATGTAACCTTTTCCTGGTGACTGGCACGTGTTTCGCTTCTGCTCACTACTTCCAGGTTTAACATCACACTGCAGAATGCAATTGCCATCACTTAATGCAACTTAGTAGTTGGAAGCCAGGCTGCAGTCCACTGCCACGGGAGTTACACAGGCCGCAGTTTTGGAACACAACACATCAAAATAATTTCTTTTATTAATGTTGTAACACCGATGAACAAACGCTGTGAAAACTTCTCATCTGAATGGCCAATGAGGCATTTGATGCTCCACCAAGGGTCACATTTGGCTGGTTTACCTTAACCAGAGAGGTACTTTTGGCTCCTGTCTCCTACATGCAGGTAGATAGTCATGTGCATTAACTGCTGAATATAAATAACAGCTCCTTGGCAGCCACAGCCATATCCTAGAGAATCACTTTATTCTTTTTCTAGGTAGAATCAGAACATGTTTGCCCTCTTCAAAACCATGTTCTTCAGAAATCAAGTGGGAAGGTGATGGGAACATCAGCTACTTTTCTCCTCCCAGCAACTGGAATTCTCCATGAAAAAAACCTGATCTTAACAATTTTCTTGGGAATCACTTCAAACCAATCAATACACCATTCACAGTATTCCTTACACTGCACATCTCAGGAGAGCCTGGCAGTCTGCGTTTGCCAAAGCAAAACTTTCAGAGTCAGGAGTGTAAAGCATGTCAGAAGGGCTAATAAGGGGGAAGAGCACACTCAGCTGCTCGGAGGGATCAGCCAGAGGAAAGGGGAAGGGCACTGCATAAGTTCGCAGCCAACGACGATCACACCGTCCCAAAACACCAGTTGATCAAAAAGAAGTTTGCAGCAACAAGAAAGTACGGGAGCTGGGAGGGGGGAGGGAAGGAAGAAAGAAAAAGGAGGGGGAAAAAAAGGAAAGAAAAAAGCCAAAGCCCAACAAGTCGCCCATGGAGGGAAAGCCAAGTGTGCAACTGCCTGCGCACCCACAGCCAACATGGGATTTCAACATGGGGCTGTGGGGAGCAGCCCCTCAGCGGGCCGGGCCGGGGCTCCCGCACCCCTCCGGGGCTCCGGGGCGGGCGCGGAGGAGCCGCGGGCGGCGGCGCTGCCTCTCC
>VWZG01000461.1:906003-982949 GCA_013396735.1 Grallaria varia
AATTGCCCATTGTGAAAACCCTCACCCTGGGAGAGGTACTGGGTGTTCCTATCTGAACTGAAGCATATATAAGCTTGGGGTTTTGGAACTTGAGGCACTCACTCACTCATCAGACTGAGAGGAGGACCAGAACCTCAACAGGACTGCAACTACCACTCTCAACCAGACTGCGACCACCAACCTTCTGGAAGGAAAACAGGTTTTTCCTTTTCTTTTTGCTTTGGACTTAGGGGGACCACGTGGTGTTCAGCACAGGAGCTGGTGAGCACCATACTGTTTGTGCCCCAGGGGGCTGGGTTGTACAACTGGGTTTTGAGGGCTGAAACCAATTTTCCTTTGTATCAGTGCATCTATTGTAATCTTTTTATTAAATTGTAGTTCTGACTTCTAAACTCTTTTGAGTTGGATTCATTTCTCCTGCCAGTTTACTTTTAAACCAGCATATTAGCAATGTTCAGTTAGTGTCTTATGGGTTTTTTTACAGTATACTCATTCCAGAAATTAACTGTCTCGGCATGTTTTCATACTCTGAGGTCTTTACTTGTGCTTGGAGCACCTAGGATATGTAAAAAAAACTGAAAAAACTTTATTACACAAATTTACCATATCATTTGATATTTTTTGAATGACAACAAAAAGGACTGAATATATTTGGTTCAGTCACGTAAGCTTGGACATTTACAGAGAAATGGTTTATAAGTGCATGGGCAAAATGATAAAGGTAAGTCAATGTAACTGCTCATGCATTACATGATTTAGGTCAGTACTTAAACTCCTAATATTTGCTTAGAATTACATGTCTGCCACAAGGCCCACTGCTCAGGCTAGTAAATAACAAACTCATCAGAAAATTGTGTGCAGGGAGTGATTTTTTTCCAAAGAAGTTTTCAGTTTGATCCCATCCTCTCCATCTTCAGACAGATTATTCTACTGATGCATCTAGTTCAGGACTGAGGTTTCTTTCAGACAAGGAACATCTGCTAGGTGTAGATCCATCCCTTCTTCTGTACTGCCAGGCATTCTGTTTTGCACATAGCAATTACCTGAACTTTTCTTATCTTGTAGTGACTGGAAATTTGGAATCCTGCTGTTCATCATAAAAATATTTAGTATGTTCTGCCCATCTTCACAGGACAGCTTTACTTTCTTAGCATCTTCTTACATTCTGAAATATTATACGCCAAATATACTTTCTTGCCTCTTTTAATGTCTCAAGCTTTTAGGATATGATGATCTTTTCTAACTTTCTCTGCTTATGTGTTTCTCTGTTTCATTCAATCTTAATTTTGCCTATTCCCTTTGGTTTTTTTTTCATATTTTCCATACTGTTTATGCAATATTGATATTCCTTTTCCTATTTTTACATTTCCTCTTTTCATATATTGATACATGACATATTCAAGAATTCACAGTTGATTATTAAAAAAGCCTTTTCATCCCTAATGCAAACACAAATGCATATCCAGCTGAGGGATTTGAGAGCTGTGTACATAAAGCCCTTGAAGGAGCTTCTTTTTGCTAACATTGTAGCTCTGTTTTCGCATCACTACCGTGATTTCTCTTTCTGTTCTTCTTTTTTAATGCAGCCTTTTTCTCTTTTGGCAGTTTTCTCTTCTCAAGCTATTTCTTGCAACTTCAAATCACCAGAGCTGAGAAACAGCCATGCCTGCAGCAAGCCACAGTCCTCCATGGTCTCAAATTTCTTCAGCTACTAAGGAAGACATAAAGCTCTCCTTTAATCACTGTGTGCCCACAGAAAGGACACAAAGCCAAATATCCAAACACATGGGCTGAGTGGGACCTTTCCCTGAGACGGCACAGGTGGAAGCAGGAAGGATCCAACCCTTGTCTCTGTAAATACCGAAGGATAAACTGGGCTGCAGTTGTTGGCATCATCAGGAGACTCTTCTCTCTGGCGCTTGTGGAACTAATTGTAAAGCCCTCTCTTAGTGCGTGGGATGCTGGAGGCAATTTTAGTGATGGTGAAAAGTGCCAGACTGATCAGACACGGAAGATGTTGCTCTAGATTTCACTTGTGTAGTGCTTTATGTCTGCTCTAGCTCAGGGTAAAACAGCATTGCGGGTTTGACTGCGGAGTTTTGATTTAATAATTGTTAGCACACTTGTTTTGCAGCACTAATGACTAGGTAAGGAGTTCTCTTGACAGAACAGGAACTGTATAGGCAGAAAGATTAACAGCATCATTTTGCTGGTGTCTGCCTATTCTGCTGTGGAGTCAGCACTTCCATGTATACGAAATTATTCAATGTATTTTTGGTACTGCAACAGTGTAATGGATCCATTGCGAGCCTGATTGCCTTCACACTGCAGGAAAATTTGGCTCCCTATCACCACATCATGATGCTCAGGCTCATATTCGTATTTGAATATCTGCACTGAGGATTACATTGCTTAGCAAGCAGTAATTAACACATCCAGGCAGTCCTGCCCTCCCCAGGGACAGATGTTCCTCTGGACTCCAGAGCTTTGTTCCAGGAGCTGCCTAATCCTGTCTGTGCTTCCAGCTTCCACCAGTGTAGACATTCTCAGCCATCATTTTATAGAAGCATTTCACCTGATGATGCAAGAGACCTGGTAAGGCACAGCTGTCCTTGGGAAAATACAGCAAAACCCCTCCCTGCCCCACACCCCAATCTATTATCTCAAGTATCTCCTTTTTTCTCCTGCAATCCAACAACAGTGATCCCTGAGACTGATAGGACCAGTTTTCTTTTTTCTTTTGACATCTGTTTCTCTGGCCCAAAGTCTTCCGCCAAAAGCAACATGGACACAGACTTTGGACTGTCTCCCCTACCTGCCTGCTCTCACCTCTCCACAGCAATGCAATGATTTCCCATCTGACCATGTTAATATCTGTAATCGAGTGGGCTGAATAGGAAGAGGAGCTGCAACTCCACTTTGTAACCTGCAGCTCCCATTCCATATATCACTACCCAAAAGAGGGACCTGTGTAGAAGGATTAGTTTCTTTAGTATTACTTTGCAATGTTGGATGTGTCTAGAAGAGGGACAGGAACTCCATGGAACTGAGAGAGCAAGGAATAGTGGAATATAAAAATGTATGGCCTCAAGAACAAGCCTCACAAATAGGCTTGAGTGAGCCTGAAATAGGATTTAGATCCAAGAAACTGCTGCTGCTTAAGATCTACCTCATACCAGTGGAAAACAAGGCTTTGATTATAAATAAATAGGACTGTGCCACAGACACACCTGATTTCATCACCAGTTTCTCATCAGACCGTAAAATAACCCACAGCACTGAACTTGACTGTTCATGCCAACCAGAGGAGTCCAGCATGTTTAAAAGATAGATAACTGCAAATAGGAAAGTTCCTTAGCAGTAACCTGAATTTGGGCAGTTTTAGTAACTACTTCACTCAGCCTGCTTTTGGATCCAAGCAGAGCTGGCAAAAGAGAAGAAAAACCCTCAGCTCTGGAAGCCAAGGGCAAAGAAACAATGTGGGGAACAAAATGAAAGTTACCTCGCGAATGGCAAGTTTCAGCTTGCTTCTCACTGCAGTAATAAGAAAGCAAAGTGATTCACTCTGGCAAAATTTTCCAGCTCGAGGAGCTTGAAATAACACGACCGCCCACCACAACTGCTGCCTGCGAGAGAGCTCAGGGAGGGGGCAGGGGCAGCCGGAGAGTACCAGGGAGATACGGGAAAGGTGCAAATGGAAAGTTCATTTTCAGCAAAGTAGAGATAAATGTTGGCCTATGGGAGGGGAGGGAAGAGGGGTAGTACCAATGGTATCGCAGTCTTGTAAAAATAAAAGTGAGTAATGGGGGTTTGTTCAGTGAAAGAAAAACTGTCCTGCTCTTTCACAGGGGTTGGGAGGTGGATGCTCATGCATGTCACAAAGCACTACTCCTGGGGGGAGCTGCCTGGTTGTCGTATAAAGTCTTCATTTTGCGAACTGCTGGGGGAAGGCATGTTTTAGAGGTGGCTAAGAAGGGTGAAGTGACCTACCTGTGGCAGGGTAGTTACAGAGAGAAAAAGAAACCAAAAGAAAACCAATATTGATTTTTGGACTGAGAGTGGTTAATATTTATCTAGATGTTCAAACTGGATATCAAACTGCAGCTTATAAGAAGTTGGCCAATCATAGCAAGATTTTTCAACAAACCTGTTAATGTTTTTCAAGTACAGACATGCTGATACAACTTAAAAGAAAGCTACAGAATTGCAGGTCTTATTATTGTCACTTAAATAAAACCTCCAAGACAATTAATTATGTGTTTGTACTTTTAACTTTGTCAAAATGTATGCAAGAGGCAATAAATTTGATTTGCTCAACCTATATTTAGGTGGGCACACTGAACTTTTTTTTTATTGTTCTTTCCAAATCACTTATCACCAAAATTGTACTTTATCCCCAGGCATTTTCCTCATTTCTTTCTATTCTGTAATTCAATGACCACAAAATTACATGAGCTTAACTACAGAAAGATTAATTTTATGCTGTAACCGTTTCATCTTGCTTGGGCGTTTCTCTTTGTGGACCATCTGCGCTTGATAGCTTGATACCCACAGTTCATTTACCTCTCTTAAGGGTAACTTACATTTAGTGGTTTCAATCCTTTTGAGTGTGTAGACCCTAAACAACTATCAGTGGGTCTTTTGATGCTTCCATAAAAATTTGAAGCCTATTGACAGTAAGCTGGTGGTTTTTTTACCTGCTGCTTCTTAGTGGTAGCACCTCAGAGGTCCACAGACCACAAACCTAAAGCTGCTGAAAGCCTCTGTAACTTCCACACAGACTTACTCCACCTGTTCTGCAAAGGAGCCTGACTTTAACCTCATTAATAATGAACAACACTAAAGTTGTGGGCAACGTATGAACTGCAGACACATGCTGCATGGGACACGTGAAATGAATCGGCTGTGTGAAATATGAGCTTAAAAATGGTGCATAGGCTCTTGTATAGCAGAGGTATGAAGAAATGCTAAGGTACACATTGCATCCAAAATTCATATTTCCTGCCTCCTTTACATCTGTAGGAAGTCCTGGCCATATTTGGGCCTAAGAGTTCATCAAGAACCATTTTACAGCCGGGGTGTATAAAACTTCCCTGCAGTGTGTTAGGACAAGCTCAAGGATCAGAACGAGCTGAACCCATGGATAACTGAGTGAGCAGTCTCATTTAAGAGGAAAAAAAAAAAAAAGAGGTTTGAAAAACTCGTGCTTTGAACAGTCCTGGTCATGGGCATGGAAGTTTTTCTCCTCTGATGAAGTTCCTCTCTGATTTGTTTTTGTAAGTTTAGGCAGTGCTGCTGGTACAGCTGCTGCCGGAGTCCTGCCAGAGGAGCCATAATTTCTTAATAGCCTCTACCAATGAGTTGTCATGTTAACAAAACAGAGGATGAGAAAATGTAGTTGCAGAGCAGGCGGATGTAACCTGAGGCTAAGGAGGCAGCAGCTCGTAGCACCCTCTCTACCGTGGCCCCAGAGGAAACCTGGAAGCAGTGTACCCAGGAGCAGGTGGGATGTGACCCTCCCTTCTGAAACCACCGAGTTTCTGTCCACCTACTTATACATGTAAAGCCTCGACCCAGCTTCAGCTGTGCACTGAGGCCAGCCAAGGCAGGCAAACAAACCCAGGAGGTTTTGTATGTCCCATTCACTTCTGAAGAGGGGGCCCAACAGTAATGCATTGACAAGCCAAGCCATCAGCTATTCAAGATAATCGAGAGCAGTGACATTTCCACATTTTCAGAGCTCTCAACAAACATAGCTAATTAAGTCTTGCATCATCTCTGCAGTTATAGACAAGTGAGTATTCATCTCTCTTTTGACAGAGGAGGAAGCTGCAGTCTGGGGGGTATTTAGGGCCACAGAGGAGTCACTGGCAGAGCCAGAGATATATTTTAAGAGCTCAAAGCTCCAAGACGACCACCTTTTCATTTAAGTTAGTAGATTGGAAAACACCTCCTTCTCTGTGTGAATTAAAGGGAAGACTGAGAATATTCTTCCATTATCAATAAGAACTGGATGACCTTTTCCTCAGTGTGTCACCAACTATGAAAGTATTGTGGCCAATTTGTGGTACACAGAATATTTCTCACTTGGACAGACTATTTAAGTCAGAAAAAAGAGAAGAGGTGATAGGAAGGCCCTGGGTCTCCTAGGCATGTCTGGTATATAAGACAAAGAAGGTTCTTTAAGTGCCCTGCTTTTCTCTCAGCCTTACCTCAGCTGCCCTCTGCCAAGCAGACATTAATGCCCATTGCTCAAGATGAGCAGCTGTACTCGGTGCCTTTCAAAGTCTATAGACACAGCTCCTACCCCATAAGTGTTACAAGAATACAGAACAAGTGGATGAAAGAGAGAACTGTAAAAGTTATCAGTGAAATCGGCCTCTCTCAGGCCTGTTTTTAAACTTTAAAAAAAACCATACCCATTTCCAAATATAAAATAGACACATAATTTCATTCAAATTTACAAAACTTATGTCATAATTAGAATTCAGAATAATCTAATGTACATACAATTATCTGTGGACAAAGAAGTAGGTGTGTGCATGGGCGTCTGAAGCCAATGACTTCTTAAAGCGAGTGTTGCCTAAACTAGCCTGCCCCAACTTGTAATAACGCTTTTTCCAAAGCAGAACAGTGGACCAGTTTGCTGGGTGTAGCACAACTGAAGAGTGCAAGTCAGATATTGGAAAGGTGACACAAGGATTACTTTTCTGTCATTCTAATCTTGAGGTTATTTTCTGAATCTCCATTTCCCTTTGGCTCTGGGAATGTCTCAAAGTGCTATAAACCCAAAAGATGCTCAGGAACAGCATGCTGGGAGGGCATCTCCCTGAGCAGTTCCGAGTATCTCTATTCCATCTTCTCTACTCGGTCAGGAGCAGCAGGTAACAAAGGATCAACAGTACTCAAGACCCAAATTCCTACAGCACACCCTTCCCAGAGAAGAGCCTTTCCAGGAGCAAATAAATCAACTTCGTGGAGAAGTAAAACAGCTATGTTGTATTAGATGAAATGGTTTAATGTTGGTTGAGTGATTTAAGTACCGATAAAATCTGCCCCTTCCTTATCTTTTTTTCCCAGGGAAATAAAAAGCACATACGAAATTCTGAAAAAATGGTCAGCACACTTACTAGCAAGCCATAACATAAGTTCACATTTTCAGTTTAATAAAGTAATATAAACTTATGGAACTACTGAATATTGTAGATAAATGCACATGCTGACAGTTCCTCATATTTAGAACACATATCTAAACTGAGCATCTTTCTGGTCACCTGAATTTCCTCAATGGCTGTGATCTGGTATGTTTTCTTCACCAAAAACCTGCAAATATTATTACTTCTCAGCTGACCGATTCAACAGTAACTCTGGGTGCAATTCTTTTCCCAGCAGCACCATCTCAACATCTGTATTGAAATCAGAATACGTGTTTACCAGGTTAATACCAGGAACCCACAAGCAGAGCGTGGCCCAGGTTACAAGAACACGTAATACAAACCATTTTATGATTCTGTGAATACCAAAAAGGTTCAAATGCAATAAACAATAAAATAATATTTCATCAAAATGCACCTTTGACTACCCAGTTTTATTCATTATTGCATTGCACACATCCTTTCTGTTAACATCTAAATGGCAATTTTATGCTGGATCCTCCTTCTCCAATCCACATGTTTTGCTCATTCCTCTTTTTTAACTCATAAGCACTTGGAAATATACTGCTGCAATAAGGCAGACTAAGCCAATACATATGTGTAAGAACATAAAACCAGACATACTGTGTGAAGAACCAATATCATCTAGCTCACTATCGTAACTCTAGAACTAGTAGCAGATGTTTTGGGGAAGACTACAGAAGGGAGAGTATTTTTAGTGTGAATCTCCACATGGCATTTCTTCCCAGCTTCCAGCACCACATTAAATATTTATCTGACTGATGTGATAGTACATATTTCCATGTTTCCAGATCCCCCAGGGCTAGAGGATAAAAAGAACCTTTTAGTACAACTAAAACCTTCAGGCTGTTCAGAATTAGTCTATCTACTGTCATTCTCATCACTAAACTCCACATTGTTATACTCATTTTCTTTAGTTCATTAAAACAATTCGATTAAGGGTCTGGATTAGTGTTCATAAAACAATGGGAAAGCCATAGAAAAGAGATCCTTAGGGCATCATCACAGTTACTGTATTGTTTATACATGCATACCTCACAGCACATAGACGTCTCTTACCAAGTATCAGCCCAATGACCTTCTGCTCCAGGGCCCAGGAGGTGAACTCCTTGGCAGGGTTTTTATTCAGCCCTTTGACAAAGTTTGTGTTGACGTTTCAGAGCGCTGAAGTTTGGCCTGTGGACATAAGGCTCTCTTGCTTTCAAGAAAACACTGTCAGTCTCCGGGAGGAAAACAAAGGAACTGGGCCAGTGTATAACCATGTTTTTTTTTTTTTTTTTGCGATGGCACATTTCTAGGAATGTGCTGGTTTACTGCAGATCACAGTAATTAAAAGAGCCACAGTGAAGTGGGATTGCAAATCACATTTCCCAAGCCCCCTGGATTTCTCTGTGGGAGCAGCGCTGCCAGCTCCAGCCGGCAGCAAAGCACCAGCACAAGCACACGACGCTGGGACAGCCTCGCTGCCCCCAGATGCCGGCACCAAAGTTTGGTGTTACCAGCACGGCTCAGCGCCCAGGGCCAGGGGGACATCCCGTGCCCTGCCATCACCCCCGGCCGACAGCCGGCCGCTCCGCACCTCTTCCTGCCCTCGGCCGTCCTGTTTCGATGGAGCCCGCCCCTCTCCGGCTCTACCTGCCTGCACTGCCCGCCCCGGTTTTATCCGAGAGCCTTCGTGGCCGGCGATGCCGCCGCGCGCTGTTGCCTGCCCACCCAGAACCACTCTTACCCTCCTGTCACCTCTCCCGAAGAGGTTTCTCCCGGGACCCAACGAGGTTCCCGCTGCATCTCCTCTACAGGATGAGGAATGGGGATGTCTCCGGCTCCTCGGCAGAGCTCGGGAAGCCCAGAGAGATCCCGGGGGCCAGAGTCTTGCTGGAGCTGACGCTGGCCCCTGCCCATCTGCTTTCCTGAGCCGTTTCAGAGGAGGATGACTCTGGAAGGAAGTTGAAGGGCTTAAAATCTAGTGAAACCTAACATGAGTACATTTCAAGGATCGTATCTTCTGCTAGGTCTCCTTGTAAAATTAGTTTTTCTTGTAACATTTTTGTTTGCATTTTCATCATGTTATTCCTTCCAATTACGCTGTGGGAAAAAATCTGATATCAACGAGCTCTTTAAACTTTGGAGATTAACTAAAAATTTACCTTTTCAATATGAGCTGGCTGTTTTGGAACATAAAATATGAATTTGTTGCAATTGGATACAATTGTGAGGAACTGTGTTCCTGTTACATAAAAACAGATACTGAAATTGTCTTCTGACGAGAGAAATGAAAACATGGAACGAAGCAGCTCCTCTCTCCTTAGCTGTCTGTCTAAACTTTTCTAACATTGCCCACGTACTGTAAAACCTCAGACAGATCCTTGTCGAACATCAATGATTTGTTGTATGTAGAAGTTTTAAAAGCAGACTGAAACAAAACCTCTTCTGAAACTAATGGCAAGTCCTACCTGTCTGTGGGGCTTTGTTTCTAAGAGAGGATTCCATGTGCACAGTTTTCTTGGCACAGACAGTCAGGTGGTTTCTTTAGCCAGCTGGATTTTCTGTCACTGTTTCTCAGGCATCACCAGCCTCTCTACTGCCTGTCCTCTATTTCAGCAAATGGGCTTTCTTAAAAAGTTTACTCCTTTGCAGGTTTTAATACCAGGAAAAGATTTCCATCATATTCTTAATATCCCATCTCACCCTGAGATCTTCTAAAAGATATTTTTTTCCCCTCTGTCTCATACAGTAAGACCTAATGTCTCTATCACTATTACTTGCACCTTACTGCATGCTGTTTGCTGCGTCACACTCTGATGAATTTAAAAAAACCCACAAAAAATATTCCTTCATCTCTAAATTTTCTGTGCTCCTCCTTTTTATTATTAGTTTCCATATTTTTCCCGTAAAATTGCATGTTTTGCCTCATTTTGCTATGCAACCCTATACTTCAAAGCAGACCAAGGCACCACACATGCATTTCACAGCCACACAGCAGACAGCTTCTGTTGGCACATGACCAGATGCACAGCAAGGACCACTGGGGTGGCAACTGACAACATTTACTCTTTTTCCACCAAAAACTCCTTAGAATTGCACAGGATTGTATCTTTATATATTCCCATGTACTCAGAACCAATAGCAACAGTGGACACTGGGAGGACTCCGGTGTGAACTAATGAGCCCCAGCATTATTTGTTTAAAAGGAACAGGAATAGCTTGGGTGGGTGCTGTTTGTCAGCCCAAGGAGTGCCCAGGAGCTGCCCAAGCTGCTCCCCAGCTCCCCTCTGCCAGGGCCCACTCCCAGCACTGCAAGCAGAGGAGAGTAAGGCACGGGAAGGTTGAGAATACGTGAGCTCTGTGTATTCCCAGCTGCATCTGTCCTGACAAGCAGAGTATCTGATGATCACTGACCACAAAATTTCTCAAGTAGTTCTTTTAAAAAATCCCAGCTTTTTGCTGATGTTTGAAAGCCTGAAAGAAACCTGATGGAAGCAGAGCATGGACATTACAGCAGTCTTCATTCAGGATAAAAATAAGAAGTTGCTAAGTTCCTTTTTAGGAACAAAGTAGCCAACATGACAAAAACTGCTTGATCAGGCAGGTGTTGCACAGGTTGGAAATTTCACAATGTAGGTGATAGTGAGAAAGGCTGTAGGAGGAAGATGAGGGATATGGCTTTTTGGAAATGCTTTGGGAAAAGTGAAAAAGGCAGCAGAAAAGCCAGAATTAAATAAGATTGATGCTCTTTACTTAGAAGACAAAGAAGGCAACAAAAGTTCATATTGACCAGAGGGCAGGGAGGAGTACCAAGGCGGTGAAAAGGAACTGTCTCTTTTTATTTCCTTCCTAATGTCTTCCAGATAACATAATCTTAGATATTATTTCCATAAACATCAAATGGTATCTCAAATTTTTGTTGCTTGTATTAGTTCTCAATAAAAGGAAAAATGAAGGACGTGGATACTGACTATGCATTGCATGGGCTGCTAAATAAATTAGGTAGATCTCTCCCTTCTCCATTAGGAAATAAACCCCAAATTCCATATAGCAGTAAAAGCATCACCAATCAATACAATTTGAAAACAAATTCTTGGTTAGTTCATGTAAGTTTAGGCAGCTCTGCAGCCAGACTTTGAGCACAGCCACATTAATATAAATCTGGAAAACTGCTCTAGAGATGACAGATTTCTCAGTTTCACATCTATAATAACTTGGTAGTTAGTGATTGTTGGGTTTGGGGGCTTTTTCCCCCATAAAGCAGCAGCAGAGAGAAACAAATCCCTTAGGCCTTTCTTTTTGGGTAAAAGCTACCCTTCAGAAGACTTGCATTATTCTCAGGTGCTGCACTATTTTTCTTCCATGCCCAGCTCCTGCAGTTGCCTGAACCTTTCTCCTGCCCACCCTTGGCTGCTGGTGAAACCCACCCTCCTTACCCATCACCACCAGATGACATATTTACATGTATCATGTAAAGAAAACAAACAGTGACACAAGACAAACATTTCTGCGTCTGAGATCTGATGCTTTCACTTAGCTCAATTGAGCAATAATTTGTAGTCTTATGGTTTAAGTTTTTATTTGCTTCCATTAACTTGAACTCATTTCAACTCCAAACTACAGTGTCTTTATTTCCTTCTCTTATATCTCTTTTCTAATGGAGAATCATTAAGTCATTTCTACAGTGTCTTGGGAGAGCCCATTGAGTGAATATACTACATTAGGTATAATTGGTAGCTATATAGTGATAAATTTGTAAACAGCAAGTCCAATAATTTCACAAGTAGCAAATTAATTTTGTCTTTCCCAGTTAATGAATCGGCTTGAACATTCCCAAAATACAACAAAATATATGATTAAAAATTGTATGATCTATGTGCTCTGCTTTAGATTTTTTTCTTCTCAAAGTTACTTCACCAATGCTTGCAGATTGGAAGTGCTGAACTGAGGCAGGATGGATTACCCACCAGTGAGGATCACAAGAGTCTGCTCTCAGGGCAATCTCTTGTGATTTGATACTGGAATCAAATCAATCACAGATACAGTAAGCATAAGTTTTGTTTGTTAGTTCTGAGTTTAGGTTTTTGGGGTTCTTTTTTTTGCATATCTCTGTAACCTCACAGTTTTGCACTGAGTGCCCAGCTCTTGGGAAACATTTGCTCTGAAAAATTCCCTCTGAAGGACAGATCTTCAAATGTGGTTGGCAGCTTACTATGGTTTGCAAAAAAGCCTGAAAAAATATGTCCAGAGACTACATTTTTTAAAAATAAAATAGTTACACACCAAGTAACTATTGTGCTGCATATTACTCCCATGCTTTGCTCTCACTGCAAAGAACTCATGTTTTCCTATCAAGACATCACTGCTGTTATAAAACACTAATGCAGACCCAATGTGACTAGTTCCGGGTGACCCCAGTTACACTCGGCATCCCTGGCGGGTTCTAGCCCAAGACAGGTATCTCAGTAGGAAGACACACCTTCTCTGAAAGATCCAGCTGGAGGGTGGGCAGAGGCAGCTCTGGTGCTGCTGATAAGCCAGCTCCATGTTACCATTGCACGGCAGGTCACTTAGTACTGATCCGCGTATATCCCAGTGCAATCCTTTGTATTAATCCCAGAGAACAGTGCACTATTTCGTTAAAATAAATACGCAAAACCTACAGCAATTTGACACTAAGACAATTTTCTATGAGTGTGGGTGGATACAAATATTTCCCTCAAGATTTCTTTCTAAAGGAAGCGTCGCAGACACCTATGGACTCTACAGCTTTGGAAAGAAAACTTCTGCACAAAACTTGCTTTTCACTGCTACTCCCTTGCCAATAAATTTTACAGGGACCTTGGCAAGCAGCAGCTGCTCCCTTCAACCACGTTACAAATATATTCTCTAGTGGTGAATAAGCACCACGGTCATCTTGCATTCCAGAAATAGACCCTGCAGAACGACCCCGGTGAACACACCAATGGCAGGAAAACTGCTTGCAAGGCCTCACCAGCCCGAGCTCGGCTGCTGCCTGCTGCTCTGACAGGCCAGCTGCTGCTTGGAGAGCAGCACAAGACCTCCCTCACAGTTTAAAAATGCAACAAAGAACTTCTAAATGCCCATGTAGAGCTGGGTGAGATGCTAAAACAAGCTGCTGATTAGTTTGTTAAATGATACTTATGTCTTGATTAAATAAGAGTTGTTCTGGTTTGCCATTAAAATAAGAAAAGCAGATGTTGATCTGTCAAAAGAGCTTTCCTGCCCCCAGTGACTGTGACCCCCGAAGCTGTGTCCAGGAAACCTGGTGGAGCAAGGGCAGTCACACCACCTGTCCGTGCTGAGACAGGTGCTGCCACTGCCTCCCCCAGGCTCCCCGGTCTCTGCCCTCTGCTCCAGCCATCATTTTACAGTGGATTCAGCTACACACAGACAGGTGAAGTGGAGCATAACCATTCACTGAGGTGGATAAGCAGATCAATTATGTAGTGGTTCTGTCCTGGAACACTTCACTCAACCTAAAATACCACTTTGAATTGACAGGAAGTCCACCTCTACTTCTGTAAGATTGGACTTGGTGAGCATTACATGTTCACATCTTTGTTAACCAACTCAGAGAAGAGAAAATGTCCATAATGTGGCACACAACATGGATGTACTGATTTTAAATACGTATACTATTAAATACAAAAAAGGGACACTGCCCAAAACACTAGACAACTATTGGAAAACTTAATCCATAAATATTTTAATCATTACCTGTAACATGTTGTGTTTGTATTAATGAGATTATTAACCATATTGTTATTAATGTTAACATCTTGTTACTACAGCACTAAACCACAATTTTTAATCTTGAGATTCTAATCCACTCTTAAAGAGCCAATTTCATTATCTGACTTCAGCAGCAGAAACAGCAGTAATGTCTAAGATACAACTTTAAACTAAAAAACATTTTTGCTAAAGCTTCACAAGAAAATGTCAAGGAGACATTCTTACTGTGCAGACAGTGAAATTCATTCCCAATATAAATCCACAAGCATTGTTAGCAAAATACATGGAAGGAAAAACAGATTTTCACTGCTAACTTACAAGAAGCAAACTGAGAAAACAGCATCACACGCAACAACGCAGAATCAGACTTTCTCCCTCTCACGCCTGTAATTCCTTATCTTGTATGTTATGCAATGCATGATATTCTGTCCTTCTAACTTGTTATTTTCTAGAAGCTGAAAACTATAGAGAGTGTCATTGGTCCTTTTCCTACATGCTTTGAGAAGGCATAAGGATTGAATCTAGTTAGCTAGTTTGCTTTAATATGTTTTTCATAACAATACACATACTTCTTACTGCTCTGCAGGGCTTTAACCATTTGATTGCTCTGCTAGGGCTGTCTTCTGTGCTGCAAGACACCCTTTTACTACCAATATGCATCCCATAGTCATACATTCTACTTAAGGAAATTTAAAACCTGCTTTGAAAGGATACACATGCCACATCAAATACAGTGGCCTTCTGTGTACTATCATTATTATTTCCAATTGGTTCTCTTTGTCCTGGTCTTGCTCAGGTCGAGATGAGAGGGTCCTGCCCCCTGCAAGGGTCCTTATCCCAGAGCATTCCCAGCAGAGAGATGCATCTGCATGGGACAGGGATGGGCAGCCAGCAGTGGGCTGTAATTTTTAATGGAGTTCTTAAATGCAGACAGGGTAAGAGCTCTGTAAATAAATGCTGGGAGACAGCATTTCAGAAAAAAAATTGTCCCCATAAAAGTAAGAAAACCATGAAGGCAGAAAATAGACAAAGTGAGAGCAAGGGATGACATAAAGCTCAAGAAATGATAAGGAGGAATTAGGAAGAGCTCCTGCCATTAGGCACAATGGCTTAAAACCACTATAAGAACTTTCCTTTCTGCAGTGAACAAAGTCTTTTCCTTCTAATCCTTCAGGCTCCCAGTCAGATGTGGTGACAGCTGCTCATGCTATGATGCAGCGTCAAAAGAATTTTAAATATGACTCTTTTTTAACTCTGAAAAAAGCCTCCACTCTTGAAGGAGCTTTCCTTTCTGGACACCTGAAACAGTTGGTTGCTGCACAGTTTGCACAGCTGGGAAGGTCTCGATTTTAGACATGTTTTAGATAGCTACTCACTCTGAGTGGGCAGAAATAGAGGAAGCAATGAATTTTGAAGGAAACAAATGAAAATAAACTCCAGCTTCTACTTTTAATGTGTTCCTACACCAGCACTTTGGCTTAAATATCACTAACACTGATAGGCATAAATGCTCCATGTCAGAGAATGAGAAATGCAAGAAATAATTGGGCTCATTCTCTAGCAAACATCACATACAATAAGACAACTCCCATTAACAAGACACTTCTGTTTGTCACATATTGCCTCAAACTGGCAGCCAGATGGAAAAGAAATACAGTCTGTTAGGGAAGAAAGACATCCTTGACAAATCTTTCTCCAGAATACAACCAGATCTTGCCAGAATCAGAATTGGCAAAGCTACCAGCCTGCCCCCAGAAGGTCTACAAGAAATGTTTAATGCCTCAGCCATCAGAGTTTACATCCAGTATGTGATGCACATTCTGCAGCATGCCAGAGGTCCTTGGAGAGTGTACGTGGGCGAAACCTGTCAACATCTATATACTAGAACGAACTCACGAGAATTATAAATAAAAAAGCAGTTATCACTTACCATTGCAAAACAATAATTTCCTCTCACATCTCAGTCCCAACTCTGCAGGGAGACTTACAAAATATTTACGTTTAAATATTATTACTATTATTATACAATTTAGTAAGAAATAGTACAGAATAAATGGAGACACTGGGTTTGTGCTCATTACAATTCTCTCAGCAGCTCATCTCTGGCTGCCTTGTTCCTGTTCTGCAAATGCTTTTTCTTTGTGTTAATCTGTCAACTCTCCTGCAACCAAAACTGTCGGGTAACATAATTTCTCCCACAAATGGCCCAATTCATTAACATAATTACAGATTGCTTTTTCTTTTGTTTGGCTACTCCAAAATGACTTGCAGAACTTCACTTGTTTTACTGTACAGTCCCATTCTGAAGGAACAGGCAATGAATGCAGGGATGGGGTGAGGAATGAGTAGCTCGGGCAAGATGAAACACTCCTAGCTCTGTTTTGATGCTGGGGCATATATCAGCAGCCTGGGAATAATGCTTCCCAGTGCTGTCTGCATCACACTTGCTGAAGTGCATGCACACCGGAAAGCTTGATCACATTTTATATCAGTTAATCTAATCACTCATACTGCCTGCCCTTACAAACCTTCCTTCTTTTCCAAGCCTGACTATCAGAGCTGCAACACAAGTGGTACAAAAAAAAGTGAGAAACTAAAGTACATTGTGCAGACACCAGAAAATAAATCGTGGGCTCCACTGGTGGGGTGTCAGGGAGAAGGAAACAGAAATATCCAGCTGAGCAGCTGCCTGCTGACACTCTATTCCTACCTTGTTCAGGGAAAGAAGCTGATGGATATTCTCAAATATTTGACCACACACACACTCAATTACCTAGTGAAAGTCATACAAAAGACCCCAGCTGCTTGATAGCACATACTATAGTACCCTGGGATATACAAAAGATAGCCAGGAAACTTTGCCAACCTGTTAAGACGACCCAGTCCCTTCTCAGAAGCACTGGAAGCCTCAGAGATGAATGTAGCAAATGGAAGCTTCCAAACTTCAACTTCTGCCCATATTTCTGCTGCTGTGCCACCTCATGAAGGCCAGATCAAATCTGCATTTACCTGAATCTACCCATTTTTTTCTTCTATATCTGTACAGCTCCTTTTCAAATATTTTGGGATCATTTTAAGTTTCCTGACAACTACCTATGCTTTGATCTGTGGTACACACTGAAAAAAACATATTTTATATAATAAGCAATGGAAAAAGGGATCAGTTAGGGGTATCTTTGACAACCACCACCTTTCCTGAAATAAGAAAAAGATACTCTCCAGAGCACCGTCAGCAAGTCCACGTCATGAGTAGGGTGACAGCTGGAATTCCTGTGGCAGTTCTATTTTGAAAACGTGTCTGATGGGAACGCCTCCTCTGCTGCCAGCACAGGCTGCTGCTGTCTATGTCAGGTACAACAACCCAAGAAAATGCAAACTAATTTTTCAGTAAAGACAAACTTCAAAAAAATGCTTCCTTTTGATGATTTTCTGTTTTCAAGTGCTGAAGACAGATGTTATTCTACTTGACTTCCATCGCTTACTTTTGTTGTTTTGACATATTTCTGTTCAGGTAAGATCATCAGAGTCAGGTCCCTGCTGTGTAATGGGCTCAACAAACACATGTGACACACAGTCCCTGTTGCACAAAGCTGACTCTTAAAGATAAAAGAGGTTTGAGGAGAGTGACTGAGTATTTAACCCAAATAAGCATTATTCTCCTTACCCATAGAAACCATAAACAGTAGCTTCTTTCATTTGTCCTGCATTATTGTTATTCATTGTTTTCAAACAAAGATGCATATTTTGGGGAGTTTTCATCTTCCCAATGAAGTAGGGGAGGGATCTTTGCATATAGAGGTAAATATGAAACAAATGTGTGTATATATATATACACATACCATACACACAGCTCCATATCTGAATTAAATAAAACAAACCAGCAAGTGGGCAGAAAATGAAAGTATCATTGGTAGAATGAAAGTTTTGGGTTATGACAGGAGAAAATAACAGAGAGAAGCAGAACTCTGAAGGGCATTCACACTGAAGACAGGAAGCTTAAAATTTCTACGCTGAAATGGGAGAGAAACATCTGGAAAGAACATGCCCAGAGTGATAGGGGAGGAGACAAGTTTAGAAACTACATATCACAGGGACTGTGCCAGGGCTCCATTAAAACCATGGAGATTGAAGGTAAAGTTCAACAGCAGAGCTCTGGCTGAGCTCATAATCCTCAGTGCTGAAAACAATCATCCAGTTTCCACAGTCTTACTCCTTGCAGCTGCCTCTTGCTCTGCAGTGGCTCTGATGCTTGTTGGACCCCACGGTCAAAATATTCAACTCACTAAAAAGGCAGAAAACGAATCCAGCAACAAACACTGGAGAGGTTTCTGTCAGGCTGAACCCAGGGTCTGGCAGCTGGCAGAATGGGTCAAGGGAGGGGAAGGAACAAAGGGTAGGAGCAGGCAGGAGGAAAACTTTCCCATTTTGGAGCTGAAGAGATGCAAGACAAGCTTAGTAGTCAGATCTAACTCCATCCTGAGGGAAGGAAGGTTACAGGAGTTAAGACAGGATGCTCAGATAAAGATTTTGGTAGCTTGGGCACAAAGAAAAGGAGGAAACTTATAAATATCCACAAAATTGATTAATATATGATTGGTGTATAACTTCAAGAGGGACAGAAGACAAAGATCACACAGTTTTTAGACTCCTGTAATGAAGCTGACAGCAGATGATAACAGCAGCAGCTTGGTTTTGACTTTCAGATTTCAGTAATAGTAAGAGATTAAGAAAAAAAGCCAGAGGGAGAACTTGGGGTAACTGTTAAAAAGATGATCAGTGAAAGTCATGATTAGCACAGAGAAAAGGAAGATGATCATGAGGCAGTCAGGAACTGCTTTTACATTGTCTGCCACTTCAGTACCTCAGTGGGAAATTGGAGGACTGGTTAAAAAACCCACAATGGACAAGATTCCTACAATATGTCCATGGGTTGCAGCATAAACACACAGATGTGGGTGGTTTTTAAAAAAATGAACCTTGTATATACCAATCCATGGTATTTCTATGATTGTAGACAATCTGAAGCAAAGGAGGTGTGCACCTGCATATTTGTTTACTACTCATTCTGAAGTGCGAACGTGTACACTAGTGCATATAAAAAAATATTAACTATTTTACAGTTGACAATCAGAGCAGGCTGTGATGAACCCAAAGCCCAGAAACCAGCCTCAGCCTGCTGGCATTGTGTCTGTTGCCCCCAGGCAGCACCACGTATGCGACACTGTGTGGCCTTGGATTTAAGTAGAGCCACCAGCTACTGAGCACAGCTTCAAGTTGCAGACTGTCCCCCACAGCAGCCCAGGATCCCAAAACGAGTTTCCCTGAAGCTGTACCCTGCACACAGCAACTGTTACACTCAGTTAACCATACAGAGCAGAGTGGCAAACCTGTTAAATTTACAGTCTAGAAACAGAATGATACAAGTTATGTGACAATAAATGATCTTGTTGACAACTGTGCTAACCTTCAAACTAATCACAAGTCTTTAAATTTGAATATTTTGAATAATTCTTTGCAGGGTATCAAGATCATCAGATCAGCTGAACTGCAGCTTCAGGGTCTCGGATGAAGAATTCCAGATTATCTCATGGAGCATGACTGCAGGGGCAGTGAGTGAATTATAGCACCCTCTGCTTTCCATTTGTATTTGATATAAGATAATTTTATGACTTCTGAGACTTCACAGTGATGCATAAGCAGAATGACACCAGCAGAGAGAATTCAAATACTAAATGTTTTTGAGTAATCACTGAACCTGTACTGCCTAACTGCAGACAGGTTTTATGGTTTGTTTGTTTGTCTGACTATATCAAAAAGGTCTGATCTCCCACAGGAGGGTTGCCCTACTACACCTTATCTGCTCTAAGTTTTTCTTGTTTGCTTACTGTAGTGCTTTCAGGGGTTGTTTTTGTGTACCTTGTTTTTTAAACACAGAGAACATATTGGTTTGCCTTTGAATACAGCTCACTTTCCTGTGCACAGTCAAGCAGTATCCACCACCTTTCTCAAAGAATGAAGCACCAGACTCTGCTAATCAGAACTGCTCTCTGAAGGGTCAGTCCCAGACGCTGCCCCGGGCCAAACTGGTGTTGGTGAGGAGTGTGAGCTTCATGAGTCAGGGGGCAGGATGCATTTTTGGATAGAAACACACTTGACTGCAAGACATGGATCAGGAAAGCTCAATGTCCCTCCATCAGATTGCATCACTTTATCCTAGGGAAAGACTCAATATCTCAGCAATAATCCTTTTGGGATTTTAGGGGCCTGCTTAAGCAGGTCTGTGAGGAGTTTTTTGTTGGGTGGTTTTTTTTGTTGTTTTTGTTTTGTTTTGGTTTGGTTTGCTGGTTTTTTTATTTTGGTGGTGGTGTTTTCTTGTTTGGTTGTGGTTTTTTGTTTTGTTTTGGTTTTTAATTATTTGGACTGAGTGTGAACCTCAGCCTGGGGCCTGTGCAGCAAAACAAGAAAATAAGGCAAAAAGTAGCAGGTGGGTGGTGAGGAGGAATTAAAGCATCAGTTCAGTGGACCAAGCAAACTCATTTCTTGGACTTAAATACCTTTTTGTTATGTCAACTTGTCTGATATAATTGTGTGAAGAATAACAAAGCCTGTGAGAAAGTAAGAGCTCTGCAGGATACAGGCAGGTCTCACAAGGTGATTGATCATGGCATCTGTTAAATCTCTGGCTACCACGTCCATGCTCCTCCCATGAGCCTCAGAGTGGGGAAAAGAGTATGCAGTGGAACTATGGTATACACGGCATCTACAAGTGGTCTCACTAATTCTACTCCAAAATCAGGAAAAACATCAGTCCGAAAACTATGTGGATGAACAAAAACTTTCCAGCATACTGACTCAAACCACTGTTGATGGGGGATCAGTTTGAAAAAAAAGGTAATTTTTTCACTCATCTTCAAAAATTTGGATTCATTCTAATCCTTCCAGTAATACATTCAGCTGACTTAAAAACTAAGCCTCATGTCTACTCTTGACAGAAAAAAAGACAAGCCAGAACTCCTCAAAAACTAATTTCAAGAATCCACAGATTATAGCTCAGTAGTCACAAAGTAAGTAAGAGCAAATAACACAAACAGGAGCTTTACGCATACAGATTTGGAGCTCAACCTGCATAAATACCTCACACTTCATAACACTTCTATTCCCACTGGGAGGAGACTGGAAGAGCAGCAGTTACTGGGAGCAGGCTCTTGCAACACACACCAGCAGAACGTTGTGGGGACTAACCTCAATTTTCATCTTGGCTTTCTGCTGTCACACCAAAGGTGTTTTACTGTGAAGATTAATCAGCTCACTCTACACATTCACTGCTAATTTTGGCAACTACTTCTGACCATGCAGAAGTTGTTCTCCATCAGGAAAAAGAGAAATAAACATTTGCTTTCCAGGATAGAAGTTTGGTTTTTGCATCTCTTTCCCTGACTTGCAGGCTGAGTAATATAACACTGCCTGTGGGAGTGAGTGTAGGGAGCTGCTAGGAGGTCATAACAACAGCTTAGTGCACACACTCTGGTGAAACCTTCCTTACATAGTGGGTAATTTCTCAAGGTACCAGTCACTACTGATATGTTATTACCTGCTGCCACCAAGGATACAAGCCCATTGCACTCTGAGAATAACTTTTAACTCATAACAAATATATGTTTGGCTTGGCTTTTTGTGGTTTATTTCTTTCGGAGCTGGATGTACTTGCGCTGCCTGTGTATTTATACAGCTCCCCTTGCTGCTAAAATCAATACCATTGCAACAGTATGAGCACCATCATTCACATTAAAGAGGTATTTAAAATCCCTACAGGCTTCACTGAGCAAAACCTTCTGCGTATCCACGCCCATTTTCAAATGCCTGTACAATCTTTATTCTGTAAAGGTGGCAAAGTGAGTAAAGTGTAGTTGTACCATCACAAAAAACACCCCCCAAAACACCAGAAGCAAGTAGAGCTGAGATTGCACAACCACAAGATGATCTTGTCACAGGATTCCTGGGGCACCAAATGCTTGTTATCTCATGAAACAGACATTTACTGCACAGTCCCAAGCCTTCCTTACAGTGCATTACCCAGTCTTTGCACCAGGTGCAGCATTAGTCATATATTTATTAAAAAATTTGTGAATATTTGCTTTTCTTCTCCACAACCCTGAGCTGAGCAGATAACATTACCCATGTGACAGTGAGTCTGTGAAGCAGAGGATGACAAAGGACAAAACTGCTGAGAGTATGCTAATTTTTAAGATTCCTGACCAGAGATTCAGGAATCTCACTCGCCAGTGAATTTTGTGCTCTGTAGAGGATTGGCACATCCAAAACAGACACCCCAGAGACTGCAGTGCTTTGTGTGAGCCCCCCAACATCTCTCCAGAAACAGTTTGGTTTTGAGACAATTGCCCAGGATTTTACAATTGGAGTTGCATAACAACAATTACACACCATATTAGAAATATTGAAAAAAGACCTTCCAACTCAGCTCTTCCCATTGTGAAAAGAGATTAATGATACTGATGTGACAGATTCTTCCCTCAGCCTGGGCAGTGTGCTGTAGCCCTCACTTTCCATGCATCTGTGTCCATCTCTATACTCTGCCACCCTGTCTTCCCCCATGGAGATAGCAGTAGGAGTCCTGTAAGCAGGACAGAAACTGAAGGCTGTCAATGCACACATTGCTTTGTAATAATAATGCAAACAGCTCTTTGTAGCTTATTTTGGAAAGTAAGATGAAAGTCTGACCTCAGCAAGCTAAATTTACTCTTGCATCTTCTAAAGTACAAAAACAGATCTCCCAGAAGTGCTTTGGCATGAATAAGGTTGTTTTTTTGTTTTGTTTTGTTTTTAATGAGTTTTGTTCCCCTGAGATGAATATCTCATTTTAAAAATAAATATAAGTGAAGCCAACAAAACAAATCACTATTATAACATGACAGAAAAAGAAAACAGGGTTCTGTGCTATGAAGAACATGCAAAGTGGCTATGGAAAAAAAGCGACTGACTTAAACGAAGATTAAATGGCTTTCTGGAGGTGAGAGAGCACCTAAGAGTGGTTGCAAAAGTCAGTACTAAGATGCCTCTAGCCCAGTATCTTGACTCTTCAAGCATTTGCCCAGATCAGAGTGTAAGAACATGCTGTACTGCTGCCAATATTCTCCCTGTCTCCAGACCTTTTCAAGCATTTCTTGGGCTGGATGTGGCTTCTTTGGTATTAGTAACCCTTAACAGATTTCCATGAGCTTGTCTAGTCTCCTCCTGAGCCACAAGAACTTTTAGCAGTCACAACAACCTTTAGGCAAAGTGTCTAACCACTCAATTACCCATTCTATGAAAATCCACTTTGTTTTATTATTTATTGGTTTTAGCCTGGTTCCTCCTAGTTTCATTTGGTGTTCCATAGCTTTTATGAAAGAAGACAGTGAACTTAATCCCTGCTCGTTTTTTCCACACAATTCAGAGCTATAACCTTTTTTAAGTTCTCCTCTGTTCCCACCTCTTCCCTAATTCCTGTCTCCTGTCTGTCCTTCCCACTCCAGAGCCACGAGCAGGTACAACATGGCTCTACAACACAGCAAGGCTTGGCCAGGCAGGTTTCTGTGCCTGGCACAGAGGGTGTCACAGTTTCATTACGGGCAGCCCTTTAAAGGATAAGGGTTTATGAGCACTGCCTCATCCTAATTGCATTATTCCATTAGCTCAAAGAACAGAGCTTTATCTCACAGTAATCGAGGCAGCAGCCACCTGAGCTTTGTGAAGGATTAGTGCCCTTAGCTCTGGGAGGAACAGGTTACGTCTGTCAGCTCAGCATCCTCGTCCTACATGTCCAACCCCCACAACCAAAGTCAATCACAATAAGCCCCCTCTTCTTACAGCATCACGATAATTAATTTCCCACAGCTGCTCCTGGGTCTTGCTCAAACCCTGACCATTCTTGAACGTTCACAGAAACTGCAAGGTCTTTTCCTGGCAAGTTTTGAGCCCAGCCTTGTTTTCCCCCTTGTAGCATTCCTCACGGCCAGGCTCCTAGCACAGCATGCACCTACATAAATGTAGGTATCTATGTGTAACCTAATAACTCAACACTCCTCTCACAGTGGCAGAGATCCAGTCAGGAGCATCTCTGGAGCGTTTCTGCTCTGAAAGGAGCCAGAATAGCTCAGAGGAAGCCACAAAGTACCTGCTTTTTCCTACCAACTGTAGAAGAACAGAAGATGTGTAGCTCAGGTACAAACATTTGCACTCTAGACTTCTAAAGTTAGACATCTCATGACATCAAAAAAGGATTATATATGTTGTTAAAAGATGAAAATTTTTTCCAGATAAAAGGATATATTAATTCAACAAACACAAACCTAACAATTCCTACACATTGAGTTTCCAGGTGTGTTATTAAATGCAAAACTGCTTATGATTATAAACTGTCTACTCAATAAAACAAACATAATTAAATGAGAGGCCTTTGCTTTCAGTAGAAATTTAGAGAATAATTGAATGCTCTAAACCAACTGCAACTATTCTGCAGCCTATTTAGAAAGACACAAGCAAGGATAATTTCATTTAGGACAACTAATCTAAATTCTTTGTGATCTTGCATTTAATATCTGCAAAAGACAAAGAATAAAGCTTCTGAGAGCTCTGTGGATGTTCTCCCCCAGCATCTCAGTCAAAATATATTCTAAATGGCAGAGGTCTTCTTTTTCACTGAACTCTGCACTTGCCAAATGCCTCTCTTGAGTTGTATTTCTTCTTGTTTGTTACATTCTAGTTTTAAATATTCAAAATGTTGGGATGCTGCTAAATAGTTAGAAATCATGGTAAGGAAGGTTTTCCTCATGTTTAGCTTGAAATTTCTTCAGCTTCACCCAACCATCCCTAATGGTAGCTTTTTTACGCCCCTTGACTGTCTCCCTGCTTGCTTAAATTTATCCCTCAAATATTTTTAAACCAAAGCACATCCCTCAAAACTCTGAGACACTCAAAGAGATGGCCTACAGTCCTACAGCTCCTCTATCAAATTGCTCTGGGCTCAGGTGCCAACCTCTGACATTCTTGCAGCCGACAGGAGGGGTTCAGGCACCATTGTGGTCCTCATCCACAGCAAGAACTAACACACTTGTTGTCGAGGTGACTTTTTGTATGCTGGCAGCTGATATTAAGAGGCCAAGCCTGACTCATTGTCACCCTCTCCAGCTGCCAGGGCAGCCACCATGACTTCCTTCTGCTAATGGAAACATCCTGAGGAGTAAAGGCACTCAGGAGTTGCCACCATGCTCCAAGCCACCCATAGGTATGTGGCAGAGAAGGTCATTCATTAATGCAGTACCTGGTAGATTTTTCTTATCAAACCTTTATGATTTGCCTAATTAGTTTTGGATTAAAGCCTGTAGGCCAAATTCTCTTCTCTACTTACGCATTTCCTTTGGGAAAGAGAATGCATATGAACATGGCCTGGCAAATCTAATAGTATTCATTCTGCCATCCAGCTTCATTCTGTTTTCCCTTTAGCTCCTCTCACATAGGATTTCATATTCTCATGCAATTTTATGGATGTTTATTTCATCTTCTGAGTATAATCACTGGCCTCAGCCCCATGAACTAAGTGCAGTTTGCCCATAATTAAAGTAATTCTTCACCTCTAAGGTTCCATACAACACAGTGGAGAGTAAAAGCCTGAAATGTAAACTATGCTGTCCCATCCCACCACAGTTTCATACAACTCAGTTTCATACAACTTCAGCAATCCGGTCTCCCACTGGGGAACCTACCAATGTTATCATTTTTCCTGAAAAGGGATGCAGGTGCCATTGAACAGCTGCCAAAGAAAGAAGACAGAAGATAAGGTTGCACTCCTAAAGACTTTTTAATCTATTTCTAATAGTCTGCAGTAATTCTAGCACAGACTAGACTCCAGTGAAGATGCACAGACTTGTCTCTCGGTAGTGCTAAAAGCGTGTGTGCGCAGAAGGCCAGTGCAAGCAAACAAGATGCCTGAGAAGGAATGCTAATCCAGGGAAATCCAGGCAGAGACATGGGTGCAGTTGTAGATGATAAAGTGTATTTGGGTGGAAAGGCCAGGAAGTTCATCACATGAGGCTTGGAAAGAAGAGATGAGCATGAGGTTTCCTAATTACTTGAAGGGAGAAAAGAGAGAACAGGTGACTAGAGAGGGGTAGTAACAAGAGCTGCCAAGTAGCTGGGATTGGCAGTGGAAGGAGAAAGGGGCCAATGCACTCATGGTCAGCTCATGCACAGAGATCTACAAGGAATCCTGGAACATTTACTTTGTTACAGCTTCCAACTCACATCAAGCAAAGCATCCAAATAGAACAGGCTGTTCTCTTGACAGCTCCCTGTGGAACTCCAGTCTAAGACTTTACTGGTTTCATGTGTGTGTGTTTTTGTTTTAATAATCATGTAAGAGGATTTCAGATACTTCCCCCCTGGTGCTTTCACTCCATTTAGCATTGTGAAAATCTCCTCCACTTTGTAGTTTAGCTCTGCCTAGGGTTTGTATTTTGCACACTCTTATTGAAAGAGGGCACTCATCCAACAGTGGGGTTGTCCATGAAAATTTGTTCAAAACCTTTGCAGCATGTTATCAAGAAAAAAACCCCAAAAAACAAAAACTCTGCTTCTCACAGAGATGGACATTGACTTTATTAGGTCAAGGTTTATTCAAAATTAAAATGTTGTGCCATATTATCAAGCTAAACCAAATAGTGACAAAAACTGTGATCCTGAAATTTCTCACACAGAGGCACCTTCCTTTTTTTGCTTTCCTGACGTTCTGGATAGGTGATGTCTCACCACTGTGCATGCCCAGAACTGCCTCAGCCTCAGCAGGGCTGAACAGCTCAGCACTGCAGCCTGAGCAGGCTCCAGAACCTCCTCATGTCCCCTGAGGGGCTCTGTCTGAAGGGTGTTTCCAGAACACACAACAAGATTAGACGCCCCATGAAGTGCAATGATGGCAGACACTTCCTTCTAAAACAGAGCCAAAGGAAGCCAGCAACCTTCTCACCTATCCCTTTTACTTAATACCCTGGGGATTAGAGTGCACACCCAGGAAGGAGAAGACCCAGGCTCAGTTCCCTACATTGAGCCTGAGGTAATCCAAAGCAGCCTCATAGGGGCAACCCTGCTAAAGGTTCACCTGAGAGCCAGCCCTCCCCAATTCTGCTACTGAAGCTACCAAGAACAAGGGAATTCAGGAGCCCACCAGGCCAGACTGAAAGCACACTCCTATTTCTTGGCTACCTGGGACAAGTCTTGGCTTCTGCACCCAGATGAGTCTCCACATTTCTCCAGATCCACAGCACTGTCCACCACAGTGATGAATCTATGAAAACAAGTATTCTGTAGCACAAATTATTAGAATAGCTAGATTTTCTTACCATGGGGTTGTCCTGTGTATTCTAAACAGATTACTACATCCAGGCATCTAAAAATTCTTTCTTGATACTTACTTCTACCACAACAAACCCATAAAGATTTTGGAAAGAAAAACCAGCTTTGAGACAGAAACCTCAAAACAGCGAGAAGGCATTAAGCAGTGCTGCACTAGCCTCCAAATAACAGGATTTATTATACCCATTTTCTAATGCCACATCTCTTCCCGCCCTGATTAGCTGCAGCCTTTTTCAAATGGGAAGACAAGTATAGATTCCCTGGCTCTGTTCCCAATCCACTTCTCTGCTTCAGGGCTTCTCCCATTCTCTTCTGCTCACTAGGAAATCACATATCAGCTCTGCTAACCCATTTCAAAAAGTCTGGAAAAAAGGTTTGGTATCTATACCTGTAACCCTCATTGCTTTCACTATTTCTAGCTTCTTCCCCAAACCACGTTTGATCCTCCGTTTCACTCACTTGCAACATCCTCAGCTGAGGATCCCTTTACTTTCAACAAGGCTTTAAAAACTCACATCCATCAGATACTCCATGTGGAATTCAAAGAAAGAAGGATTGGGATGAAGGAAGCATCTGTCAGGAATACAGGAAATCAGGATATTAAGAGAGGAGTAAACTAGGGGGAATCAAACATGAAGTTTCTCATTCATTACTTGTACTTGCGCTCACAAACTGCCCAGCTGGTGAATTGCAGGTTAGGGTTTTCTCCTGATGGGGTACACATCAAAACACAGGATATGTTCCCGCACTGCTAGCTCTGCATCTGTCTATCCCTCCATTTTCTACACCTTTAAATCCCCAAACTGTATCTTTCCCCACCTTTCTAGACCCCTTCTCCTGTAACAGTGATTTGGCTGTGAACAACTTCACACCCATCCTGTTTCTCAGCCCTTCTCTTTCCCTCTGTCTGGCAAGAGGACAATCAATACCTTCCAAAAGCTGCTGTGCCGCCCAAGCACCCCCTTCCAACAAGAAGGATGGTTATCTCCAGAGAGAAAGAGTCTAGTGAAAAAGCAAGGTACGTTTTTCTGCAATATGTGTGCCTCCTTGTTCCAAAAGGGCATTCGACTGAAATACAAAGCATCTCCACCTTTTTACCCTCCCACCCAAATTTGCTAAGGGGTTGCATCTGTCTCAGCAGAAACACATCCCAGCAGGCTCCAACTGTACATAGAATATCCTGAGCTGGAAGGGACCTACAAGGATCATTGAAGTCCAACTCCTGACCCTGTGCAGGAGAGCCCCAAGAACACTGTGCCCATTTCCCAAAATCTTAGAGCGCGGCAGCAGTGGGACCCTCTCTTCCCAGCTCTCGAGTGTGTGTGCACAAGCTTCATTCTGTTCATGTATTGAGCCCTCCAAGCTCTCCTTGCAGGGCCACGGACAGCTCACCTTGCTGCAGCATCTGCTAAATTCTGACTCCATAGCGGAAAGTGTTTCCTCTCCTAAAACACGCTGTTCGGAAGAGCTGGCTGCTGCTGGGGGAAGGCGGCTCAGGGACCCGCAGCTCCGAGCTCGGCTCCTTCTGCCCAGCTCAGCTGCCGCAGCTACCTCTGCTGGCAGGAGACGGCTCCGCCAGCGCCTCACCCTCACCGAGGAGAAGCGATGCATGGCCATTTCTGCATATTTGTCTCCCTTTCAGTGCCATGCGTGGTCACACTGCTCCCCCCCGCCCATGGCAGTAGGGCTGGGAAGGCTCTAACAACAGCAGCGATTCCGCTGTAACACCCTAAGGAAAGCACCCACGTTTCCACCCAGCCGCAGCCCGTTCTGCTGCCGCGGCGCTAACAGGGGAATCACTGCCCTAGGGAAGGTGGGAACAGCCCGCTGATGGCAACGGCCCCGAGCAGGTTTGAGCGCTGCCTGCGACCTTGCACAGGTTTTCCCAATCAGCCAATGTCGCTGTTGACAAAAGAAACTAACAATCCCCTCCCGTGAAACCAGTGGAAGGATCTCTTCCTTCCTTCCATGCTGCAGCTTCTCCTAAAAATAGCGATTTTAGAACAGTTGTTACTGAACAAGATGTCCTGTCACAGTTGCTTCCTCCATCACTGCAGGTGACAACTTGAAAAGGAGTTTGCATTTATGTCGTCCATACTGTAACTGAGATATAGCTAAGTGAAAGTTTTTACAGGCATTTTATACACAGAAAAATGAATGATATAACAACAAAAGAATTTCTCAGGACAACAAAAAAGTTCCTTCAAAATTTTACTCTCTACCATATGGAAGCACTCGTTGAAGGTTTGTGGCGCTCTGGAGGAGTGGTATCTAGTCTGCATGGACAGGATTTAATGTGATTTGGAGTTTTATAATTGGTGTTAAAACCAGCCACAACCAATAGTAAACTCCTGAAGAAAACCTGGTTTAGGTATCTCAGAGCTCAAGTGAGTACGAGAACAGTAAAATCATATTCTAAGGCAGGCTAGGCCAAACCACTTGCTACAGCAGCAGAGAAGCAGAAACTTGTGACATATATAAGTATAGATTTAAAATAAAAAAAGTTGTAAGGTGCTATGTACAATCGGCATATACAAAACATACTAGGTAGGCACCAAAGCCTAGAAGGGTACGGCAAGAAAGAGCTCATCACAGTGAGGAGGTGTGTGCAGCAAGAAGGGCCCCCGCAAAGGGAAACAACTCTTCTGTGTCTGGAGCTCAGCCAGACACTGACTGAGATGTGCAACAGCATGATGGCCATCTTAGACAGTGTGGAAGGAAATTCTGAAGGATGCAAAGCCTGGAGTACACATCAGCAGGAAGTGTGAATTAAATATTCCATGAAAAAAAAACCCTCCAAGATAAGCTTCTTGAAGATGTACTTTCCCAATATCTATAGTTTATTTGACAAAAGGATTTCTAAATGAAAAAAAAAAAGAAAAAAATGGCAAAAAGCAAATCTGTGCATAAAGCAGCTATTTTACCTGCTGTATTTTCATCTTTGCCATTGCATATGACTCACATAACCTACAGTTTCCTGAGCCAGTTCAGAGAAGACACTCTTAAGTTTATCGCATGCTTCTTGGCGTTTTTATGCATAGTTTCTGACCTTGTCCCTGTATTAAAATTAAGTCCATGCAGATCCCTCGCCCTCTGCAAGTCGTCATGGCCGTGTCCAGCCCCGCTCGCTCCCTCCCTTGCGAGAAGGGGATGTCTCTCCCCATGAGCCTGGTTGGCAAAGCAGGGCTTGTCCAGGCAGGCAGCCCTTACGTGCAGGGGAGCTGCACCAGGAAGGGAAGGAGCAGATATTCCAGCTCTGCCTGTCAAGTCTGCATTTCAAAGGTTGTGCCTGGGTGTGGGAAAGAATAAAGAGGGTCTGTCAGTCCACATGCAAAACCCCATCACTTCTGCCCCAACTGCCAGGCTGTCACATGGGACCCGAATGCGTCCCCACTTGCCCCTTCCCACTGAGGTAACACAAGCTCCATTTCTCTTCCACCCTACTTGTGAAACTATACATGTTCTTTAAAATACACATTTTTAAAAACTAAATGCCCAGTGCTCTGAAGGAAGGAGGGCATCCAAAACTGGCAAGGCTACTGCCTTGAGGAAAGAGGGATGAGGAGCAACTAGTGTAATTTCGCAATTACTTGACTCAAAAGTCATACAATGGTTAGGGTTGGAAGGGTCCCCCAAAGGTCACCTAGTTCCCACTAGATCCCAATGTCATGGGCAGGAACACCCTCCACTAGACCAAGCTGATCAGAACCCCATTCAGTGTGGCCTTGAACACTTTCAGAAGGGATGACATATTAATTTGGAGGGGAGACTGTCTTCTCCATGGATACAGACTTCTTAAGGCTAGAGTCTACTTTCATTCAGATGGGAGGTTTCCTTAGCCCAAATCAGACTATGGCTGTTCCCAACAGGAATGTTATATCTTCCCAAATCTCTTCCACCTGCTGCAACGGGCACATCTGATTCACAACCATGACTCAGACTTTAAGCAGTGACTGCTTTGTGGGTGTACATCTATTCCCTTCAATTTATGGCTACAGTAAGGCTTAGATATGCCATTACCAGTACACTAAAACATGTGGCAGCAGACACCCATCTGGGGGAAGGGAGAGAGAACTTCATCTGGAATCACTGATGCAAAGCTACAGGTGGGATTCACGTGACTCCTTTTAATGTCTTCAGATGGCAGTCAGGCAGAACATAAGTGGAAACTCATAAATGTAGTTCTGAAAGCCCAATTTCCAAGTCCTTTTGAGTCACCAGATGGTGAGATGACCCCTAAACTTAAATATTCACACTCATTCTTCACTGGTATCTAGATTACTGTCACTGAAGTCTATTATGGATATCCACAAGCACAGAGGATGATGTTTGCATACAAAATTCTGGCCACTGATGCCTTCCTTCAGCACCAAGAAGCAAGTGGCTCATCCTCACTGTACCAGCCCAGTGATGGGAACCCATGCCCGCACACCCTCTCCCACAGGAATACCTTAATGACTGAATTACAGATCCATTGTCTCAGCTGTTGTTTTCTAGTCCCTCAAATACTGCAATGAAAAATACATCATAAGCCTTTGGAAGCAGGGAAGCGCTCTTGTTTTTCAATTTGATTTACCTTCAAGGAAATTTAAGTTTGTACACATCCTAGAGAGGTAACAGGCCTTGCTTGCCTTATTGAGTAAGACTGGGGCACTCTTCTGGTCAAGGAAAGAATGAAGACAGACTTGAAAAAGTCAGGTATCTGTTTCATGAATGCCCACTGGCATCACTGCTTACGGCCTCTCTAAAACAGAGCAAACCCTGAAGAGAACAAGTTATGTGCTGCATTCTAGAGTGCTTCCAAAGCATAAGTGTGAGCAGATCACTCAAACCCTTCCACTGACAGTTTCCTCTTGATTAGTTCTAGGCAGCACCTCACTACATGTATGTCATCACTCTGAAGGGGCCAAATGTCTGGCACTGATTAAAAAAAAATCCCATAAAACATTCTGAACTGGCTTCAAATATGCAGGTGTCTACAAAGTATCATGAGTTTCAGATGTATTTTTTTATTCTCTCAAACTCAAGTTCTGATGACCATGAATTCTGTTAAACTGATGGCTGAAAAGAAGAAAGGAAAATGGACTTGTATGTAGAATTTTTAAGAAAACAGACCAAGTATATCTTATGAAACTCAACTGAAACTGTTCAACATAATGGGAAAAACCACTAGGGAAGTACTACACTTTTAATCATACATACCTAGTAAGTTATAGATTATATAACCAACACCAAAGACAAGCAACAGTGACCTGCCAAGTTTCAAGACTGCCCTCAAACCACTCCACTAACCGTTGACAGCTACATGGCTACTGTTCTCAGCTACTGGAAAAACCCAGTTTGACACACATGAGAACCACCAATGTGATAATTACAGGGTTTGTCATTCACTGTTAGGAACAAGGCCTCTTTCAGATGAGAACACCCCTAACAATCTCCTTAACTATCCATTGCGCCTGCAAACACTAATATATCAAATGTTTGTTTGGATAAGAGTCAGACTGAAAGAACTGATGCCTTGGCTATACAGACATTGGGAAGTGTTTTGTACATACTACATTACTTTCTGTAGTCCTAAAATACACCATTTTCTGTTCCAGGCACACAACACTACATCAAAGATTAGGAAAGCAAAATTTATAGACCACCAGTGGAAGAGTGGAAGGAAGGACACACAAAGCTAGGATAGCCCTACTTAGTATAAAATACCAGAGGAGATTCCTGGCTAGTCTGGAAGCTCTAGAAAGGGTTCACACACACCAAGCTCACCGCTGGTTCAAGTGTAAAGTTTATACTTGATATTGGAATAGACTAGTAATGCACGCTCCCAATACATTCCTGAGCTGAGCAGGAACAAGTTACCATAGTGTTAATGCAAGCTGTTTGTTATTCCAGCCAAAGTAATCAAACAAGTGAGTATTTCAGTTTTGCTTAAATCATCACTCACAGCCTTCAGTCACAGGGGTCCCAAAGAGAGTATAGAAATGAATGGTAGAAATAATTTCCAAAACTACTAGAAGTGTTTTAGAAGTGACCTTTTGGCTTGCTCCACACTGCTTCTGAGACTTAGTCCTTCAAATCTCAGATGCGTATGCAAGGCTGGGCTTACAGGGGTACAGGGTACAAAGAATTTATGCTCAAGAATTAATATTATGTTGCAACACTTGTTTTTAAAATTAACTTTTTTAAGGATAAGAATGGTTTTCTAAGCATAGCTGAAAGATATCAGTTTATAGAACGTACTTTGCTGTTGACAATTTCTGTACTCTGCTTCTTATTTGAAAAAGTGATGTACTCATTGAAAGGTTTCTTAGAAAGTAATGATACTATCTGCTTTGCAAATGGTTCCTTATGTAATGGTGGTTTAATTACCTTTCATAGCTCCAGCAGCCCTGTGTGTATGAACACACTGAAATGCAGGCATACACTTTCCTAGAACAAGAAAATGAGTCTGAAGACAAATTAAAACATCATAGAAATACATTTTCAGTTCGTGTACAAATCATCAGTAACACTCAGTACTAGGGATAAAACGCATTTTGATACTAGACATGTACGAGATGTACGAAATAATTATGTTGCCAGACTCAGCTGTATGGCTTCCTATAAACTAAGTCATACATGTCAACAGGCTTATGACAAAGAAACGAAAAAGCTGTACAATTATACCCGATTCTTGCAGTGCAAAATTAAATCTGTGCAGCATTTTTGGACAACTTTCTCTTCTTACAATTTGCCCCTCGTGTTAATACTCATCAGCACTTTGTATTTTGAACTGACACTCGCCAGAGGTACTGGTTGCCAGGCTGAAGCACTACACTATAAGCTGCATTCCTGTGTGCCAACAATTATTTCAGTGACATCACCCAGCTACAGAGGTCTGAATCTTTGTACTACTTTTTTCCTTAGGAGGAAGGTGTGAATTATAAAGTAGAATTCAAAATGTTTCCCAAGAGGCACCGAAAAGATCGAGTTTGTGTGGAATTATGAAAGACGTTGTCTGGGGATGCCAACTGCACTGAAATATATGAATGTTTTTAACTCACTAAACATGTCTCAACTCAGCAGCATGCTTATCTAAATGCCAAAATACTACTTTTGATGGTTTAGTTATGCAAAAATTCAGAGATAAGGTATTGCTAAAACCTTGCACGTTTGGGCTAGAGCAGTGAAGTTCTTGCCTATGAAATGATTCTGAAAATAAAATTGTCAAGCTTTTTTCAAACTCAGCTTTAAAATTTTGCTACTGCCATCTATATTTAAATAAAGATTTTATTAACCCTTTTATGCAGAAACAAGCTTATAATTTGTTGGCTTATACACAAGTTACAAGACAAAACATATTTGTTTGCAGAAGCTTTGGTGTCACTGTTAGTTTGTTTTCTGGAGAAAGGACCTGATGATTCAACAATCAGGCAATATTTCTTCTATTTTTTTGTATCATGTCATAGAATATGCCCCTATTTTTGTAATAAGTAATTATTTTTTATAAAGCACAGATATGCTTCACACTGAAACAGAATAAAAGTCACTCCAGCCAAAATCTGTGATACTGTGTCTCCTGTTTACTACACTTGGTGACACCATAAGCACCTTTGGTGTCTCCCGACACACACAGACAACTCTAACACTTGAGACAATGACCTACTGCACCATATTACAATCAGTTAAAAAAACTCAGTCCTTTAAGACATAAATCCATGTAAAACATCTGTATCTTAGTGTAGCGGGATAAAATACCATGAATATGGAAGAAATGTTTACTGACCTTCATTGTTTATTGCCCTTTATTCATCCTCAGCAAAATTCACATCAGAAAATCATAGTGCCACTCCTTGATGTATTTCCTAGTTAACTACAAGAAGTTTCCTATACCCTCCAGCTAACATATGAATGCCACTTATAAGACACTGCAATAATCTGCGAGTTGGAGAGAAACCTTTCATACAGTGAAGAAAAATAAAAATAAAGGAAAAAGCTCCCTCCAAAGGATTTTTTTCCTTTAATTCTTGATTTGTGAACTTTTTGTAGATGTGATCACACAATCTAAAAAAATATTGCAAATAGTATATATCTACATATATATTTTTATATGCACACAAATAAAATTTGGCAAAAATAGAACATTTAAAGTTAATATTGATCCTATTAGTTATAATTGCAGCCATAGCCATGAGGAAACTCTTCTCTGCAGCAGGGACTCAGCGTGTTCGAACTCTCAATGCTCTTAAACTCCAGTTACTTCCAGTGGTAGAGTTAGCACCTCTTAAAATGATACTTGGCTTATGTGAGAGTGAACAGTCACCATGCCAACCCTGATGAACAGCACAGGACATGAAATAGCCCGTGGATCTCTTGTCCCGCCCAAATAGCTGGAAATTTAATTGGGGCAGAGGAAAACAAAACATGATACAAACAACCATATGAGTCAAGAGGGAAAACAAAACAAGCCAGTAAGGGCTTATGTGGAAACAAACATAGGTACCAATCCACGTAGTGTTTCTACCCAATACATTAATGAAAACACGTTTCAATTACCAGTCTGCTACATGCTTTCCTATTAAGAAGGTGGTTTCACAAGCCAGTGAACTCTAACTTTGATGTTCGCGATAACTATTCCTGTTTGTGAGCTACACTACTTAAATCCCCTCAAATGTCAGTTTATTTTCTCTTGTAACATATTCCTGCAGTGTGAGATTAACAGACACAGAGTAGGCCTTCAGGCACTAAGGATGTAAATCAGCCTAATCTCAAGAAAACAAGATGTGCACTTAACCATAAACATTTTTTTATAATCACATCAAACATGACATACCTGGTATTCAGTTTTATATAAATTAGTTCTTACGTCAGATCTACTTCTGAGGTTATCCAAAACCCAAACACATAACATTATTTTTACTCTTAAGCCTGAATAATATTTACAGACATTAATGCTATATCCAGCTCTACAATCATTCGAGACACATTATATAACTTTATTTTTTTATTTGACAAGCAGCAGTATCATGTTCGTCATTTTTTTTTACATTTTAATGTAGATACAATTATTAGGTTATCTGTCATATTACAATATTTAGATTTTTTGTGTGATTTTTTTTTTTTACTTTGTCTTAAGATACATTAAAAAACATCAACTGCAAACGTGAAAGGGGAAGGGGGGGGGGAAAAAAAAGCATGGTACCCAACCAATTCTCCACATTTCAGCAATACTTCACTCATTCTTTTAGTAAAGTTTTAAGAAATGTCATAATGACATGAGCTTGAAATATCTATAGGCATTTTCATTGACGCTCATGACATGGCACTGGTGATGTTGTAAACAGCAGAAAAACAGGGGCTGCCAAGTGACCAATTATGGAGGCACAGGTCTGCCTCATCCCACAGGAACACACCAAACAGTGACAGCAATGATCTCCTTACAATCATACCTGCAGGATAGCAACATCATGCTACATAACTGTATTCATCTGCAGAGGCCTGGCTTCGCTCTATGTACTGTTTGTCAATCAGAACTTCAATACACTTCTTAATCATGCTGATACTTGGGTTAAACCTTGCTCTTGATTGGCTAATTACCTGCAAAGGAAAGACACAGTTTTTGTGTTAATTTTATTTTTCACAGTCAAAAATGCCATCTAAATAGTTGCTAAGGGCTTTCAGGTAAATTCAGTATATTTTCCTTTTAAAGACAGGATTAAATAACCCTGGAATAGTTAATTTATAACAATTAAGAAAGCATCTTTATGGATTAGCGTCAGGACCCTGAAACTGCCTGCTGAGCTCACTGGTTAGTTTAGCTGCATGTTACCCACATCTCTTCATTCCTCTTGGTTGCTTCATTTCCCACAGTACAAATACCCACGTTAAAAATCAATCAAATGTTAACGCATTTCTTCACCATTATCATAGGGGAGTTCCCCTGCCAATGACCTTCTCTTCTATACAGTTTGAGACAATCAGGATGACCCTCTCTTTCTTTAGTCACCGAAGACAGACCTACGATTTGGAGAGTTCTACCTGCCTATGCTGGAACATTGTAATATATGCAGTAAAAAGTTATTTATTGTAAAAACAAATCTGTATTTGCATTGTGGAAGAAACTACCACTGCAGGCAAAAATTTAGATGCCTCTTACTAGTTCTCAGTTTCGCTCATTCTCTTGTAGAGAAGAGGAAATTGTGCGCAGTAACAGAACATGCACATCTAGAACTTAGAAAATTTTTCAAAATAAAAAATCTTACTCCTCAAATGTCACAATATATTTTGCCTGTAGTTTTTAATTTATTCTGTAAAGAAAGTGATTTTTATTTCAGCTGGATTTCCTGTTTCTCGACAACTTTTCCTGGCTGGCTTTGTCCCAGCTCTAGAGTTTGCTGGGGCCCTCTGCGAGCCAGCAGAACCAGGTGGAACTCACCCAGCAAAGCAAACAAAAAGCTCAAAAGAGCTAGTTTTGTTGGGCTTGCAGCCAAGGGTCTGGTACATTCCACAGCAGTACAAATGAGGAGAAACTGGGTGCTAACAAGCTAATAGATGTGCTCAGATTTCACCTAACTTCAGCCCTACACTCAAACTGATTGTCATCATCATACTTCACGTATTTACTTAGGACAGAGAGAACAAAAGATAGAATTTTGTATTGGTAAAGGGTTTTTTGGGGGGGTTTGTTGTTGTTTTATCAAAGGCAATAAAAATAAGACGGATACATAGAAATACCTGATGGTAAGAATAAAAACTTTTCTAGGAATGACTGCACTGACCTTTCCTCTCCACTACTCCCATGGACTTATTAATTTTATGGGAAAAGCTATCTCGTCCTGCAGGCAACTGCAGCATAGAGAGGGAATTGAAATTATCAGGGCATACCTAACACAATTAACAATTCAGCAAAGACCACACATTGACAGACACAGGTCTACCAAGGGCCCGGAGTATTTTCTTGGACACCTCACTCTAAACGAACTGTGTGGGGCCGTAGCCTAATTATTAGAATTAGAGCTAACTACATTAAGGTTAGAAGTCTTTCAATCACATCTCTAACAATAGTATAATCCTGCCCTTATAGCTAAGAAAAAAATAATAAAGAGGTGAGAAAATATTAACTTTTCGTAGTAAACAGACTCCTTTTAAAAAGATTCATTCTTACTCAAGAAGTCAGACAGCAAAATTTAAGTGAATACCTTATATATGTATAAAAACAGCATGAAAGAAGTAACAATGACATCAAAATTAGTAACAATATCACAACTTTACTTCGTTTTTAACTGAGAAATCATCAAAATATCCACCTTTCTGGCAAACTTGAAGAAAAATCTCCTGATGTTTGTAAGACTATTCTGCAAGATCACTGCAAGAGCAAAAGACAGCAGAGGTATTTAAGGTATTGGCCCTTCTGTTAAACAAAGGAAGAAGCAACCAGAAAGGATCTGTTTCCAAAAGACAAAAATCCATACTTTATTTCACCCTGATAAATCAGTGGCAAAGCAAAGTACATTTTGAAATCTTTTTCTAATAATTTCAGAGTGGGGAGAAAAGTATTTTCAAAGATGAAACAGGGCTTGCCTATTGTTTTCTGGTTTTAATGGTAAGATCTTACACGATTTCATAATAATAGTATCAATGATTTAAGTAACAGGAAATCAAACACCCAAAGATTTTGAGAAGAATCAGGACTTACACTGCCTCACTTTTTGGATATTCAAAATCAGATTTCTTAAATTAAGCTTTCTTTCAGAGTATTTGTTTATAAAGCACTATTTCAATATCCAAAACTTTAAGATATCTCACACTACAAACTCTGGGCTTACAAACTCTCTGTAGCTGCTTATTTTTTTTAAGAAATAAAAATTAAGCGGCGGGTGTGGTAAACTGTTTCCTCCATACCACAAATTACTCAATGCCTCTCCACTTCCATGCTCAAAATGGACGAATAAAACAGTAATCTTTACTCCCCCTGCCATCAGTCTGCTCTGAGCCTACCCAGCAAGGCTCTGGGACACAAGAGTGAATTGGACTGAAATAAAAAAGCCTTGGAAGGCTGAGAAACCTGAAACTGGGAACTGGTTGATGGGAACAAAGGTTAGGCTGGAATGAGAAATACAATTAAGCAGGCAACCAGCAGCTAGAAATGTGGGAGAAAAACTAAAGAAATAGCATTTCCTTCGCAGCCAGTCTGTGCCAGTTCACAGATCATTAATCTAGAATCTAAAAAAGTCTAGAGAACTGTACCATTCAGTGGAAAAGGGAGATTAAGAAGAGCATATCTCCCTACTCAAACAACTTTTAAAGTTTAAGCCATGCGTTATAATAAAATAATCATTAGAGCTACAAATTGGCTAGATGCTTCTGGGGAAATTCCATACCTAGAATATCCATACTCAGGTTTCCAACAAAACCTATTGCTCTGACAATGATTCCTGTACGATACAGCATCTGCTGGCACAGAACCACCCAAGAGGAAAGAGCAAGCACTTAAGACACGTTTTCAGGACTGAGGGATCCCACCTAGTGCTTCAGCAGTGCAGTTCAAAGTAGACCTAATTCTCCCTAATTTCACGGGGGTATTAGCTTGGACACGGCAGAGTTCTGTGATCAGATATTTTACCCAACCATCTGGATGATTTTCATCAAACCACGCTCAAGAGCAGGACTTTCTCTTACCTCCTGAATAAGGGCATTATGTCGCAACACTTTACGTGCTTTCATGATACGGACTATAGCAGCTTGAAGGTACATTTTTCTGTCTTCATCTACAGCACTTCTGGTCTGCTCCATCTCCTGTGATATAGGAAGAATAGTACTGTTTAAAATATAGGAAGACCAATAAACACTTCATAAAAGGATCTAGAACCAATATTTTTTACTTTACTAAAAGTGATCAGCTAATACAAATATGAAGGTCAAGTTCAATTCCAGGCAAAGTACTTCCATAAATCAAGAATACTAAGAAAGTCAGGAGGAAGGTTGGAAAGAGGCATTCAAGCCACCATTTTTGCTAGGGAGAAAGGCAGGCAGAATTTACTATAATGTATTGGGTTTGGCAGCACATGCGTATCTTGTACAAAATCCTGTGTCTTAGGAGATACAAAGGGTACATTGACACAGGAGTTAATTTTAGTTGTCAAAAGACAAAACCACAGGAAAACAGTTGATTGGCCCTGCTGTTCCTGGAATAACTTGCTTTTATAAACACCATCAACAAAAAAGTCTCATGAAACAAGACAACCTAAACATCAATCCCTTTAGGTACATTTTATCTTTTCCTTCTACCTTCTTGCTCACTATTTCACCTTCTCCTGTCTATATTTTAAGCACAAAAAAATTTGCACTGCTTAAGCTTTAAACTTAGAAAATTTTATTATGTCTATGTAAATCTTACATCTGCTCACACCAAACTAACACAATAAATTCCATTTTAGAAAAAAAAGCATTCTAAGCTGTTCAATCTACAAACACCAAAGAATACTTGCCTGCGGTGTGTCTTTCTGCATTGATGTAGTAATTTTAAATTTTGTTCGTTTACTGCTGAAGTTCATATTTAATGAAAATGTAGACTCTGCCTCTATATCTTCCTGCAATAAAGAATCTTTTTTAAAAATCAGAAATGAAACCAGATAACGGTAACAATTTATGCTGAAAAGTCACAGTTAGGATCTTACATACATAGAAACAATTTCAGATTTGCAGCTGGAAATTCCAAAACGCCAGTTGAACCAGGTCAATCTATAAGCTACAGTTTAACTAATCTAGAAATCAAGTTATTTCAGAAAACACTGTGAAGAACTCTATCATACATGAATTTTGTTAACAAGTCAATACGATTAAAGCAATTTTTCTTTTACTACTTTGACAGCTTATCTTATTTGTAAACACTCTTCATTTAAACTCATTTTCTTCCTGCAGAAGCAGGATTTGCATTTATTTATGGCAGAACCTCGAGACGGAGCTGTTGCTTTCACAATTATTACTAATGTTGCCTTCTAGGATTTAAGGAAAAAAATCTAAGCATTTTGTTATGTTACAGCAGAAACATCTGACAAACTGCAACTTCTGCAGTTCCACATCTATCTGTACACCTCTAATTTTTCCCTGTCAGAATCTCAGTTTTTGTCCATGAGTAAAAGTACATTCCTTTCAATAAATGCTAACTATTCCCTGCAGTCAGAACAACTTTACTTTCAATGAACAGGATGACAGGACAAATCTTTGCACTTTCCAGGCAAAAGTCTGGACAAATATTATCAATTTTCAGCAGAATAAAGCTATTGGGCTTCTGAGAACTTAGAATCTTGCCAAACTGTCTGAAGTCCAAATATTTCAGTATACACAGTCAATATTTAATTAAATATGTACTCAAAACAAAATTAATTCTAATTTTATATTCTACAACGAATACTTTGTTACAATAAAAATAAAACCAAGGACACCAAGCATAGTATAGAAAATTTAACATGAAAGGGGAAAGACCAACAGCTTTAAAAAAATTACTCTAACAAAAAAAAAAAGGCTAACAATAAATTTTAGCATTATTCTGCTTACACAGTTGAACATAAACCAAAATAAATTGTGTATTGAGCATGAAATCAAAATACATGACTCTAATGAACCAATAAAGTTTTGCCAAAAGCTGCTTGTGTTCTTCACCTCTCCCCCCCTGCTTCTCTTCCTGATCCTGCAGGTGGGGGAATGAACAAGTGGCTGTACTGAAACCACAACACTCAGATACAGGTAAGGTGAAGTTTGTGTATTGGATTCCACTGCTTAAGCCACTAAAGGTCACTTGTTTATTTAATAAGTAATCTGATAGACTGTCTACAGATCTGCTATCACACTGCTGGATGGAGTGCAAAGAAAACAGAAACAGCAAAGATGCTTGAATACAATAGTCTGGAAGGCAAAGAACTGGAAAACGCTCTGGGAAACATTAAAAGGTAAAAGGGTTGGAAAGTGTATCATTCCCTCCTCAATAACATATGCTTAAAGGATCTGGGCAAACCTTATACAACAGACATAAATAAAGGTAAATCCTTTAAATAATGGGTAACTTTCTAAGATTATGAAAAGTCTCACTGTTTTCTGTAATAGCTCCCAGTGTTTTATTTGACCCACGGTTTGACATCTTTCCAGCCATTGTTCCAACCTGAGCTCATTTCTAGATATTGGAAGCATGTCCTATGCTTCAGCCAACCATCGCATCTTTCTTTTATCTCACTTTCCGTTTCTTAACATTTTCCTGGTTAAAAAAAAAGCAGCTATCAGAACAGCTTTAGAATTCTTCTTGTGAGCCAACTGAACCACTTATCTCAGAATCTTTTGTCTGATACTGTCTGAATAGTGAGCTTTTTGGGCTAGCTGGAAGCACATGCCAACGTCTGCATGGGATGCACAGACACTTCTGTAGTGTTTCTTACTTAACAGACCTCTGTGTCCTCTGCTGTATGGGAAAAAGGGTAACTGGTTTCACACAGGCCGTACAAAAGGATGAAACAGAGTCAGAAACAGAATCTGTACCAATCATTGCCTTAACCACAAACAAAGCTCAGATATTACTGAAATTCCATGAAACTCAGGTTTGGCAAATTGCAGTAAAAATCCCCTCAAACAAATCTTCCTTGGTTTCTTTCCTCCTGTAGTCTGTCAGCAAGGAAGAACCTGGTTGCTGTTGTTTTCAGCCTCTTAATACCACAAACATTTTTTAGGATCGCTGTGAGACTCTGGTTTACAACTCAAGCTCCTTCCTGTGATATAGTGCAACTTGAAAAGCAGTGTATTTCCCTTCAACAGTGGTGAGAGTAAAGCCACACGGGTGAAATGCAACAGAAGCAATAAACAGTCCCAGCTTTATTACCTTTTCAGCAGACCATGAGGATATAGACATGGAAAGCCTGTATGACAGTCTACTTCCTCCTGTCTCTTTCCTTATAAATTTATAATTGTTCACAAGGGTCAATAATACAGTTTCAACAGTAAACAATGGATTATTTTATATTAAAAAAGTCCTCGACAAATATCAGAAGGACAAGACTGAGAACACAGACTGTTTTATATCATTATGGCATACCTTGTCTGAATCATGGTTTATCATTTTGACATCAAGCAAAGATTTGATGGTTTTTGTCAGTTCCTTCTCATTCATTTGTGTGCTGTCCTGAAGCTCCTTGTAGCTGACAGTCTCACTGTTGTTGAAGGCAAGCAACACTGCCATTTGGTATGTTGTGACCATGGCTACATAAGGTTTGCACAAATAATTCATTTTTATTTCACCTGTAATGATACAATAGTATTTTATAAACTGATGGAAGGTGATGAAAACTCATCTGAAGCTTAACTAATAGAACTCCTCATACACTTCCAGACATTCAAGTGAAGCTTGTATTGAACATTTCAAATGTGATGATGCCAACTGATGTGAATTTACACATACAGAATGTGGTCTACAACAAAAAACCTCCTCTGATTAACTATGAATACTAGAACATTAGTGTTTTGAATAATACAATANATACCCATGAAAAACAAAAAGCACTGAAGAAATCTGCCTGCAAGTAGATTTAGATTTTCTGTGCAAAAGCGAGTATGAGTTAACAGCAACCTTCTATTAAGGGAACTGGATTTTTCATTACATTATATTGTTGTATGCTAGTCTGGTTTTCAACTCCATGCATTATGTTGTGGTGCTCAGTTGTTAAAAGCCTGACACTGAAAGCACTTGAATACATGACTGACTCATCCTTACTAAAATAAACTATGATTTTATATATACTCCTAAGATGTTTTTAAACATATACTGCTATATAGTAAATATAACTATGTAATTACTTAGATAGTCACACATCTCATTAAAATAATATGCATTCTTGAAATTATTTAATATTCAGCTAACAGACATCTATACTACAGAAACAATTCCAGGGTAATTGTTATTAACTCAGCAATTCTGTAGCGCTGTTTTGTAGTTAATAACACACAACTCTAGTTTTATTTGGATTTAATAAATCACAGGTAACATATGCAAGTTTACAAAACAAACTCTGGAAATACTAAGCAGTAAAAATGAAATTAATTTATAATGCAAAATAATCTGTTCACTTTATATGCAACATAATATTCCAACTCCACAGTCCATTTCTTTTCAAATGAAAATGGCACTTTTAGCAAATAACTGTCAGTTGTATATAAGTTTAGAAAAGCACTTATTTTTACCTGTACAAAGGTAATGCAACCAAGTAAGCTTCCTTCCACTAAAATGCTGACTGTAAAATAATTCAAACTGCAAAACAAAATTAACTTCAGTTAGTCATACATGTAACTACTTAACTATAGTTTATCACCACTCTACCACCCTAATGAAGAAATACTGGTTTTATGTTCACCAAACTGGATGCAAACATTGCAGATCAATTCATGACAGCATTTTCCTTTAAAACATGAGTGACGACTGAATCCTAATTTACCACCTACCTCTGGTATATGAGAAAAACTTCTGCAGATTAAAAGAATCTTTACCTAAAATGGGATCAAATGCTCTAAACACCACATAGCCAACACTGTGTACATATTAATTTGGCTTATTCTGATTTGGTCTGGCAACTCTGACTAACATTAAAGGAAAATACAAACCCAGGAACTTTTGACCTCTTTAAGAATTAGGTGTTTCTCCACCCACAAGCTGACACAGCATGAAAATCAGTATTTGTACACCATTCAGATAAATATATATTTACAGAAAGCTCCAGCAGTCTCAGAAAAAAGCTGCTAAACAGGTTGCCCAGTTACAGAGGTACTCACATACTTTGGAGTGCAACTGCAATATGTTTTTTTCTTTCTAAATCCTGGCCAGAATCCTGAGAGAGCTCTCTCTCCATGGGTTATGTAATCAAATTTGACAGTAAATACAGACGTTGTTAGATAATTTTAAAAGACCCCCTTCAAGTTAAGATCTGTTTTCTTAGCAAATTACAATTTAGAGCCCTGACTATAGCTTTGAATAAGTTTGCCCCTTTAAACTGGCAAAACATTGGAATCAGGCAAGCAACCCAGACTCTGAGCTGCTTCTGATACAGAAGTCTGTAATAATTTTCCAACTGAGACACAATTGATAATGTTCCTATTTTAAACCCATGAAGAACAGCAAAATCTCATCAATCACCTTCTGGCGACAGCATAGTATGGGTTGGAAACTATTATATTGCTAAAAGTACCATGTAATAGAGGGGAAATATAAGTAGAATAAATAGATCAAAAACTTAGCAGTAATACGTGAAAAAGCTCCCTCACCACAGAAACAGACATTTGCCATTGTAATTTACAACAGATAGTAACTTAAGCTATAAAAACTGCTTTTGGAAGTCTGTTATGTCCAATAATACAGAAATTTTGTTGTCTAAATCGTACTTCACTATTACATACACTTTAACAAAGATCAACACACGTATTCTGTATTTTAACATAAACATTGTACAGGTAACATTTAGAACACAATAATATGATTAAAAAATAATAAAATATTTCATCCCTACAAAGCAGAAGTAATCATGTAAGAAAACAATATTTGGCCAAAGTAAAACCTTTACTGAATAGAGAAATCATAAAATTTGATTTAAAGAATTTTGTACAATTCTTGATTTTGAAAGGCTCCTAAGAAATACAGGACAAAGAAACCTCTATTTGCATCTTAATCTGCTATTAAATCTGGTCAGATTTAATATTAGAACCAGAATCTTCTTTTCTTTAAATATTAGGAAATGGTTTTAAAGGTAGAACCAACGCAGTTGGTTTAATTGTACTTATTAACATCTCCGTCAGCAATCACAAAGCGTAGAACAGAGATGGTAAAAATGAAGAAAAGTTATGCAAATACATGCATAAATTCATTAAGGTATTTGGGTGACCCTTCCACATTTTCTATGTACTGGAAACAGGATATCCATTATTTACAAACAAAATGAAGCAGCTCAGGTTTTTCTCTGTGAGAGTGATGCTCTTTTATTTGGACTTATTTCACATTTTCCACATGTTTACAGGAAGCCTCCTACTAACCTACCATCTGTACACTTTTTTCCAGTTCCTGAGGAATTGCAAATGTAGAAGAAGGAGCCTGAGTTAGAGGCCATGCACCAGCCTAAAGGTATTGGGAAAAAATAAAATCATTAACATTTTCATACAACATATATATTACGAAAAAATAACACTTTTAAACAGATCTATAGTGCCCATTTTCTCATAAGGACAATCAACTGACCCCAGAAGTTTTACTATCCATTTTTTACTGTTTCTTATGCACATCCAGTGAAGTACTAATTGAAGTTGGGAGCACAAGGCATTTTATATCACTATTGTTTAGTGAGCTACTGGGTTGATTTTAAAAAGCAACACTGAGAAAATAATATACTCCACAATGACCACAAGGCATCAGTTTCTACACAAAAGTATTCACAGGTAGAAAAGTTGTTCACTTGTTATTGAAGCATAAAAAACAAGCACAAATAACTCAGTAGTAATAACATATATTAGTACCTGTAGAACATATATTTGAAAACTAATTCCCAAATCTATAATCGTGTCCTGGTTTTTGATAAAGTTGTTGAATTTATTGTTGAGATCAGCACTAACACTCATGTCTGTGTACATCCGATGGAGCTTGCTGGTAAATTCATAACCACAGGCTTGCTGTGAAGAAATAGCACAAGTGGTGAAAACAGTTCGTATCATATAAATTATGCCCACTCAGTACTAGAGTATGAAAATGAAAATCTAGTCAGCAGAAGTGTTGGTACATTTACAGAAAACAAACACTGCAAAATAAAATTATCATTTAATCTTAGTTCCACTGTATACACAATGATCTATATGAACAATGCTATTTTATAGAACTGAAAGACAGATATGATCTGTGAAAGTCCTCTGTACTTTAATAATGTTAATATGAGTTATTTGAACCCATCTAATAAAACTACCCAAAACTTTATAAAAATCTCAAATGTCTAGGTGATACATGGCAATATATCTTTCATAAGACTACCAAAAAACTAGTTTTTCCTTTCAGCTATTGCAAACAGACCCACTGAATGGTAAAGTACCTCTGGCACCCTCTGCTGTTCCCTCTCAACAATACACACTCCTTTATTTATTCTATGTTAAAGAATATTACATTACCTTTAGTTTATTTATCATGGCTTCTTCAGAATCCATAGACATTGACAAACCATGAATTAATCTTTTTGCCAACATTCTGGCATAGAACTGCATTAAAAAAAAAATCAAAACAGATATGAGGATTTTAAGAAGCATAACCCCATTCTTCAAGTATGCTTTAAATGTAACATTTTACCTTTATTGAATATAAAGAGTTACCTTTTGGAATACATCTTTGTCATCAATGTATTTGAAAACAGTAATGAAACTTGTAAGTTTGTCTTCTACTTCATTCTCTGTCATTCCTTTTGCTGATTTCTTCAACAAGTTGTCACAGTACTTGGCCAGCTCAAATTAAAAAAAGAAAAATCAAACCCAAATCTACCTGTCAAGCTTGAGAACAAATGTATGGCAAGGTAGTCCAAGCTTCTACACAACTTTCAAACATGAAATAAGTCAGTGTCTACAGTCTCCTGTTCTGTTACAGGGGCTGTATTCTTGGGTAAACTATACATTCTAAATCCACAGAAAAGACAGTTTATATCAAAAATTCAAACCGCAGCAATTTTGCACATCCACAAAATGTGCGTGCAAGTTAAGCTGTTACTACTGAAACATTCACCTGAGGGTGACCCAGTGTGAGAAATGGATATTCATGTGACAGACCCTACAACAATTGACAGTTATAAACAAGAATTATTACTTTCTACTTGTATTACTTACCAACTCAGGTGCTTTGCAGATTGACTTGGGCTCCCTATAGTTAACTACTGATGTCAAAGCCTACATAGGAACATAGCAAAGAGAAAAACTGTAAATGACTTGAACCTTTTTATTTTATGAAATGTGAAGAAATAAAAAAAATACTCAGGGCAAAGACCATCTGAGACACTATAAAACTGAATCACACAAAAGGGAATCGAAAAATAAGCAATGAATAAAAAGGTTTAAATTACTGCCCTATGAGAATTTGTTTAACATTTTTAACTTGAGAGTTAAGTAAAGGTGGAAAGAGTAGAGGAACAGAAGCTAACGACAGAAAGCAGAACAAATTAAGTTCTGATTAGAAGCTTTGCAAAAGTATGAAGATTTTGGTATAGAGCAGTATTATGGTCCAAAATATGGATGAAAAGAAACTTAGGAATAATTGCAGATAAAGCAGACATAAGAAGCAGCACATCAACAGCAGCTTTTATCAGCAGCATGTATCTTGAGCTGAAAAGCATATATGGTGTGCTCAGAACAGTAAAAAATGAAAGGTCTTTTGGTTGTTGGATTTTTGATAGACTAAAGAGGAGAAAAAATATTGTTGAAAGTGGAAATTGGAAGCAGTACAGTACAAGTGACATGGTGGCTGAAGAAACCTGAATATGATGAAAAACAAAAGGAAAGCAATAACAGCAGTTTAGAACTGAAAAAAAGAGGTTAGAACAATTAAATTTTAAATTACATATCACATTTAAATTCACATTTTAAACTAACACTGAACCAAAAATACTGCATGACCATAGTTGCTAGGAATTATAGTTCCTCTATGAAAGGAAAATATTATTATCAAGATGAACTGACAAACAACTCTTTTGCCCAATACCTCAACATCACAAAACTTTGTGATATGTCTCTAGATTCCCTCTGAGAAAGGAATGCATAACTTGACAAGAAGTAGGAAACGCTGAAGTTTGGAGAACTCTTTTGTAATAAAACTGGAGGCAGCAAAAGCAGTTTGGTTATCCACCATGAAAAATTAACAGCAGATTAATATTTAAATATTTATTGTAAGAAATATCACTGAAGTGAAGAACAAACGTATTTTAAAAAAAGTACATTGTGATGTGCCAAAGCTAGTTGTCAATCTCACGTTACTCCACCTTCTGGTACATGACATTAATTGCAGTGGAGATAGAAACGTGTTTGTTACTGAGATAAGTATTCATTTTAAAATGCTAAATAATTATTTTCTCAATATCGGAAATACAGACATGTAACTACTGTTAGTACTATCACTGGTACCCTCTTCACTATGCCTTTTCAAATTAATCTTGGATGAAAATTATCAAAGCTTAGACTATGACTCCCTAACTACAAACTGCTTACTGTAAACACCACAGAAGAGCAATGAACCATATGCCTGCATCCCATGACAGCAAATTATGGAAAGTAAAGATACTTTAATAATTAATAATGAATATTATTAAAATTTATAACAATTAGAACTGTTATCTTAAATAGCAGCATGGCTATGCATTTAAAACCAAAGAGCAGCAAGCCTCTTTCCCTAAACCTATTATTCAACTTCAAGTGCAGTGCTCTCCTAGAAAAAGTTACCTATTGTGACAACAATTCCAGTAATACAAGTTTCAATACTAAGAGCATTCAGACTTAAACATTATGTCAGGAAGTAAATTCAAGTCCAAATGTATGTAAGAATTACCAAACCTCCCAAACCCCCAAAACTATCTATCTGCACTTAGATTTACACTAAATGGATCAATACCCTTTCTGCATTTTGAAATATGACAAAAAGAAAGGCTTTTCTTTCAGAAAACTAAGTATTAGAGTGGTTTCCTTTGTACATTTCTCTTCCTCTAACACTTTTGTTCCATTGCATTTCTAAACCAGAAAAACCGCATAAGAAAGAACCCTATCTTTGAACATGTGTTGATGCTCTGAAAAATTTTGGTGAGCCTGAAACAGAGAACCAAATTTTGTTTTCCAATGCCTTGTTTACTTAAGTAAAAGTTACCTTGTCAAGGGCACTCATAAAGTGTTGGTCACCATTCAAAACGGTGTTGATGAGTTGAACAAATTTACTATGTACTTCCAAAACTGATTCCACAAACTGAGTTGGCATCTAAAAGAGGTAGATAAAACAGAAAGTAAGTTAATGAGAAAAGCAGTATTATCTACACACGAAGGTATCTACATTAGTTGTAGATTTTTTCCTAATTACTCTTTTTTATAAAAGTTAATACCACAGTGATTAAGTCTTTGAGAGGACTGGTTCTGCACAGTTGTACTCATATGAGTGGAAATAAAAAGACTAGGCTACATTTACAGTCCTGCTGTCCAGCATAGATTTGGGTCTATACTGGTCTCACGGTGTCTAATTTTTCCAATCATACCCTAAAATCCTTTATTAGCCTTTCCAAAAATCATTAATGCTAACACGTAAACACAGCCATCAAGCCAAAAAGAAACTAAGGTAAGTAAACAGCTGCTTCTCCTACACACTGACTTCAGAGACAGAAAATCCCTTTGCTTTTTCCTACACAGGACAATTACCAGCCGAATTTTGTGTGCTACATTTCAGCATCACATTCTGCATAGAAATGACTGACATGAGCTGGAGGAAACCCTACACAGACAAGCTGTCAGGCAGCAATGCAAGAGTGTGCAAGGCCTGGATTCCCCAAGTGCATTTTCAGGTTCCAATGATTTACACAATGGAGCAAGTATTTCACACTAAAAATTATCTACATAAGGTTGTGAATTTTCATCACCTTCACGGCTGTGGATTTACTTCCCCGTGTAGACGCTATTAACTTGAAAGAATAAGCTCAATAAACCTATAAATCATTTTAAAGCAAACTATACTATAAAGATTTCAGTCCATTTTCAGTATTCACACAGGAGTCACAGAAGAGTAAGCACTCCTTTGCAGACAATAAAAGAGCAAATTTACAACAGCTTGGTTTTATGTATTATTATAGACAGAAACACTGGATGGTTAAAGTAACCATCCTAAAGTGAGCATAGATCTAGACAGCAAGAGGTACATGTACAAATATAATGTCAAATGAAAGCTCGTTGTCTTTGAACAGCAACACTAGAGGAACAAAAACGAAATTGAGTAATTTAAATACATATGAACTGAAAAAGTTTAACAAACTTTAGCAAAATACTTGAGCTAGAATATGAGACTAACAAAGCTGCTAGTGAAAAACACCATCTTGAAATCAGGACAGGATGTCAAGTCTTTACAAATAACATATAATTAAACTAAATGGAATCACTGATTCCTAATATACCAGAAGAGCAAACGACACTGACTTAAGAGAAACTCAGAAAAAAACCCAAACATACACAGAACAAAAGAACCTACTCACTCTGACAGCATTAAACAAACAACAATGAGAAGTATCTAGCTGCAGTTGTTTCTGGTTAGATCACAACAGTCAACTCTCAGGATAGATACCCATGCTGATCAGAAGTTACCATTGATCCATCATGTTCCAAACTAATTTCACATAGACAAAATTAAAAAAACTAGAATAGACTAACAGGAAAAGAGCAAACATTTTTTCAAGACTGTTAATCAAATAGGTAATTTCAGCTGCCTGAGGAAACTCACATTTTCCTGAGAAAGGTTGCTGGTTGCTCTAAGGCCCTCATCATGGATATGGTTTTGTAGTTCCTGAATCATATGAGGTAAACCGCTTGACACAGCACGAAGTAGAGTATACATATTTGCCATGTCTGTAACAGAGACACATTTTTATAGGATATGCTTAGAAATACCAAAAATTGACACCATCATAACTTCACATAGAACTTCTTAAAGACTGAAAGAAGACCAACTGTTTTGAAAAAAAAATTAACATATACTGGATCCCTTGCAAAAGTGAAAAATGAAAGAGTAGGACTAAAATCACTATTTACTGGTCCTGCCACTGTGACTGACTCTTCCAATACTGCTTCTTTAGGAGAAACTCCAAGAAGAGAGGTGGGCTAGTATGGAGAAGAACTGTGCCAGTGGTGCCTTGAAATTTTACTCAAGTTAGAAAAGCTATAAAGAAGCAACTGTTATTTTTATGATTTCCCCTATTCCCCTGCCCACCACAAAAAACCACAAAAAACATATCCAAACTCTGATTAAACTTGGAAAACTCCCTGGAAACTGAACACTATTATTAGATAAAATTCGAGTTTGGCTGTGAAAAAATAATTTATTTCACATAATAGATACCATCTTCCATGCAATGAGCATTCTTTCAAGGGGAAGAAGCATGTTGCTATCAGGAAGCATTTTTTTTTTTTGTCAGGCAGGGAACATAACTATAAGAGCATCTCCTTCTTTAAAAAAGGATTTGAGAAGAGAGGTCACAAAAGATTCAAGACAATAAAAAGTAGCTATTAAAAGAAGCCAAAGTATTCTATAATCCTGACCTGTCAATTGATAATGAAGAAATCTGTAAAGACAGAGCCATTGGTTTACAAATGAAAACACAAGCACAACATACGATCAGTTCTACAGGACACAGGACTTCAGTGCATTTTTAAGCTGATTAAGACAAGGAGAAAGGAGAGAGAGAGTGCACTGGCTAAAAGAGTTGTTAACAGTAAAAAGAAGATTTTGACTATATATTTGGAAGAATGAAAATTAATTACATGATAAAAGAAAAACGTCATTCAGGGTTGAATTGGGCTTTCTAGAGTAAGTAACATTAGTTGAAAGTGCTTAAATGCACATAAGGTCACAGAAAAAAGGAAATCACAATGCTAAAAGAATAAAACAAAAACCATTTCACAGTTTTTGTGACCACTGAGACTTACCATTTCTTTTCTCTTGTCTGATAATGTTGTGACATTCTGCATGCAGAAACTGCAAGTGATCAGCCACCATTCTCTGTTGGCATTCATGAATCACTTTGCTGTATGAGCTGGGATGCAAGTATTTCCGACACCGCATTTCTTCATCCTTTATTCTACCTAAAACCTGCAGACAAGTGTTTAAACTGAGAGCTGAAGCAATAATAACCAATATAGAACCAGAATATATAGCAGTATATATATGTAGAATGAAACACAAGAATAAGTAAAAATTACAAAAGAACTTCTGCAGGATGCAAAAAAATTAAATTTGCTCTTCTGAATCAGGCTATTGCTGAATTAATATAATCTACTCCGAACACTGACTAGCAGCTTTCAGTACTTCTCAAGATTTTTTTCCCTTCAACTTTGTGACCAGTCTCCCCTGAATTCTCTTATCACACTTCTTATTGCTTCTGACAAAGTTTACCACAATACCTAACTATAAGAGACTGTATGAATCACTTTACTGCTCCAAATCAGTCTCCATATACATAAAGGCGCACAATAGGTATAGGAGTACATCCGAGCTATTAATGGAACTCTTTTTATAACTCTATGAAGGAAATAGGCACCATAAGGTAAGTCATATGAATGCTGATATAAAAGCACTTACATTCTGTGAATATGAGGGGAGTCTAGGGAGAGTAGCGCAGCTGCAGACTGTTAATGATAGGCAAAATTTGTCTGCATTGCTCTTGGTTTAGTTGAAGTCTTAGCCTGTCCCTAAATTTCATCACAGGTGTGCAACCATTAGCTTACGTTCCTTATGGTTAAAAGAAATTTCACAGTCTTCTCCTCAACTGTTCTGCCTTGGTAGTGTGGACAGGACTGACTCATAGCCTTGCATTAATCTTTGTTTTCTCAAACAAGGCATAAGAGTTACAAGTCAAATTACTTGACTTTATACACCACAAAATAAAATCCACTTCTGAGTCTGTAACTTTCAATAATGCTCTGTAACAACTTGTCTTTAACCACTATGATATAACTAACATCATACGCTACTCCAAAATGAAAGAAAATAAGGAAGTGAGGAAGCAATAATAATCAACTTGATCCATGTTTTATTTTTTGTCCCCTTTTTTTACTTTTCATGCTGCTGCTTTATTATTTATTATGAAATGTTGTGATACCAACCACTACAAACCCAGGTTTGTAGTTAATGTTCGGATGAACCATGTCACCAAAAATATTGTTTCAATTGCACGAAAGCGTAACACAAAAAACTATAACTGTAGAAAAAACCATGTATCATCTGTAAAATAGTAGATTTTAATTCTTGCATGTCTACTAAGAATCTCTTACCTTCTCCATGTACTGTGAGCAATTTGATTCTTGCAATAAATTTGAAGCTTCTTGTTTATAATACTCCCCAGTTTCATTCAGAAAAGGACACTCAAAAATTTCCTGATAAAACTACAAGAGAAAATTTTTTTAAAGGACAAATAATACATATACTGGATCAACATTCAAAATTAAAAACACAGAATCAAAAATGGGTATCTACCTTTAGGGGGAATTTTTTCTTATACTGTTCAACATGAACAAAGGAGTTAATAACCCCATGGATTACTTTCTGGTTTGGGTCTTCTCCACAGCGATCACTGAAATAGGCAAAGCAAACATTTATGAGAATGCAGGTATCTTATGTAACTCATCTGACAGCTGAATGAAATAAAATTGGATGAAAACATTTTCCAGTAAACTCCTCGGCTTCAACTGGCAGAATTGAAAAAGATTAATCTTAAAAAACACACTTTCTTTCTCTCATATACTTTTAAATTGTTGAGATAGTAGTTTATAAGCTATTCAAAAGCATTTCCATGAAATTTCCAAGTGTATGCTAAAGATATAAGTATTCCAAATTACATACTATCAGCAAGTAGTTTAAAAGATACAGTAAGTTCCATTTTCTATTTGTAGCCTTTATTATACAGACTACCTTCACACTCTTGCCCCTGCCAAAACCCCCATAGTTTTTACCAGCATCACAGCAAGAAACATGTTCTTTTCTTTTCTGAATATCTACTACTCAACATGTAGATTTCTGGTGGAATAAATAACATCTGGCGCATCGTCACAATATTTGATCATACATCAGAAAAGGAAAACCTTATGTCTTCCAGTCAAGTTCTTAGCTTGAAATCAGGGAGTTGAAGAAAATGTTATCTTTAGTTCCATTCAGCTGAAAACAAAAGGAATTAAAACAAGAGTTTTGGATGCTAAAAACATTAGTGGTCAGTCCTTTGCAAAGACTGGAAACAACAGACCCACACTCAGCAGACAGTTTTTCTCAAAAACATGAGAAGTTTTTTAAAAGACCATTTTTCATATGCACTTTGCAACAAAGTAAAAAAATATTCCCTAACTCCTAAGGTGTTAAATAGGAATAAATATGATTTACAAATATATTTACACTTAAGCATAAGCACTGGTAATTTCAAAGGTTTTACCTTTTTTAATACATATGTACACATATATACACGTATATAAAATATCTACTTAACTCAGACTGCATTGAAAAGACAGAATTTCTCTACTAGAAACTTATGTTGGTATAAGAGTCATTTACATGACTGTTTAAAAGGAAAAAAAAAAAAAAAAGGTAAAGCCAAGAAAAATACATAAAACCCAAACTTTACCAGATACCCATCTCGGCTGGGGTGGAGTGGGGGAGAAGTCATTTTGCTCGTGTCATCTGTTTTAGTCTGTACTTGATAAACCTTCAGAGGACACCCAAGAGCTGGGGAGGTTTACCAGCACAGCCACACCAGCAGACAGCAGTCACTGTATTATGCACACCAGACCATCATCATATGTTTACAACATTGTTAATTATGGGTATTGCTTTCAAACACCACTGCTTCCTAAGATCTGAAAACTTGGGCTCATGATGGGTGTAAAGAACTAGTTCTCTAACGGGTTATGGTCAGTGACTATATGGTTTATGCAACTTCATCACCCATCATAAATGACTGAACTAATGAGTTCCATCAGAGGTGGTCTGATTTTTCTGCCCAGGGAAGGGGAAGATTTTTTCTGATTGTGGTAGCTGAACCAATGGAATAATTCTGAGTTTGGATATATGTAATCACACCCTGCATCCTTGCCAACATCCCTCTGCAGGGTCTGGCTTATGATGGCAGAGGCAACAGCACAGAATTATAGAAGGGAGAAAGTCAAATATCTGCCCTGGGCCTGGATGCAACTCCACCCCAGAGGAGGTCCAGCAGGAAAGCCGCAGGACTCATGCGGCCTGTGAACACAGCGCTATGTCGTGGAGCACAAGAAGCCACAGAACCAGCGTTTAGCATATTACAAAGCAAGGCTCTGGCAAGAGACAGTCCAGCACAGCTCTAACATGTGGGCTCTGGACCTGGCAAGGCACTGGTGACACAAACACAAGAAGCGCTACTGCAATAACAGCTCCAGTCCCAGCTCCCCTCTGCTCAGTTCACAGCCCTGAGCTCATGCAGATGAGGGAGGGGAGGGCGCAGCAATGGTCAGACCCAGGGAATGCAAAGGACAGTGTATCATCAAGAAAAGGTGTAAAGGTAGAGGAGACAGGCTCCATCCAAGAGCTGGAAGGGAGAAAACAAGCTTTCAAAGCAGGGGTCAGATGGCACCAAGGTGATAAAAGAAAACAAGCACAGCATGGAAGAGGCTGTGCCTGCCCTGGCAGCAGCTTCAGGTTTTTATTTACACCAATGGTGCTCTGCTCCTAGGAATTTGTAAAGCAACTGACTCATTTCAACAGAACTTGACAAAAAGTTCAAGGATGACTTTCATGAAAGCCACAGTAGTAAGAGCAACCACCAAACTAAAATGAAATAGGTGATCCCACCAAAATGGAACTCTATCAAATATACATTTTCCTTCTTGGCAGTGGTCAGCAAACAATAAAAATGCACAGAGCTACACAGCAGCTGCTGCACAGTTTGAAGCAGGAATGTCACAGTGTATCTTGGGAGGATACAGGGGAATGATGTTTAGTGAGGAATACGGATAAAAACAAAATGCTATAAACGTAAGTTCCACTACTTCAGGTGGTGATGAGTTTCTTTTTTCAAAAGAAATGCAGAAAGCTACAAAATGCAAGTTAAGGAAGTTGTGCTGGTCTATATTAACTCCATATTATTCCTGTCTTAACACTAAAGCTAAAAGTGGAAGTTCAACATTTATGGAACAGTGTACTACTACTACAGCTCCAAAGAACATTTTTAAAATTTAAGGTACCATAATAAATACTGGACTCATTAAAAGAAGATTCCATCATTCAAAAGAAGTGCTCTGCTGTGTCAGACCAAAGGTCTTTCAAGGCCAATTAACTACAGAATTCACTGTGAATTGGAAGAGCCTGTTCTGAACACTTTTTAAGAAGTTAACATCCAATAGGTTTAATTTCAAACAAATGGTATAAATAATGTATCAGCTTAGACAGCAATAGGTTCAGTTAGTTAGAAAGTGTTAGTTATCTTTAGCAGAGAAGCCTCTCCTGGTTAGTCTGTACTAATCACACTGTCATTTGAGATAGCACCTGAATAACTTCCAAATCATTTAAGAATTTCATAGATGAATTTTCTCACAATTCAAGATCTTGCCGGCTTCCTGTTGTGTTGAAACAAAAATGCTTAAGTTGATATTCAGCTTGCCTTGTAGGAGGAGTGCTTGGGCTAGAGGGAGGGGGAAGAAAGTGTGTTATATTTGGATCTCTATATTAACTAGTGCAGTCAAACAAGACAGGCTTATGCGATTTAAGAATTCTCTGCTGTTCAAGGGGGCTAATCCTGCTCCCTTTTGCTCAGTCCCAGGCCTCTCTATCTCTCTTGCATTGCTTTGGCACTCATCTAATTCTTCACTGAATTGAATCATTGTGCCAACGTGGAGAAATACTAGCCAAGATGGTTTTTTGTCATATTAGCAACTGAGCTGATTCACCAGGGGATTAGATGAGCACCGAATTCAGCACATGAAAGGTAGCAGAGCACAGCCCCTCCTTTTTGGCATCAGTAAACTTAGATCAGTTTAGCCATCTTGCTTAGCTGAACCACAAGTCATTACTTGTATTTCTTTATTTTCAAAAAGAGTTGATTGTTAATTTTAATGTGTACTCTATTGCACAAGCTTATACCTTCTGAAAAAATCTATGTGGTCAAGAATTTAGTCAGAAGTCTTTTAAAAATTCCAATTAAATACACTGATTTCAGGTAAATATACCAGAAAAAAAAAATTTGTGGCTCTGCTCCCCTACCTTTTGCAGGACAGTAATAAACATACATTTATATGCTACCAGTTAACTACAGTGTTGGTTATCAACTCCACATATGCTATGCAAAATCTTCGGCTAGACACAGTTCAACTGTCCTATCTAAACAAACTTTATTTTTTTAAAAGTGTTCTAATAAATAGAACCATGCACAGACAAGTACTATTAAGAAGGTATGTAACAGAGGAGGTTTTAAGTACATACATATATTAGTAATTTTATTAAAACTTTTAGGTAATATTATTCCCATGCATATTCTTGCACCTCTGATAGACGTAAATTATGGATATCTATTTCTTCAAAGACCTTATTTAATCCCTGAACTGCTGAACGCATGCTAAAAGACATTCAATAGTCATTTGCAGCAGTGTCTTTAAAACTGCAACTTAAAAACAGCATTGACCCCTGAAACCACAGCAAAGAGCCTATAGTTACATGCAAAGGCCATCCTCAGAATCCCCATAGCAATCCCTACATTTCATGACAGCAGGAAAAACAGCTACAAGAAGTAGTTCTCTCTTATATAATTCACTAAATGATATCCAGATTACAAAGCAACTACAAGAAACTTAATATTAATTGTTACACGTACATTTGGAGAAGCAGAATTGAATTAACTTCTTTGAGATCACACAAAAGAACCATTAAAGAAGCGGGAAAAAAATCCAGGTCCAACCATTAGAAATGATGACTCAAGTTTTGTTTAAAACTTGCCAAACACTTTAATAATAAATAATGTCAACTTGTTACAGTTTGAAGCCCCCCACTGAATCCAGTGACAGCCTCGCTCTAAACATCCTTGTGAGGTCTGCAGTCAGCCTCAAAGGAAGTACACACCACTACTCTTAAGAGGCATCAGATGGCTGTTCAAAAAGGTTTTAGCACAGATTTCCACTTGCACCCACCAGTCAAATACACACACTGACTAAAACAAATCTTCAACATTACTGTGCTTGATGTAACAAAGGAGAGCTTCCTTCACCATGAATTAGGGAATCTTCACTTCGTAAAAATAAATCATTACAGTATAAACATAAGGATAAAGCAGTATTAGCCCTGGTTACAAAGGAACCATGGTTCAACAACCGAAAGCAAAAAAATACTTCCTGGCTTCAGAAATGCCATCCAAGAGAGATATCATATCAGTTACTCTGTTGTCAAATATTTAATTCAGCAACGAAAAATGAAAAATTGAAATTAGGTTTTTATCACCTTATATTTCTTTTCTAAGTGCATGTCTAAGGAACCTTGATCAGCCAAATTACCTCACTCCATCACTTTACCTACACTAGTCTGGTCACCTGAGTAACCCCCAGTCATCAGGCAGCTCCAGAGCTATCCTAAATAGCAGTAAAAGTGTAGAAACTGATGGAGTTGACAATTAAACACAAGACCTGTAGTAAATCTCAAAATTTCTGTTTATTCGTAAATAAAAAGATCCTTTAGGAGTTAAGTAGAGGTTTTAAATCAAAACTTCAAAAGTGCCAAGCCCTGTAGCTACTAGGGTCTCTGTTTAGAAGTAAAAAACACTATTGAGAAATAATTTTCCCTTAAAATGCCAAAAAAAAAAATAAATTAATTTCATTCAAGTAAAGCTCCAGGAATGTTAAGTGAAGGCACTCATGTGAACAACAGAAACCCAGAAGCTTAGTCTTCCTGACAGATAAGCAAGAATTGTTCTGGGTCCCATGCAAAGAACCATAACTTCTCTGGCTTTGGCAAAACTCTGCCCAAGGCCTGGTCCTTCAGTTTGCTGACAGCACAGAAGCCATAAGCAGTCATCAACAGGTGGTGAAAAAGACAAAAGGCATGTATGGGAACTGGAGAATGATTCTAACTCCTTCCCAATCCCACTGATAAGAAGCTTTGCTGAAACAAAGATCACCACCTTGAGGTTACAAGGAATCGACAATTTTCTTTATGGAGCCTTTTTCTACACAAGTATGTAGTTACAATGAGAAAAGCTGATTGACCACCATCATCAGGGTGAGATGTTACCTTAAAAAAAACAAACATAAAAGAATCCACTCGAAGACCACAGACTTTCCAAGGTAAAAACAGTACAATACCCCTCCCCCACATTGTGTTAAAACAAAAAACAATCAAGCACTCACTTTTTTATTTCTCGGAGGAGCATCCGAATAAGGATGGCCTGAAGTGGCTCAATCATTAATTTTCTCCACATATCAAGAGCTAGCTGTCAGGACATAATGCAAGTTTACATCAATAAGAAGTACAAAACCAAACCAAACCAAAGAAACTCCAATGAAACCCAGAACAATACTAGAGATGAAACAATTTCCTAATCAGAATTTTAAAAATTAAATTTTTAGATAACCTCTTCTTCCTCCTTTTTAACTTCTTTTGTAGTCCAGTCCTCCTCACCCCCCGCTCCCTCCCTCCACCAACCTTGCCATTTTTCAATATATTAATACATTATTTTCACATTTTTCTTTTAGAATATGTGACTGCATTTGGAAGAAGATCACACAGATCTGTACTCTGGCAGTGTCAGACATAGAATTTCTAGTCAGGCAGTATCTGAACTATGCTTCCCAGCCTGCATTCTTCCTACACATCTAATAGAACTCATTCATTTCTTGATTCCACTCCAAGTATTCTCAAATGCATATAAGGACCCTAAGCAAGTTGGTTACAAGGGCAGATTTTGAGTGTAGATATAAACAAAACATCTGCACAGTAAGGGTAATGCACCTTCCCACCTGGAGTGTGTGAATGTGCACAAACCCCAGTATTTCTAACAATGATTGAAAATAAGCCTCAGCTGACAAAAGGGAATATATCTTGGTCTATTTCTCAGAGGTCAGAGTCAAACCTACAAAATCCCTTCATCTCCAAACTAAGATGCATACAGTTTAAGCAAAGTCACTGGCAACCTAATATTTGACTTTAAACGGAACTCAAATCACCTTCATATTAGGGATAGGCCACTCTATTCCTAATATATCATTAGAGGAATCAGCCAAATGGACTCAAACATCTCAAATTCTTGTCAGTGAATTAATTGCTCCCAACACATACTATTTTTAAAAGTACAACTGCAATTGTTCAGCTGAGCTTTTACACTTGAGTCAAAATCAGAAATAAAGACCAAAGGGAATAACGTGATTCCTCATATACAGGGAATAACCACACCTATGAGACCTCCAAAAACACTTACCAGTGACTAGTAGACTAGGAAAAAATGAAACTGCAATATTCAGCGAGGACAGAGGGAATATTGCTGCTAGAAAAGCTTTGACACAACTCACAGGTCATTAGCTTTAAAAATTAAAGTATTGATCAGGTGTGTGTTAACAGAAAGCAGGCATATAGCTATTGAGCAGGTATCTAATCTGATCCCACCTGTGAAATAAATCGCCCTTTAAAGAGCAGACAAATTAACTCCCTCTGTCACAGCTATTCAGTGCACCCAGGCTGCAATACAGAAGGTCAACCTGACCCAACTGCATCCTAAGTAGGTTAAAGAAGAGGTAAAGGTGTGCTTATAAATCAAAAAACAGATAATGTTTTGAAATCAAAATTGTCTTAGAAGTGATTTTCACTGTCTGGCCTTGTGGAGAGTAGTAGCTGAACAGTTAAGTTTCCCTAAGAAAACAGGAACTCATCCAGCAGAGAATGCTGAAAGCCAGCTCTGGAGAGACAGAAGATGGGGCGGAGGAGGGGGCAGTGGGGGAAGAAAAGGACTGACACCTTTTGTGACTATGAGGTGAAGAGAAAACCTCGGCTAGATCTAGTCTGCAATGTGGTTTCTGAAATGTGGTGTCTAGCATGGTCCTTCTCATACATGAGCTACCAATCTGAAGGAGATTTAAATTGCCTGTTGGAATTTTCTTGTCAAACAAACTACAGACAGATCAATCTGGTAAATCCAGCAACCTGATGTGTTCAAAACAGGTTTTCCTCCTTGAAGAGGGGAGCTATCATACTTCTCCAACTAGACTGGCAATATAGAACATGGCAGTTTCCTCCATTTTCCAGAATCTATTTCTGATGGAAAAGAAAATGGAACGCACATCTTAATTACCTTCTAGCTAAGGGCTCCCACAGAGTCATGGAAAACTCAGGAGTCTGAAATTGGTGATAGGAGCTCAACTCAGAAAAGCAGTATCACCATGCATCCATAACATACAGAGGGAAAGAAAGTAATCTCTTGCAAGCACTGGCAGACTGTTTTCATCAACTGATCTCATCCTGTATTACTGAGTGTCTGAACACTTATTGGGATGATGAACTGTTTGAAGCCATGCCCATACACCTCATACAAACACCTCCGGTCTCGTGTACATACCTACTGTTACACACCTCAGAAGACCTAAGCAAGCATGTACTTGTTTAAGGTTACTGAGAAGATCCCAAAGTTCATTAGCATCCATGAGTGATGTTGAGGCAGAAACTTCAGCACACAGAGTACAGCTCTGCTTCTACAAATGTGGGGCATTATTTCTGTAACTTGATGCCGAGACTGAAGAGTTATATATAAAATAAACATGTTTTCTCTTGGGTAGATACAGGCCAGATCATCTGAGTCATCTAAAGGAGAAATGGTAATTCCTTCCATACTAAACCATGAACAACTGAAATACTTGAACTTCTGACAAAGTCCCTTGTGCAATCCAAAGAATAAAAGACAGAATCTTACAGGAACAGTAATGAAGGAGAAAATGCTTTCCAAACAAAGACTTCATAAACTTGGCAAGTGGCTTGTAGGCCAAGAAACATGAACTGGAGCAATGAATTCAGCAAAAACAGTGCTGCAATTTAATACAAGAGTGTAGGACTCAAGTCTCCACTGCTTTTCAGGACAAAGGAGTGACTGCCAAAAACCTAAGCCTACACCAGTCATGGACAGAGATTAACTTTACTGCCTCAAGTTCAAAATTAACCCCCCACTATTACAGACAACAAAGACTGTATTTACTAAAGAGACATGGAAGGAGTCTTGGGGAGTGAGATAATGAGAAACTCGCTAGTAGAATTCCAGACATCACCTGAACATCCTCATCAAAAACCAAAAGGCTGCCAGCTACAGTTTAAGAATCTTGACCCTCCCCATATCCTGCCCAAAAGATGAGTCAGGAATATACCACACTTGGAACAACGGCTGGGAAGTTTGAAGAAAAACATGTGCCATTGTCCTTCCATCCCACTCAGGATTCCACAAACATGAAAAAAACTGTATACTCAAAAAACCCAATCTGCTGTTTGTTCTTCTTTGGTAAACGTAATCTAGGGCAGAAAACTACGGACAAAAGTTGCCACTACCATCTTTTGGGCAATACCTCAGAATGGAGCAGCACTCAAATGCAGAAGATTCATTAACACATCAGCATCACCCAAGAACAATCCCAGACCTACTCCCAATCCCCAAAGCAACTAACAGTCATTCCCACAGCACTAAGGTTTACCTCTGACAGTCGTGGGAATACACTGCGCTAAATCTCACTCTGAGGAAATAAGGACTAACATTTATGCCATTTTGAAGATACTACAAACAGTGCAGAAATATGCACTTCCAAGCTCTGATAAGCCTTTATTGATACCACTGATTAGCAAGCCCTGGAGACAGCATAGACGAAAAAGAGAAGAATTTCCTTTCCTGAAATGCCTTGACTTAGGGTATCTGTCTCTGGTGTTTGTTTCAGCCCACTCCCAACCTGTCAGAGGATTAGCAACTTCAGCTGGCAGTGCCCTCTTCATCAGCTGGGTCAGAAGTAGAGAATATGCTTCCTCATGTACCACAATCTCTCCTTACGCTTAACTAAAGGCAGCAGAGATCTCCTATTTAAAACCATGAAATCAAAGAATCAGAACACTAATCACCAACACGTCAAGTTCTGACATTAAGGAAAAGGGAAGCATTTTCTTTAGCCTTCCAAACCAAGGCGAAGAGGTATTCACTTAAACTATAGAATAAAAGGTAAATCCAGAGAGAAAAGGAAAAAACCAATACACCATAACAGAAAATCAAAGAAAAAATAAATTCTCCAGCTCCAGTGTGTATACACATAGACCCAAAGTGAATGGATATACAGACCAACATTCAAAAGACAAGTTGGTACTCAACCGTATGCAGGATTGTGATTTTATACTGATGCAGACTGAAAAGGTGTGTTCAAAATCTTTTTAAAGATACGCTGAAATGCTGAATTTTGAAGAATTTAAAGAATTTCTTTTTTAATTCATTCTAAAATTGTGTTTTTGCTTCATTTTCTTATACTTCATGTAAGAGTAGCCATAAAATGACAAACAACACAAACTCCACTTCGGCATAGTTGCAGTGCACAGGGTGACGTCTCAGCACGTAGTCCTACTGCTGACAGGATTTTTCATTTCATAGGTATTTAAAAATTACTCTCAGCCTCTCCACTAGCAACTGTGACAACGCTCTCGTGCTTAACACAAATTACATTTTTTTTTTTTTTAAGATAAGCCATCCCTACATGACACCTTTATGCACAGAATGCCTACCTCTTTTTCAAAATCTGAGTTGCTACAATAGAAGTTCAAAACAGCTTGCATTAGAAAATAAGATGGCAGAAGACTAATCTCAAAAAAAGTGTCTGTACTTTGTGACATCAAGAAATAGAAGCCGAAAACTAGTATTTCCAGGGTTTCCAAAATCAAAAGTACTGCTTTCTCAAAATGTTTTCCAGATAGTAAGGACACTCAAGAATCCAGTTTGTTTGAGAAGTGGTTCTATTATCACATTTTAAATTGAAATTCTCCAATAGTTTTCATATTTGCTTTTTTTTCCTGCCAGGTCACTATATTTTTGTACATCAAAACTGTATTCTCATTTTACAAAGGCTTCAGTACTTAAATCTTCTACAATACTAAACTATTCCCATTCTGTGACACTGAAAAGTCAAAATCTAAAAGGACAAAGCTGAACTTGTAGCACTTCCGAATACAGTTTATATCCAATCCCATTTTCAGAGATACTTACCTCTCCAATTTCCATCAAAGGTTCATTCATATCCACCCCTCCATAACCATACTGAAGATCAGCTTCAGTCAATTTGTTCTTCTTAATAAACTGTGTGTTGAGGTACCTATAGAAATAAAGATATTCTAATCAAAACAAGGAAAAGTTTGTGGTTTGTTTTTTTTTTTTAATTAATTCAGAACTGTGGAATGTCTTCCACATTACAAAATATAACCTCCTTTAAGCAATGCCATTGCTGTTTGTTGGAAAATCTTAAAATATTAAAAAGACCTTACATCATATTAAAGCAGTAGTGTTAGAAAAAGAGTTCAAACAAGAGCCTGATATATCACTGTCAGCATTCTCTTGGTGAGCAATACACTTGTGCAAGAGTCCAACCTAACTACATGCACTGCCATATCACTCATACACCTGTATGCAAAGTAACTGCTAAATTCTGAGTAGTCGACTAGTATTCATGATAGCAGTTTACTATTAATGATAGAAAAACACTCCTGAGTATCAGATATTTTTAAGTTACAAGTATTTTCTTGTACCTCTATTATTTTTTTTGCATTTCTCCCAAACTGAAACACAGTACTGTCAATTTTAAGAGCGCAAACTTTTGTCAGTTATGATCCCTTGCTCAGGTCATGGTAACTAGCAAAACAGCCAGATTACAAATTTTATAGAGAAGAATTTGGAGAAATTATTTTAATTAACAGTTATAAAAAAGAAATGTTGAAATTTTTTTTTGTATTTAGTATTTACTATTTACTATTGTATGCATAGTTTTTATAAATAACAGAAAACTGTTTCTGTGCGAGACCTGTAAAAACATCCCTCTTGATTCTCAGCATTTCCATAAAACAAACACTGTAACATTCTATTCTCCTTTTCTGTCCCAGGTAACTAGGAAAAAAATTCTAATATATTTCATAACTACACATAATATTTCTTCTAGAGGCAACTGAGAATGTTTTCTTAATTTCTGACCTAACTAGCAGTTTTGAGACGCCCAGTTTCAGACCCTGAAAAGACCCAGCACTTGAAGAGATTCAGCGTTCAGAGGCTGCACCAGACTACTGATGTCCAAACACTCTGGACAGGAAGGCAAAAGCCAAGGAAAGGAGAACCACGCTGTGAAAACCTGTGAAGCTGGAACAATTTAGGACACCACAGAGCCCAAAGAAAGAAGACTTGTGACAGTGCAGTGATGACAAACTGGAATACAGTGGCCTAACCTCCTTTCAGACTCTTCCAGAGTACTGTAAAACTCTCTGCTACCCCAGGTAGCCATCACAGATTGTAAACACAGGTCCGTGTAGAAGGCTACAGGCGCACCATTTCATATAAAACTTCATAAATCCTCACATCATACCATCATATAAGTAATAAATGATAGTAAATGCCTCAAAGTATATTTACGTGCTGGGTAAATTCACATGCATAACAGGCACTAGAATGTTCAACCTACAGTCCCAGTAGAATTAAAATCCAAAGTAATCTCAATACAGTTGTAATTCTAGCAACTCATAAATGGGTACGTTTTATATGCTTAAGCTATCACTAGTAGCACCGAAATATATTCGCAACTCAGGAAAGGGTAAAACTATAAAAATAACAGGGGTTAGTTCTGTTTTTATTTATAGACTTAGCTGCTATCTACTAAAAAAATAAAAAAAGTAAAAGTGATTGCCTGTATATGGTCTGTTAGTTTCTGAAGTTCTCAGAAAAGCAATACAGAGAAATTTTCACTCCCTCTCCAATCCCTGTAGCTCAAACATTCAGCCAAAATGAAAGGACCCAAAGAGCATATTGCCTTGTCTGAAAGGCTCTTGTAGAAGGGATAGCTGTGGTTTTGCCAAGGTACATTGCGAAGTATTGAAGTTCAAGTGCATGCTGCAGTACAATGCCATTCTTGCAGAAGCAGCCCTGGGATTATGACCTAATACACTGCAGGATTGATTAGCACCAACGCATTTGGCACTGCAACAGGTAGAATATACTAGTAATGAAAGAACCATAACGGTAGACAATGGTAAGTAACTAGTGAGTAAGTAGACAACTTAGCTGCTGAGACATTATTCCCTCTTGCTCATGTTCTGCTACCATAACTATATTCTCTCCAAAAATGACCTGGGACATCTGTTGCTCCCTTTAATCAACATTCCTCAACTTAACCTGCAGATCACTGTAATAACTTCAAAGGTTTAACAATTCTTTTACAAATCTTACCTGTATAAACAGTCCATATAGTCTGCCCCTTTGCTGTACTCTTCCCAATATCTGTGATACATAACCAGTACTTGTTCTTCAGCTTCCAGAACTCTCTGTGAAGGTACACACCCCCCACTAAAATTAGTATGGAAATAACATACATATTTAGAAAGTTATAATGGGATTATCATTTTGGACTAGCAATCACATATTCAGAATTGTTGCAGTGACCAGAAAACTAGCACATCGTCATACTACGAAGTTTTGGTAAACCAGGTAGACCACCTGAAGTTGCATTATTTTGCATTTAAAAACAATATTCTCTCTACTGTATTTTTTTTTATTTTCAGAAGTAACTGCTTGAATAAGTATGGTTTGTATTTTCACATCATACTAGTGGGATACTTTGCATAATTATTCTCTCACTGACACATGAATTTTAAATACATGCCACAACACACAGGAGGAATTGCCTAACTGTAACCATTTAAAATCAATATGCTTACTGAATAGACAAGCTCTTATACTTACCAAGAATCCTGGAATAAAGCAAGTTGAACAAAGCACAGATACATATAAACATAAAACATATCTGAAGTTCTACAAATCTAGGCCCAAATATTTTGAAATTTAAGGTAATCATCAACTAAAAAGTTGCTAATGTACTGAGCTTTTCAAAATATTTGTACTTCAAAGAAATAAGTTCAACAATTTAATTAGTACAATTTGTGAGGGAGGATATGATTCTAGAAATTCAACTGTAATTCTCTCTAGAGTTTGTAATTCTAAAATGTGGCTCAAGCAGCAGAGAAGCCTATGCAAAGAATGTAAGAAAAAGTAAAAAAAACAAGTAAAGGAAGCCGGTAGACAAAACAGAATTGAGAATGCTTTCTGCTGCAAAACGGATTTTGATAAGCTTTTCCAAGATTATTTCAAAGACAAGTGGTGGATAGCCAATTTCAAAACACAGATGTGTGTTTCTGCTATTTCCCACCACTTCTACTGAGCTGGCACCTGCCTGATTATCCCAAGTGAGCTCATTCAGTTCACTAAATAAAAGAGGAAGAACTTCTTCGGCAGAGCTCTCTGCTAGTTTAGTGAACTGACTTAGTATAGCAAAGTGCCAGAATTATCCTCTCTGTAACTTAGTAGAACTAACCACTAAGACACCCATCTTGTCAAATACTCAAAAAACAGCACCAAGTCATTTAGCAGCACTATGCAGTTTGCAGTGCTTTATCCCCTATAAAGACCCTAAAGGCAGACAGGCATCTTATTTAAATCTACTTCTCTTTTTACTGATATACAAGGAGACACTGTTAACCCATCCTCCTATCCAACATGATGAATCATGATTCTGATGAAATCCACTACTTTAACTGATGAAATAGAAGTTAACCCACAGCTATATAGGTACACAAATTTTGTTAATTGTCATAATTAATAATTTGACATTCCTTCCTCCTCTCACAAGCATTTGTTATTTCCCACATATTTGAGAATTGGGTTTTTGGTTTTTTTTTTTAGCAGAGTATATACCATCAGTTTCCAAGACACTGCGTTAGATAATTTTCCATTGAAATGAAGGCTAACAACTACAGTACATTTGGAAAATGAAGATATTGCTGTAAATTGCTTGATAACAAGCATTCAACAAAAAGGAACAAACTTTTCAGGCTGATGGCTATATTATATAAACCATAACTGTTGGCTTAGAAAGAAAATTCTTCCTTTTAAGTTGCATATAAATGGATATCTATACTATTGCGTTGTGTGATATGTGTTACATATATATGTAAGTATTGTGTCTGGAATTCTGTCACATGTGATTACACCTGAGAAAAACATACAAACAAAACCCCTTCCTAAAGTCAAACAAAGGACAAAGAACACCTACATGGACATCAGTAACTGTACAGGTTACCTTGTGCAAATGGCGCACGTGATTTTCCAAAAAAATTTTAGTCTCAGTATAAAGTCTCTCTCCAAGAGGTTCAGGATAGGCCACACACAAAGCATAAATGTCTCTGGACTCAAAGTCAAGGTCTGTACTAAAGTGTGAAAACATATCAACAAAATTTACAATTTACAGAACCCTTTTTTCTCACACACATGCAGTTTAGGTGTTTTTTTTTTTTACAGTCAAGCAAAAAAGATAAAATGGATCATTTTCTGAAATTAAGAGTTAAGTATTGGTTTGTGAAGAATCTAAGTTTACGGCATCAATATTAAATTTTAAATACTGGATGATGAGGGAACGTTAGAATTAAGATCCTGGAACTTCTGGCAGCCCCATACTGATGTGGCTTCTACAACTTATTTGCCATCCATGAATAATATACAATTATCTAAGAAGTGAAAAAGCAGCTTTCACACACAATTCTTCCTCTGTATTTGCAGTCCATATGAATGGAGACTCTTCCCATACAAGCCCTAATTAGGTTAAGAATGTGATTTGCCAAGTACAGAGCAGAGCAAACACCAGGCAAAGCAGACTTCAAGTTTTCCTTCTTGGAGTCCAAAACTGTCCCTGCATTTTGCCCCCAACTCCACAGGTAAAACAATTTTGGGGGACACTGAAAATTAAGTAATCACAATGGTGGTGTGGATAAAAAAAGGTTTATTTTTAACCATTACTATAATTTCAGTAACCCTATTAAGATCACAGCCACACAAAACTGTTATATCTTCTAACTTAAATGGGCAGCAGCAAATACTTAAATCCCTTAGGGTGGTTTTCTCCTTGAAGCACAATGCAGAGCTACACTTTGGTTTGCAATGTTTACATCAAGTTTTAAGAGTTACTTCATGTTTTGTCAGAAAGAGTATTTATGATTAAGAAAAGTCAAGCAGGGATTAGGTCAAGCTTCATGTGATCAACTGTGGGGAAACAAACTAGTTCTCCAAAAATTCCTTTACAACATCATGCTTACCCACTAAGCCAAGGCACTTTATAAAATCAGCCATACACTTCATAAAAATCAGTCATGCCAAAAATAATGATTTAGTAATTAATCAAGATCTGTTTTCCTCTAGTCCACCCTAAAAAAGCACATGCCTATGTAAAAGGAGGTAGAAGACACAGACAGTTGACAGCTTAGTCTACAGAACAGTGTCAAGTTCTCCCCACGCAGCTTTCTCCAAAAGCATGTTTCATTTTTTATATACTCAAACCAAATACATATTACTCCAAATAAAGAAGATACTGATGCCGGATAACTAATTAGAAAGAAAAATCTTTATTTGGCAACTGGAATCTCGTAGAGTCTAATCAGAATCTAATTGTGTGTACAGTTATTCCATCCATATAGATCATGTTTATCACAATTCTCCTTGGAAAGGCAAGAAGCACTAAATGAAAATTCCAAGAAAGAAAACCAGCAACATTCACTGCTTTGTAACAGCAACTAGCATTGCACTACACCAATTTACAAAGCTGTGAACAATATAAAAAAACTTACTGAATTAATGGTGAAGAATGAAATGTTTTCCTAAGAGATTATTATGAATAATTGTTGTTTTGCACTTTCCCCTCATCAACAAATTTCCTCAGTCTGGTTGGTAGTTAAATGCACCCTCAATATACATCAGACCACAAGCTTCTTCACCACGCAAAGATATTTTAAAAAAAGTAAACTCTAGAATTAGAAATTTTCATAAGCCACTAATAAGCAAAGGGGACATGACTTTTTTCTCTTTAGATCCATAACTACACTTCTCTTTGGGTGGGTTGTTTTGTTAGAGATACATGTTTAAGTTTCTAGTTCATCATAGAACAGGGAATTAAAGGGAGGGAGAACAAACATGCAGAAAAAATGGGGGAAAAAAAGCAGGTAGTGATGCTGCATAATTTTGAAATAATTCTGTTTGCAGTATAGCTACCATTCTGCCAGGGTACTGTTTATCTTGTTTATTTGGTGGTGGAAAACCCAAGACAACAATAGGGAGAGCCTGATGTTCTACCTGTTCAAAAAAGCTCTAGGTAAAAGGTAGTTACCAAAGCACAGATGAACTACCCACCACTCTCTAACCAAGCCTAAGCAGCCTCTTCATGTAAAGAGCACTCCCAGGTCTACTGAAGTTAGCAGCAAAGTCTTGAAAGTTATACAACAAATTCACAATAACCAAAATATTGTAACTAATATCTCAAATAGAGACATAACTGTCACTCATTGTGCAGACAATGAAACAACTCCATATATGTTTCTTTATGCCAGGACCTTAAAGGAAATCTGAAGGTCAAAGGTGGCTCAAGATGACTCACAGTTTAAATAAAGTGACATATGGTCTTTCAAGCGATCTTTTCCAGAAGATTTTAACTCTTACACAGTTGTTGTTCCCAGCTCATTGCCATTCGAGCATTTCAAGTTTGACATAAAAGATTTAAAGATAAGCCATGTTTAACAATAAAATTACCATAAGTTGCAAAGGAAACACTACACTCAAGACAAACAAGTTCTGGGGAACTAATGGGGCAAAAATTAGTTCCAGAAGAGAAATATACACTGTACAAGCCTCTCATCCCTAAAATACTATTAGCTCCATACTCCGTTTGATCTCAGCTGTCTCAAGCAGCACAAGAGAAAGCAAATACTTCTTAGAATACACTGCTGCAGATGAAACCCATGATTCTTTGCTGTACTTACCTTTGTTTCCACACCACTGTTTCAACCACACACTACAAAGATCAACTGGTACTATAATCAATGAAATAGCATGTCTGAGTTTCATTAAGACACAGTTCAAATAATGTCACCTTTCTATTGTGCTTATGAAGCAACAAGAAAAATAGAGTTAATACGACACTTCCTTTAAAATCTCTGTAGATGTTTAGAAACAGATTGCTCCAATTAATTGAATTTAACAGAATAAGAAGTTAAAGAACAAGATGACACATTTCTAAAGGCTAAATCTTCTTAAAATATATCAATACTTCAGTTCTCTTTAGATATAACACCTGGAAAAAGCTTTCACATCAGCTGTATATAACTATCAGTTTCACCCAGTTGTTGAAATACCCAGTGAGCAGTTTGTGTTAAAACACAGGGTTGGGACAAAGGAAGCCAACATTCAAGCTGGAAGTTACAAGTCACACAAACTCCTCAGGCCATTCGGCCATAGACAGTAAGCCAAAAAGCTCATGCCTGTGCCAAATAAAGCACTAATAGTGCCACCTTCCAAGGAATATAATTAAGAGATGATAGTAAGCAAGGTCTTAAGAATTACATGCCTAATGATTCTTCCAAGACTTCTTCCCAAGTCTGCTATTCATAAGCATTCCTTTTCTGATGTTCAATCAACTGGAGTAAATCCCAAAAGAGGATCAACAGACTTGTGTACAAGGTCTCCACATAAGAAGTTCTAAGTGAAACAGTGTGACAACAGGAATCAATCCAAGACCTCATGCAACAACTATTATTCTATATTTTAATCTATTTTCGGTGCCCTTGTTTAAATGTTTAGGATTTTAGGCTACAGACTTTAACCACTATTGAAGACTGAAATATTCAAGCCTCAAAAACTGAATGACTGCAGCACAACTTGTCAGCATGTAAGTGCACAACTAATTAATTCAAAACTCCTGAAAATTCTGCAGTCACTTGAACTTCTCTCCAAGATGAGGTGACAAGTCACGCCCCCAGAAAACAATTACAAAGTCTGAAAATGAAAGAGCTCCTTAAAGATTACTGCACCACAATAAGGTTCCCTAAGAACTACGAGCAACTAAATTTTTCTTTATGTACACACATGCATGCACACACTCAAAACATGGACACATAGGCAAGTAATTCTGAGAAATAATAATATAGTCAGAACACACAGGGACTTTAAAGTCAAGCTCCTGCAAACAGAATAAGCTTGTGTTGTAACAATACCATGTATAAGAATCTTCTCAGGAGCTTCTTTTTTCACCCACAAGAGTTAACGAATCAATAAATAAGCCTAAACCATTCTTCCCCCTTATAATTAAACCAAACTCTGTATAATTGCTGCAAACCCTCCTCATTATTCACCACACTAATGGCTAACAAATACACAGACAACACGGCACAGTATAACTGTTTAGAACAGTTACACTTACTTTAAAAGAAGTTCACTGAAACTTAAATCTTGTAAAAAATTAAAAGTCCATTTTACAGATAAAATGCAATCTTTCACTACAACAATATATGTACAGCCGTGACCTGAACAGCAAGACCATATGATCACAGAAAGAGTAAATATTTTTAAACATAGCTTAACTACCAAGAACAGAGAAGCTATAACAGTGGTGGGAAAGGAAAAAGGCTTTTTAATAACCTCTTGCTATTTCTACAGTGCAAAGGAGAGTCAGAAATCTTTACACAGAACCACCATGCCCCACACCCTAAATTCATGTATTCTCCCAAAAATGTGCACTAAGTGTCTTCCCTGCTACACACGCACTTAAAAATACAAGAAAAACTCATTATCAGAATGGGGGCCATTGAGTGCCTGCACTTTTGTGAACAGCTATAGAATATGCTAAGTGATAGAACTACTGAAAGTGACTAAAACTGAGATTGGTTTATTTTTTGTGAATATGGTGATTTTGACATAGAATACTTCCCAAAAATGCAGAATTTCCCTCCTCTTTCAACACATTCACTGATCCACTGGCTTAATAACAGGTACAGCCTTACAATGAGCTTCAGATCAAGACCACTGGAATTGCTGCGTAACACAGGCTTACTCTGTGCTAAACACATCACAGGAATACATTAAGTCAGATTTTTCACTTAAAGGATACGAGAAGCGATCATTCCACGTTGCTCTTTCAACATAATCCAACATAACAACGGCTTTAATTGTTGTTAGAAGTTTGTTCCATGTTTCATCAAAGTCAACTACTCGTGGTTTCAAGGACATTGTGGGGCTTTAGTGTTAATCTGTAGAAGAATTAAACTTGTCAGACAACATTGCACAATCATTAAAAAACCCCCATACATTTCCTTTGAATTTTTCAATTTAAACACTGTTGCACCATCATGATAGTGCAACACAAAGAACACCCACCCCTGCTTCCCCACCCTGCAAAATTAAGGTCATGAGCCCATTTTTAATGTTATGGTACGTCCATGTCGCGTGAGTGGCCTACAACATAACACCAATTAATCTAACAACATCATGCCTCATGAAGTTCTTTGTCTCACCAAGATGACCATTTAACAGTGCCGCATGAAGATAACTTTCCTGTAAATTTTCATTTGTTCACTTTTATGCAAAGCCTGTTTCAGCTGTATCAGAGAAAATTTTGGGCAGGAACATGAGGAACTATTACTACAGTATCTGTAATTACTACTGTCCGTTTGTAGTCTGTGTTCATCTCAGGTTTTCATGAGATATTTTTGGTGTTATAGTTAAAAAGCCACAAAACCTGAAAGCTTTGACCAGAATGGCAAAAAGACAACATATCTAAACACAGAGCAATATGCAGAGATTATGCAGCTTATTGCACTATGCAGTAGGACAAATATTGAATTTTTTCAAGTAAGACATGGCCTGAAAATACAGAAGCTCTGTTAGTAATTTCATATAAAAAATACTGGAAGAGATTTATCGGAAAAAGAAATCCTCAACATTAAATCAAAATAAAACTAGGGAAAAAGTAAGGTAATTTTAAAAAAGGAGACAACTGTGAAGGCCTCTTCTTTGTTCCCACTAGTCTCTGTCCTATGCACCTAATCTAGAAAGGACCTGATGTGTGACATTCCATGCACAAAGCAAGTCTAGTTCCTGCTCAGAAACATGATATTGTAAGACTACAATAAAAAGTGGAAAGAATACTTCTCTTTTCATTTTAAATACATGGACAAGTGCCTCTTAACTTTGTCTTCCCAAATTTTCAAGGTCAGAAGGGAAAATAAAAAGTAGTGACAAACAGACTTTGAGCACAAGAGGCAGACCTCTGTAAAGGAAAGAATCAAAAGTCAAGCTAAAAAATTATTTAGCAACCAACTTACTACCTTAATCACTACTGGCTCTTGGAGGATATATAACTTCTCAGTCTAAGAAAAAAACAACAAAATCAGATGTAACTTTTCCCCTGCATGCATGCACAACACCCCCTTGACTAACCAAGCTCAACTGCTGGGAGTATTAATATTTGCAACGTGGTTATTACTTCAAACCCTGCATGCCAGTAGCAGGTTACTTCACAGAAAAACAGTGAGAACTGACAAAATGAGTGTGTGGGGGAAAGTGGTAGTCTTCAAAAAGCTCCCATACCATACTCCTGGAAAACACGAGAGAATTTTCAGCTGACCCCAAGAAAAAGTAATCATGGTCCACATAAAACATTAACAATCATAAGAAGTGGTTGCGGTAATGACATTATACTTAGTTGAGTGTTACATTATAGGTCACTCTTGGAAACACACGTGTTACCTCCAAGGTAAAAGAACCTTGCACAGATAAGCAAAACCCATAAGGAAGGAAAGGTGAAGAGAAAGTTCCACCCACAGTACCTCACACAGAACCAGTAACACCGTGTTCAATATCACCAAAACCTATGAACTGAAACGTGTTTTACAGACACATTGACAAATGCAGTATAACTTTTTCTGTAAGATGCTGGGGTTTTGGGGTTTCCTGTGTTCCAGTGTTTGCAGGGCGCAAGCTCAGCAGCTTTGAATATTAAATGTCCTCTACTGATGCAAATAACCTCCACCGTAAGAATTATGGCAGGGCAGAATATCTACCCTAGGGTTTATACTATTCAGGGGGTGGGAAACCATACCTGTTTGACAAGCCCTAAGGTAAGCAGATATTGCTGAAACATATTTACACATACGGATAATGAAAGGATGTTACTTCTATCGCCTCATCTTTTAAAACATACCGCTGTCACACGGCATATATTTGTTCATACAAATAAACGTCAAAGCACTGCCCGAATTTCCAACTTATTTAACCAGCATGAGAAGCCAGCGGTCGGTGCACAGCCAAGGGCAGGAGCACTCCTGTCAAACAGGTGTCTGGCTCTCCCTGCCCCCGCCCCGCACCCGGCCGTGCGTTCCCCTCCTTCTCCCTCCTCTAAAACAAAAGAGAAACCGGCTGAGGACGCAGCCGGCGATAATGACCGGCCCCGCCGGAGAGGCCGGGCCGCGCCCTCCCCGGGGGCAAGGGCAGGCCCGGGGCCGGGCGCGGGCGGGGCCGCACGGCAGGACTGGGACCGGGACCGGGCGGGGGCAGCGGTGAGGCCAGGCGGGGAGAGCGGAGGGCCCGATCGCCCCGCGCACCCCGGCGGGATGGGACCGGGACCGCCGCCTCCCGCCGAGCGCACCGCCACCGTTCCTGCTCCTTCTCCCTCTCCCTCAGCANGCCGCGCTGTGCCCGCCGCCCCGGACCGTGCCCGCCGCGCTGTGCCCGCCGGCCTGGGCCGTGCCGGGTCAGCGGGGCCCGACACTCCGACACCTGCCGACCGCGGTCCCCCCCCCTGCCGAAG